>OU015498.1:126067226-126072226 GCA_907164885.2 Dolomedes plantarius | reverse complement strand
ACGTTTACTCCGAGGAGTCTCTCTAGTTCTCTCTCTCTCTCTCTCTCTCTCTCTCTCTCTCTGCCATTTTTATTTTTATGATAATTATGTTTGTGATATATAAGATTAAACCTCGTGGAAATTGTTTATTTTGCGCTGTTTAGTTAGCGATAATTTGCAATTAAAAAAAAAGCTTTCTGTGAATGCTCAGTGACATTTTTAAATCTGACTTTAGATACTTACTAAGCACGAGACCGCTTAAACACGTCAATTTGTTTCTGCGCATTATTATGATTTTCAACATTTGGCAATGATGTTTTGGGTATAATTTGTGTATTAGTGCATTTATTTACTATCTAGCCGTCATGTTTTGACGGGTACTAACTAGTGTTTATTTATTCTACAGATATAAATACCTCTATATACATGTTTACAAGAAAACTTGATGATTTTCACTCGAGAAATCAATGTCTCCTTCAAGTTGCTTTGTTTTCGAACTCAAGATTTATTTCAAATCATATTCTGGACCCTCAGAAAACTACTCTAATTCAGTCAAGAAACAAATTCTTGCAAGTTTTCATATAAATATCAATTAACAAATGTGTTTTTTGATTACAGAAGTAAATTAATGTATCATGATATGTACAAGGCGTTTGTTCTTCAATTGTAGTATTGTTCTTGTTATTTGATTTGTAGTGGTGGATGCGTTTGTAATTCATGATTTATTATAAATCTTATCACTAAAGCATTCAAAATATCCACCTGAATAGTTAGGAATTAGGAAAGTATTATTCAGGAAGGATAGAGTACACAGATGTCAAATTATAAATGCGTGAAGATTTTACAGTTTTTATGGTATGCAATGTCGTAGGCAGAGTAAAGTTTCATGCTACACAATTGCACAAGAAAGAGAAAGATCTGAAAACACCTAACAAAACACTAAACTAAAAATTGACGAAATCTAATTTTTCTTGTTTATTAAAAAATATTTTTATTTTATTTACACCATACAATGATTGCGTTATAAAAATCCTATGTAGAATTTTCGGTTTCTTCAATAAATAAATGCTTTACTGTTTTTTTCTTACGTTTATGTTAAGTATTTTTCTTAAAAGAAGTGTAAAAAATAATACGAAATAAAGTCACGATTTTAAAACTTAATTGAATATAATATTTCTTTTTCATTAGAAAAAATAAGATTCTCATAAAAAATTGTTAATTTTTCCACAGATAAGGTAAAAAACATTCATTTCTACTCCTTTTCCTTTAAATAAATATTTTGCAAAAGTTACTTAAATGCATTTTTATATTATATGCATATAATTAAATGCGCCAAAAGCTACTAAATATATCTATATTAATTAGCAAACACCTTTAGAATTCATGAATTTACTGCATATAAAAAATTAATGTTTACTTTCTAATTACCAATGCAAAATTTTAAAATAAGTTCCATTGAAGCGTATAAACTGCTTTTTTCTTTTGAGAATATTCCTTTTTACTTGTGATATTTTGTTTAAGAAAACGACAATATTTTAAAGACAAACCTCAAGCTATCGTAGTAGACTTCTGAAACCAATTGTAAACGAATAAAATCCTTTATTCGTAAAAATATATTCTTAAAAAAGTATATCTTAGAAAACATATAGCGAAGTAGACTTAACTCATTGATTTTTCATTTGTTACATGTCTTAAATGAAAGAAAGGTTTAATTTACCCTTCTTCACGTCATCTATCAAATTGCCTCTTAAGTTTCTCCAGAGTATAATCATTTGGAGTTGTGGTACAACCAGTAATTTCCTAGGAACGTTGTAAACATATAAATCACTTCGCTCCTTGACGTGATGGACTTGTAAATAATATGCTCTACTGGCAACAACAGAATTATTACAAGAGAGAAGAAATATAATCATTTGTCACGTAATCCTTTGAACTGTTGAGTTTAGGAGGCAAAGATATTTTGTTAGATGCCAAATTCCGTATTGATTTTTTCCCATTTAAACACTATTTTTCCAACCTGGGTGAAATAAAATTCGAATAAAAAATTATAGAATCATTAATTCGAAAAAAATATAGAATTTTCGGAATAAAATATTATAAAATTAAACTGAAAATTAAAACAGTTTTTGAATGAATTATTTTACAAGTGTTTTAGTTAGTGTTATTTAGTAAGCATCTTAGATTTCGCTAACTGACCGTAGGAATTAAATTTTTAATAAATTTCGAATTTTAATAAAACACTCAATTAAAAAAGAGAGAAAGAAGAGCAAATTTAAGCTGGAAAAATTCCACTTTAGAGAATAATTCCAAAAGCAAATTGTTTTCCCATATTATATCCTTAAGAAAGGGTCATCACAAAAGCACGTTATCATGACTACCACAAAAGACACGTCACAAAGGAACCTCAGATTTCAATGACTTCTTAACGCATATTTCATGAAACTCAGTTAACTCACAATAACTATCAACAAAAAGAAGATCCCAACAGGCAAACTAGTTCTAATTAATGATCTTGCTTAAGTCATTACAAAAATCCAACTTTTAGGGAATTCGTCTTATTCCTAAAGTTTTAAAGTTTTAATAACAAGGTTAGAAAGACGTTCGAAGACTACATCATTTTTCTTCTTTTGTAGCATCTACAAATGGTAGATACTTTTTTGAGCAACCTTATATATTGTTCCCATTTTCAACTCAGTAGTAGCATTTTTCCATAATTTCTTGCTCAACTTGAGTGAACACGCTCTACATTATAAAAATACATAATTTATACGGATTTTACCATAATATCTAAGTTTTAAAGACCGCGTTTTTGAAAGATGGTGTACTAGTGTATATGCAGTATACCCAAGACATAGTTTAATGAGAAGCATTAAATATAAAGTTTCATCAACGTTCCAAAACTTAAATTACTTCTCTTGATTTATTACATTTTTAACTTCCAAGGGAGACAGTACCACTTCCTTTTGTTATTGAGCCACTGTATTCTACGAAACTCAATAGCCTTTCACCGGCTTACAGATTTTATTCGCTGCACCTATATATTTATTTTCAAGTAAATACAATATTTCCACGAATGTTTGAACTTTAATTGAAACCAATAGATATTAGAAGGTTTAATGATAAAGCGTTAGCATAAAAAAACTGTTAGTAGTTATTCGTTAATTTTTTTAAGGGGAGAATTTTCCCCACTTTACTGCTTTACTTTTCAATGACGGAATCCAATCAATTGTCTTTTTAAAATGTAACCTATGTCTTGAAATTGTAATTTCAGTTTCTAAGCTGGCTAGGTAGAATGGGATCTATTTTTTCTGAAAATACTATTGAGCATTTACAATAGATTTATTTGTATGATCAAGGTCTTAAAGGTTTCTGGATGCCTTGTGTTCTCCTTTTGGTGGAGTTTTAAGAAGCCCCCATGAAGAACATTAAAGTGCAATCCTTATAGGAATTGAGAGAAAACTAATTTGCGTGCTTTTAGAGTTTCTGTTCTTCCCTAATTATGTACTATATAAGTTATTATAAATTTACACGTAAGGCATACTTTAAGGGAAATATTCTTTACGTTTGAGGCAAAATGTGTATATCACTGAAACCTTAAAATAAACTAACAGTTTAATCATGTTTCTTTTCTAATTGAGTAGGACATAATTCTGGGCAGAGTAAGTTAATAATAAACCGCTTTAAGATCCTTCAATAGGTTATATAAACATCTTACATCAAGTACTAGTCTCTTATATGCTTACAGTTTGTTGTTCATTTCTATTTGTTAAAAAAATTAGACTAACTATGTGCATATAAATTGTACAAGTGAGATATGTATAAAAATGATCATTCTTTAAGAATAAAAATTGTTTATAAATCAAACTATAAATCAAGCATAATCTTTCTTGATAATTTATAAAATTTTCTATCTGTATTACATGAAAATCCTGACCAATGGGATTTGATAAGCCTCCTTAAGAACATTATTTAAATACATTCAGATGACCAAATATCCATACTACTTCAAGTACTAACCTTCTAAAATTAGATAACAAAAGGAAATGTACATGCATCGTTTCCTTGGTATTTCATTTGTTTTTTAAATGTAGACTAAATACAAATATATAAATTTTACACGCAAGAGATATTTGACAGTGGGAATTCTTTACACTTAAGGATAAATGTATATGTTACTGAAACCATCAGATAATATATGATCTTTAATCATGTTTCAAAATGCTTTTCTTCCATATTTTTGCGAGTCATAGTGTTGGCCGGAAATGTTATACAATTTTAAATCCCTTGATCTTTAAATGTCGTCATGATAATAAAGATTACCCGGGAGAAATATTTCAGGAGCCTAGAGTTACAATTGATTCCACATAACAGTAAACCATGAAAGAATATACTTGCAGAAGTCCTCGGATCAACGGTTTATTACGCATCATTTATGAAGATTTAGTAAAACTATTCTTGGTACGAAAGTACATAAATTTTCTCCCTTTCTGAAGCAGAACATGCTATTATAATTGATTTTATGCTAATCTGTTGTTCTCTGGGGCAACTTTTCCATTGTTTCCATAAATTATTCCCTAGTTATATCTTTGAAATTCAGAACTCTTGTATCAGCTTTATTTCAATTTTCAAGCCTGATTTATTATCTTGCGAAAGATAAATTTGTAAATATTCAAATTAGATTTCTAGGATTTTGATTCTTTGTCAATCCTCCTTTATACTTCCTCTTGTTTATTCTTTTAAAAGTTCAATTTAATAATGTGAAACAGATTTGAAATATTGAGTACCCTAAGTAACTTCTTATTAAATGTATTTTTCGGAGAATTTCTTATCCCGATATTAGATAACAAAGCTTGACGTATCTGTTTTATAACTTCTCGAAGCACTCTAGATTAGAGGATTTCATAATGGATTCTTCTCCCCGTGAAAACCTTATCCTGAATAATGCTCCTGATATTTGGATATTAAAAGGGCATAACTTCATATTAAGGACATTTAGAATATATCCATATACATTTCCGAGT
>OU015498.1:125999726-126064726 GCA_907164885.2 Dolomedes plantarius | reverse complement strand
GATTGGCATAAAATTACAAGTTCACATAATATACAAGAAAGCCTTATTAAGGGTACGCCCGTGGTATATAAAGCTAGTATATATATATATATATATATATATATATATATATATATATATATATATATATATATATATATATATATATATATATATATATATATATATATATATATACAGGTATTCCTCGACTTACAACCGAAATTTTTAAAATTTAAAAGAATAATTATTAATTGTTCTGAAAAGCACAGTTCCTCGAATGTAAAGTACATATGTATTACATAATTATCAAAAAATATGATGCAATATTCTGGAAAACTGCAGAAAATTATACGCAATAATAAAAATGCTTTTTTCTTATAGGGTATACACTAGGAATGTCTACACTAGGAATGTCTACACTAGTCATGTAAACATTCGGCTGTTGTTCACCTTAGTCTTGCTGACCATTTTATCATGGGCGCACCATCTAGGCAGACCAGCATTACCCCATATGATGGGACGACACAAACAAAGTATTTTAATGGCGTGACACCGGGATTTGATCCGCGAACCCTCTGCACAGAAAGCTTGCTCGCTGTACCACAGGTCCACCACAAGCCCATAATAACATTGTATCATGCAATAGTTTCGATATCCACACAATATATCAAATAAACCTTCATTGTCTTCAGAAACGGCTTCATCTTTACATTATATTAATAAAGGACTACAGCAATTAGAACTAATGGATCCAAATGACGAAAGATTCCCTAGTGTAAATAGTCGTATTCAGGAAAATCTCGCTTGCTACCAGACAATATACAAGGGAAAAAAGACGCGAAATGTTCAAACTACTTTGGATAACCTTGTTAAAAAAAAACCAAAAAACTTCCAACGTATCTTCTGCCGCAAATTCTGAACCAATGGATTGTACTAAAATAATAACTAGTTATGACGAAGAATAATTTATGTTTTCTAAATACAATGTATTTTAAATTACGCATGTCTGTATGAAAGTAAAAAATATACACATGTACATATACAAAAAAAAGTTTGAAACTCAACTTAAGACCAACTGATCTTACGGCAAATGTCTCGGTCATTATCTCGGATTTAAGTCAAGAAATATATGTATTCATCTGAATACTGTATACAGTCATAGTTTCTCAATTTCGTATGAACGGCAATAGATGTGAGATGCGTCATCTAGACGAAAATGAAATAAAAAGAACGATTCTGACGAGAAGACTCCTCTTAAACATGTATCATACCCGCTGATTCTTGCTGTAATATAGACTGCACCCTGCGATTTTTTAAGGATTTAAAACCAAACACATCGAAAAGATAAAAACTATTGTATTACAGGATTTTTATTTTAAATTGATAAATTATTAAACTCACGCTGCCATACCACAGGTCCAGGGTTCGACCCTGCGACTGGGCAAGGTCGACTTAACCTTTCATCCCTTGAGTGGGTCGATAAAATGGAGACCAAGCATGCTTGGGAACAAAACTCTGTGGGTCCCACGTAAGGGTGACCATCTGACTAAGACATGTGCTATATGGCACCCCAAGCCCAAAGGTCACGAAAGTGGAGATGGGCACCGCCGGTCCTGGTCCACATCGGACTGTAGCGCCGTGAGTTTTAAATTAATAAACTCTCCAACAATAACATGAAAGTTTTATCAATAGTGCATATATATATATATATATATACCCAACAAACACAGGACTGACGGCAGCTTATCGGGCCAGTGCTGGAGGCACCGGTTGAACGACAAGTACGGGATAATTTTGTCGGGCCACTGGCGGGTTGTTTACGAACCTCCGAAGGGGAAACGCTTTCCGTTTACGTGTTTCGGGGCCTGTTATGGGTTGATATGAATCGCACCGAAATCGTTTACCCTGCATCGTCCCGGAACTGTACCTCCGATTCGTAACCACAAGTAACAGATATCTGCATCAGAATTATGGATTTGAAAGGGAAGGCGAAGATTAAATTTAACAGACTTTTCAAAAATATTTATTTCATTGTTGTGAAACTTCTTTTACGCGGAAAATTCCCATAATTTTCCTTGTATGTAAAGATTGTATTATGTGAAAAGTATTATGTGAAATTGTATAATTGTATTATGTGAAAATTCACATAATTTTCCTTGTATGTAAAGATTGTATTCTGTGTGTATGTTTTTAACTCCCTAGAAGCTTATAAAAACAGATGAAAATTA
Source organism: Dolomedes plantarius (assembly GCA_907164885.2). Classification (NCBI taxonomy): domain Eukaryota; kingdom Metazoa; phylum Arthropoda; class Arachnida; order Araneae; family Dolomedidae; genus Dolomedes; species Dolomedes plantarius. The sequence goes on along the minus strand of OU015498.1, from coordinate 126,062,516 downwards.
GTTTCAATTTTATATATTACTGGAGAAATTAAATATCTACTTAAAAATGGGTCCTTGTTTCACCACTCTTTATTTATAAGAGAGGAAATAGTGATAAAATTTGTATTTTTTTAAATTTCTTCTATAGTATATTAAAATAATAATATATATTTTTGTAGATAAAATATTCAAAATATATTTTTCAGGAAATTTACATATTCTAAGTATTTCTAATTGTTAGATGCCATTATAAAACAACTGATTTTGTAGAATTTTTTCTCGAATTTCATCGTATTAATTTTACAGTAACATATTCTTATAATACAAATTTGAATGAAAGAAAAAGAATTTTAAATTTACAGACCTTAGTTAAAATAAACAAATCACACATATTTAGAAAAATATTAATGTAATGTAATGTCAGAGACATAGACAGTAGATGTCATGAGACACCAAAAAATATCAAAAAATAAGACCCTTTATCCTCAGTACGTACATTGAAGAATATATATTACATTGTTTTTTTTTGTAATTGAATCAGGATACGAGAAATAATATTTACAATAAGAAAAAAAAAGGCAAAAAAATTAGTTTAAATAAATGTTAGAAATAAAAAATAAGGCAATTAAGTTTAAAATAATAAGTAAGTTATATTTAATAAATTAAATTGGCAGGTTTGAACATCCGTGAGTACAGATAACAGAACTGCACTTTGCAGGATCGAACCGAGGACTGAAGCATGGGAAGCAAAAACGAACGCCCCACACCAGCATTCCCTGATAAGGTATCAAGTGTGGAACTTCAATAAGAGGAAACTGCCTCGCATGGAACAGAAAAATAAAGGAAAAATGTTAAACACTATCAGAAACCACACTATCAGAATTAACCTGTGAACAATTAATGGACTGGGTAAGATTTGAAATATTAAGATCGGAACATAAATTTTTAATTTTTAAGTGGCCGTTCGGTTTTGGGATTTTTTTTTCCAAAAAAATTCAATGCGTAAGTAAATTAAGTAATTTTGAAAGGTCCGATATTAATCCAATTGCAGTAATGTTTTCAGATAAGATTTTGAGAAAGTTTCATGAAATTGATTTGGGATATTGAATTTTGACTAGGTTGTACATTTTGTTGAGGGTATCTTTGTACCCTTCCGCCATTAAAAAAAAAAACATGGCTCAGGTTTGGTTTCCCGCCTAACAGGAAATTCATCATTAGCAGCGGGAATTTCTTTCCTCCGGATTACGACAGTTTCCTAGGATAGAAAATTGGTTTGAGAGATTGATTCGATCATTAATGCTAGTTAAGTTCGAGAGCAATTCGCTTTAGACCAACCCAAATTTAAAAAATCACATTATGTTCGATTTCGTTCAAAATTACCACATCACATTGCATACCAAGATTATAATATTTTATACATTACATATACAATGTATTTTTCATTTTCATAATAAAACTAAACTTTTGAATGTAGTTGACTTTTTTATGCGGCCCGCCTGCCTTGAAAAAATTTACCATGTGGCCCAGATGCTGCAAAAGGTTAAACACCCTGCTTTAAGCTCATCAGCCTGATTCAGAGGTTTAACTTTTTCAGATTTAGGAATATAATCAAAAGTGGGTGTAGAAGAAAATTTAAACGCACACTTACTGTGCATAAGATTAAAAAGTTCTTTGAGATTGGGGATGTTAAACGTTATTTTGAAAAAAAAGAAATTCATGTTTTTCAAAAGTCCATAGTAATCACACATGGTTTCCATTACTTATTTCACTGACACATTGAATTGTGTTTTGTTTTGTTTTTTATTATTAAATTTTGGCATTATCTTTTGAGAATGTATTTTCGTTTTTATCAATGCAACTCTTGCAGAAGTGCCACGGACGGGTAAGGGTGACTCGGTAACGAATTTAACAATCCTTTCTACTGCTTGTGTGTGACATGGAAAATTGCTGAAGTCAGTACGTTGACTCTCCTGATCAGATTATTTTGCTTCCTAGTTTATAATCAGAAATATGCCTCGTTCTGTTACTTTAACATCTTTACGTACAATCATATCAATATAATCCTTGGCATCAAAGTTTATACGTTGAACTTAAAACTTTCCAATGCCCCCTTCATTTTTCAGTCCTTGCTTTTAGAATCCGGCGTAATCCAAGCTGTCTTACGTGGCTGCGATCAACTGATATCATACATAAGAGGAGATTTTCAGAAGCAGCGAAGTACGAATTTCTTTGAATGACTGGGTCAATTACATTTTAAGAGTCTGATGGAGGTAACGTGAATAGCTTACAAGTTTCCACAAGTGCTTCGATCCATGGATATAAGATAGTTTCCGCTTTATGTGAAACGAAACAGATGCATATACTTACAAAATGTTCTCAGTCAGTATTCGGAGATTTTTTTTGTAGTACATTCTGTTCCCACATACAAGTGAAGTATTTGGTTTGCTAATGTAAGCTATCATGAATAACAAAGTTTTCCTGGTTTTCTCATAGACAAATCAGAAGAGCACCTTCCAACAGAGATTGCATTAGACATTTCTAACAAATATTTTGGGTCCACACTTAAATCATCCTTAATTTCTAGTAATGGAATGCCATTTTCAATAGGTGATAATTCAATTACTGGAAGTTCATAGCAGTTTTCTAGTTGTTTACCTATTTCTCCTCCAAATTAGGACGTAGGCGCAGTTCATTTCCATGAAATAGACAAATCAACCACTGCAGTGGCCTTCTTAATTCCTTTTCAAATAAACGAACCACATCATTATTCAATCCAGTGTTCACGGCAGTTCCACCCATTCCAATTACAGTAATGTTTAAATTCTGGTTGTTGTCATTGAAAAATGCTATTATGCTATCTTATATACATTTTCCAGTGCCAGAAATCTGCTTCTGAAAATCTCGTCCTTTGTATGATATCAGATGATCGCAGTCATGTAAGAGAGAGCTTGGATTACCCCGGAATCTAAAAGCAAGGGCTGAAAATGAAGGTGGCATCAAAAAGTTTTTATTTCAACGTATAAACTTTGATGCCAAGGATTATATTGATATGATTGAATGGAATGATGTTAAAGTAACAGGACTTCCTATGAAGAGGCATATTTCTGATGACAAACAGAAAGCAATTCAATGTGTCAGTGAAATAAGTAAAGCAAACCATGTATGATTACTATGGACTTTTGAAAAATATGAATGTTTATTTCAAAATAACACTTTGCCTTTAAAGACATTACATTAATATTTTTCTAAATAAATGTGATTTGTTTATTTTAACTAAGGTCCGTTAATTAAAAATTGTTTTTTTCATTCCAATGTGTATTATAAGAATATACTACTGTAAAATTAAGATGATGAAAATTGCGAAATTCTACAAAATCAGTTGTTCTGTAATGACATCTAAAAATTAGAAATACTTAGAAATACCTAAGTTTCTTGTAAAAATATTTTGAATATTTTATTTACAAAAAATATATATTATTAATTTAATATACCATAAAATAAACAGAAAAAAAGAATTTTATCTCTTTTCACAAAAATATCTATTTTGAAGCACCTGAAAAATATTTCAGTAGAGCAATAAAATTTTATATTCAATACCAAAAGGCAGCTTTTGAAAGCTATAGCATAATGAAATTTCAAACCATCTTTTTTTTCGCCTCGTCATACTACAATGCACTAGTGTCATCTGATTGGACATTCAGTTGCACGTGATTGAAAAGGCGCCATTAAAGATTGATTACAAGTTCGTTGAAATTAATCCACAAGTAAGTTTCATTCGTTAGTCTTAAATTATTGCCTTTAGATTTTATTTAACACCCTTACATAGTGAACATTATTCTATTTCTGTTATAAGATAGTGTTTTAATCCAAGTTATATATGAATTGACCATATTTCAGATCAAACTCTACTGAACTGAGTGTATTGAATTAGCAATACTTATGGCACTTACGAGCACTTTCGTATGTATAAATAAAAACATTTTGTTTCGGAATAATTTAAGATTCGTGTTTCAGTTAATATTTTAGATGGACAAAGGAAGTAAATGGACTCTTGTGAAAGTCTTAAGTATTTGCTAATTAAATTAATATTTAGAATTGTAATTTGTACGCACTATTTAGATTTTTATATCCTTTAGAAAGTATAAAATACATGACACAAATATCAATTCCAAATCTACATAGTTGAAAAATAAAAATGTATTTTCATTTCCAGTATAATATTTTCCATTTTATTTCTTTAAAGAAATTTGAAAGAAAATTATAATGAAATTTTTTTTAATATGTTAATCCAAATTAAACATTTTTTTACTACTGGATTGATAAATCAGTTACACATGATTCCTCCATAGTAAATTCATGCATAGTATTCAATGGTGGAAAAATTGTCCATTTTCCTATTAAATATATTTTACAATGTTCTTATTGCCAGGTATCAATAGGCAACAAATTATCCATGTCTAAATGTTAAAAGATGGATTCAAAAACGTTCCACATTATAAAAGATTCTAAAAATGAACTTGTAAATCATACAAAAGGATCTATTGAATTCCTTATCAAATTGTGTTTTGAGTAAACTTTATAAAATACACTGCATTTTATACATTATAAAGAAATAAAGAACAAATATTCTTAAAATTTTTGTGTTCATAATTTAAAAGAATGTATTTAGTATAATTATATATTTTAATTTAAATGCTAAACACTAATAGGTATTTTTCATGTATAATCTTAATAGCCTTAAAATATAATTTTTTTAAAATTCTATTTATAATGTTCTATGTGTACACTCAATTGCTATATATGTATATGTTATTCCTACTGGGTGAAATTTCTTTATGTCTATCGAGAGCAAAGATATATTCAAAATTTCAAAACCAGATCAAAATATTGTTTAATCAGTATCCACATGTCAAGTAAATATTGAAACAATAGCAAATATTGGAGCATTTTTTTATTTTGAATATCTCATTAAATAAAAAGCTTATTTAAGGAACATTTTGAATTTCAATTGCTATTAATCAATATTTTGAACTGGCTTTGATATTTAGATTATATTTCTACTCTCTCTGAAGATATAAAATAAAACAATTTCACTCTTTAGGAATAACATAATGGTGCATACTTTTTGCAACTGAGTGTATATATTCTTGCAATTGAGTGTATATATATTTTCAAGAATTATTAATTTTTGTATGTATGTGAACTCCATTGTATTCCTGAATTCATTCAAAGAACCTCTGGAGTAATGAGAAGTTTAGAGTTTTAAATTTGTGTCAATATAGATGCCACGTGCATTTAATTTTCTAATTTGTATCGTGTTTGAAATCACTTTTATCAGTGTTATTAGAGATGATGGCAGTGAAAATTATTCCAAAATAGACTATTTAGATACATAAATTGTTTCTTAACTTATTAATTTGCATTCCATGTTTTTAAATTATATATTTATAAGTATATAGATTTGTAGATTATCAGAATGTGTACATACAAAAAATTGCTTTATTGTAATAGATATTGTACGATAAGAGTTTTTATAAATCTGAGAATGTTCTCAATAACTATCTATAAGCTGTTCATCTCTAAAGGTCTTTTGGAAATTATTTTGTTGTCATGCTGTGCAAAATAAATGTGAACTTATTGGCTTAATATATATATATAAAGGGTAAAATTAGTTTCTTTTCCCCTTTTTATATTAGTGATAAGCAAGTTTATAAAGAACTCTACTTTTCAATACTTCTTGGTTTGATAAAACATTAAATTTTTATTATGGCATTATAAGAAAATATTGGTTTCTTTACAGAATTTTGAAACTGGAATCTAACTTCGGGCTTGAAAGACAAATACCACTTGGATCTCATAACTCATGTAAGGTTTTTGTTTAACGTCACTGAGCCTACCTTTTTTTATTCTCGAGCTATACTTTTATTTTCAGCAGTGGACTTGTGGCCAAAATCACTGTTTTTAATATTTTTTTAGATTTATTTTTAACTAATTAAATTTTTCTATGAAAAAACTATAAAAATATTTATTAAACAACTAAAAATTTCAAATTAGTTTTTTTAACTTAGACGCTAATCTGAACTTTCTCATAAACTTTGGTCTCAATAATTTGTGGATAGAATATTGATTTTATTTATTCTTTTTTAACTGTGAAGCTTGTTGTTAAGGTTTTAGATGAGTGAGAAAGTGCAATCCAGGGATTTCAGTTAACATGACTCCCTGGTCATGTTAACTCTTGTGAAAAAACTTGAAAGTCTTTAACTCTTGCCAAAAAAAGAGATTTATATTATAAAAGTATAAAATGCCAAGGTTTATTTAGAAAATATAAAATCTGTTCATGGACAAAGTTTGTTTATAAAACTGTAGATAAGACATTCATTGTGAGTTGTGGTTTATTATATCAAAATGTGTGTTTGATAAGTGAATGAAATAACCCTTTCTTAATAATGGAATAGAACTCCTGTATAATCAATGAATTCACGGATACAAGATACAGTTCCAAAAAGCAAAACGCCTGGTTTACAGAGTCTTTTATAATAACAGAAAAATGATATTTATATTATGAAAATGTGAAGTGCCAAGCTTTATTTATTCTTAATGGTTAACATTAAAATTTTAAAAATATTTTTAGAATTTCCTGATAAGTTGTTAGAGGTTCGTTGATAATTCATTACAGAAGTAGTAAAAAGGAAATTGCTTTTGGATGTATTAGATCATTAATTAATGGGCTAAGTAATTTTAAATTTTGGTAAAATTTAATTTTATGCATGCCATAAATTTTTCTCTCTGTTAAACATGTTTATTCCATTTTAAGTCTTAATACTTATATAAAGAATTTGGATTAAATGAAAACAGTAATGAGTGATGGTGAAAATGTATTAAATGTGGTAATTGAATTGCTTGATGTTCTAAGACATAAAATTTCTCATCATCAAAATACAATAATTGACTTCTTGACTGAACAACTGACTTTATTATTAAACAATATCCTATTTTGCTACCCCCCTTGTTTAAGTATATTATATAATCATCCTTCAAATCCTAATAGACCATTATTTTATATTTTTGATCCTGTACACATTCTGAAGTGTGTCAGAAATAATTGGCTGAATCAGAAGAATTATGGTCAGTGTATGCATTTTATTGATTTTAATGATCATAACTTAACTAAAACTGCCTCTTTTAGAACCATTAAAAGTATCCATTCTTTAGAGGATGGACAGATAGTGTTATCATAATGTGTTTGGATAATTATATCCAAACACATATTTAAACATAATATGTGTTTGGATTAACTTTTAAAAACTCCATCTTCTATGGAGAGACAAAATGTAAAACTATGCCTTAAAATTTTCAATGACTATTTTGTTGAAGGGTTGAAAGTGCTTTCTACACATACTGATGAACCTTTTTGTTTAGAAACATCTGAATATATTGCAATCATTATTAAATGGTGGAAGATAATGAATGTGTAAAGTAAGTTAAAAGGGGGTCATAAACGAGATGTGTATTGTGAGTCTTTGTCATCTAATTCATCCAATGAAAAGGTTATGTACCTACAAAAATTCTTAGTTTGGCTTGATACTTGGAATTCTCTTAAATATACATCTGGCTTTTTAACTAAAACATATACCACACTTTCTCACACTACACATGCTGTACTTGAAATGTGAACATATTGTTGCAATGAATTGGGGATGGCATATTTCTTAACAGGAAAAATTCAAACCGACATTATTGAAAATAGGTTTGGAAAGTTTCGCCAATTGTCTGGGTCACAATACAACATCTCGTTGACACAGGTTTTCGAAAATGAATCGAAGCTTAGACTTCAAACCCTAGCCCCTTAATTTTATAATTTGTATCGTGTTTGAAATCACTTTTATCTGTGTTATTAGAGATGAAGGCAGTAAAAAAAATATCTTTAATATTTTATCCTAAATATATCTATTATGTGCTTTCTTACGTGCACATGCACACATTAGCCAGTTAAGACATAACTATGTTTTACTATCCTAAAATTAAGAGTTAGAAACTCATTAAATCTAAACTTTAGTTAAGTGTATGTCTGGGAACTAGTACCTCATCTCGTATATGGTATGTCAACTGGAATTTTTTCAAAAATTCTGATTAGTACTTTTTTTTCTCCCCATTGATTCTGAACTCTTCAAGTTAAGCATGAGCTTTGGGTTAATGAAAAAAATCATAGACAGCATCTGTTTTATGTTGTTCTTTAAATTGTTGCATTATGCTTAGAATTTCTTTTATTGCCTTGTCAAATATTTGATTGTACTAAATTTTTTAAAATTCCACTGAGCATCTTGTTTAGCTGTTTAAAAAAATGGGGGGAAATGCATTGTAAATTGTCTTTACTTTCTCAAAGTTTCATAATTAAATATGTTGATAAAGTTGTGCCTGAAAAATAACTCAACTGATTCTAAACATCAGTTGGAGTTTTATGGAAAGTTGAAATTGTTTCTTGGAAGTTTTGTGAGGTAGTAATCTAGTTCATGTATATTAAAGTCTTATTTAAATATTGTGCTAAACATATTCAGCACATTGAAAGTCTGATTACTTCTCAACTTTTAATCACCAGGCAATTTTTGGTATTAAATTATATGCTCAGTGCATATTCCATTATGAGTAATTTTCACTCAATCTGATTTGAAAATTCATGTGAGGAGAAATTTTTCTGATTATAATTTAACAGCTTGCCTTGTGTTATTATATATTTATTTTTATTCATTTCAGAAAGTCTGTTGGACAGTGTCTAATATTGCTGCTGGTAATACACAAGATTCAATGAGGTATTTAAAAAAGTCATGTATTTAATACCTTTTGGTTAATGTAATGTTACTTTTTAAAAAATAGTAAATTTACTGCTAAAAAAGTAAATTTACTGCTAAAACTTAATTTTATTCTCTAGTTGAGTGCAGTGGCATAGATTATTTTACAAAGTGCAATAAAATACTTTTAACTTTTCAAACCGAACTTCTAACCAGAAATTTAAAAAAAATTTAATAAAACTTTTAAAATTGAAAATATTTTCATGGATCTAAAGAATCGAACATAACACCTGTATGGTCAACTAAGTCATGGATAAAAGATGCAGCCCTAAAAGCAAAAGGCCTGGTTTCTGTATACTTTTATAATAATCATGTTACAACAGTATACAGAAACCAGGATTTTTGCTTTTAGAACTGAATCGTTTATCCATGAATTTGTTGACTATACAGGTTTTCTATTCCATTGTTAAGATCTGTGAAAATACTCTCATTAGCAAAATATTTTTTAAAAAACTTAAATTTGGGTTAGAAGCTTGGTTCAAAAAGTCTAAGTGTTTCTTCACGCTTTATAATATAATCTATGCCATTTCACTCAACATTGACAGCTAGTCAATATTACCCACCTCATTTTTCAAATTAACCTAGACTAATCAAACAATATATCATAACAATTGTTTAGTAATTACTGAATCTAAATAGTATATTTTGAATATTTTTTTACTGTGGTTATCCCTAATAACAGCTGCTCGCAAATAAAAAATACTTTATACACAGATCTCCACCATAATTTGACAATTTAGTAACAAAAGATATGCTCTATTAAAATACTATGCAGAATTTAGTATCCCAAATTACTTTCAACCACAATTTTTGTAAAACCAATTACTGTGAAAGCTACATCATATAATAAATGTTTACTTTATTCATTATTATAGTAATAGATTAGTTAAAGAGTATTCACTCTTTTCACTAAATTTCTGAGTACAGTACGACATTCAATCCTGTCAATTAAATGATTAGTTATTACAGATATAAATAAAATAGATTAGAATGCCTTGATAGAGTACAATAATTGAAAGCTGACTGAGAGACTTGTTTAGAATGACAACAAAATTTTCTCTTCACTATCGAGAATCACTCTCACATTGAAAGTAAAGAAACACAAGAATGAAGATTGAATACTATATAAAATCTTTAATTTCTAAATCTGACCCAGCATCTGTATTAATGCTCTGTATGGCATGTTGTAATCAAATTTAGAAGTTTTAAGATTTTGTATGCTAATGTTTTACTTAGCATTCAATCTTTATTCTTGTGTTTCTCTACTTTCAACAGCATTATTGTCAATAGTGAAGAGGAAATTTTGGTGTCATTCTAGACAAGTCTCTGATTCAGCTTTCAATGTTGAGCTGAAATTATGCTCAACATTAAAAACTGATTATTGTACTCTTATCAAGGCAATCTACCCTATTTTATTTATATATATAATAACAAATTAATCGACATGGTTGGATTTTCTACTGTACAGAGAGAAATTTAGTGAAAAGGGGAATACTCTTTACAAATATTTTATAACTATTTTCTATTAGTATATTTATTTAATCAAGTAAATATTTTTTACATGATGTAGTTTTCACAGTATGTAATTGGTTTTACAAAAAAAAATGTGGTAGGAATTTACTTCTTGGAAGTAGTTATCAATAAAATGACAACAGATTTAAAACTGCACTCATGTGTTGGGTGCTGTTTTATATCAAGTTTTTTTAAACCCCTGTCTCAGAATTTATATTTCCTAATTGGATTTATTTAATTCTACTTTATCAACAATGAATTTTTTCAACTACTTTCAACAATCAACTATTTTTACAACAATAAATTACCCTTTAATGTACAAAACTATGCAAAAAATAATTTTCTTATCTGCAGAGCATTTACTAACTCTACATCAAAAATAATTTAAATAAATTCTTTTGATTCATAAATTATATCTGGGGATGGGAGTCATTTTCCTTTCACATAAATTTATGAACTGATTTTCTCTTTCTTTTTTTTCCCTAGATGCTGTAAAGATGGAGCCAGAGGTACAGCAAAAGGATCCTGTTTTGTAGAAAATATAGAAAAAAATTGTGTAAATGTGCTATGTACTTTCTAAATAAACTATTTTTACTTTAAACCAGCTCTTTTCTGTATTTAAAAACATGTGTGTCTGCATTTATTAACTCTACACCAAAAAATAATTTAAATAAATTCTGAGCAAGTTTTCACAAGCTCACAAAGATGGGTTTCATCATACACACTACACATTACTCAGGTTTGAAAGATAAATATATCAAATTATGTTAATAAATTTTATACTGGGGAAGTACAAATTTTTTGGGTTAATTATTAAAGTAGTACTGTTTTACATACTATAATCTCATTCTAAATTAAAAAAAAACAAACTGGAACCTTAGATCGAATGGAAAGATGATTTAGCTTTAATGGTTGGTATTAATGTTATCTTAAATTTCAAATTTGGGTAAATGTATCTTAATACGAAATGAGGTTTTGTTCTAACAAGTAAACTAATGATTCATATGCAAATTTTTAGGTAATAACAAAGATCAGTATTTGGCAATACCTAAAAATACATAAGGCAAAACTGAATACTAGAAATATGAAGGCAAAAAAATAATAATAAAAAAAGTGAAAGGGTTGATATCAGAGGTTAATCGTCAATGAAATAAATAAGCATATAAACGAAAGGGTCCTACGAAAAACTTTGAAAAACTGCCGGCGGTCCGATTCTGGTAGAATGCTGGCATGATACCCGGACCTACGGCACATTGCTGTTTACGAGATGGGTAGATGACGGTATGTCGACACCAATTATTGCTCCCGTAACCGGCCCGTCAACCTCCGGTTACGCTCCGGCTATCTGTCCGCATCGATGGCTTAATCGCGGCTGCCTAACGGTTCGCAGTCGGATGAACGATGGCTCGATTCCTACCGGAAGCGGCCCAGAAGTCGACGGGGTAGTCGCGGGCGAGAGGACACAGCCGTGACGGAAACGATACTGACCTAATGCGCCGGCCCGGCAGTGGTGAAATCGGCTGGCCGGAACCTTCCGACCCCGGCCCGATGACTTTGTGTTTGTTGGGTATATATATATATATATATATATATATATATATATATATATATATATATATATATATACAGTTGGCTCTCTGTTTAACGACTTTCAAGGGATCGCGAAAAATCGTCCTTAAGTAGAGATCGCCCTTAAACAGAATTTGTGAAAAAAATAACATCTTTGGAGTATCAATATATTTCTTAATATATTGGCGTGTTTAAAAATGTTATTTTTATTATCATTATTATTTTATTCACAAAAAGTTATTTTAAATTACATTGAAAAAAAGAGTACAAACAATACGATAAATTTCGTTTTAACAAAGTCAAAGAGTGTTAATTGCTTCATTTTTCGCCTTGTTTTCGTTATTCTCTTTTCCCGATTTTCTAAAATGTTAAATGTGTCACCTTCCATTTTCGATGTAATATAGCGTATAGAGCAGAAGTTGCATGTGTGTAAGACGGTGGCAGTGTCTCATTTTCCATGAATTCAACTTCACCTTCTTCAACTGACTCTGTGTTTTCGCTTACTATATCTTCATAAATTTGTTCTACATAGTCAAATTCTGAATAGTCAAATTTGTAAGTCAAGGGATATTTGGAGTATGTGTAGTACAATGGTCGATTAAAAGTAAAACTTTTATCTTTTCTTGCTGAGTTTCGCATCAAATTTTCTAATTCAGTCAATAAAAATTTGTGATGTCATCCATGCTTTATTGTTAATCCGGTACTCACAAGGTTTCCTGGTGATATTCTTAAAACATCTTGGTTGGTTTGATTTGCCTATAACTAGTGGTGGGAATTTATCGGATCCATCCTAATTAGTGTACAGTAAAACAGTCAATCGTTCCTTACTGTGTTTTCCCCCAAAGCACTTTTCGCCCATATGCGTTAAAGTTTTATTAGGCACCCTATTGTGGGGTAGGCCCGTCGCATCTGCATTGAATATGTTCTTCTCATTATATCCATCTAATATCCCCTTCACCAATATTTTCCAGTCTTCGACTATTTTTCATCTACGGCGCCACTTTCGCCAGATATGCTTTTAAATGCAATTTCGTATTGTTATTTGAACTTTGCCAACAGACTAGCTGAAGCCTGAAAATTTTGCATTCCAAACTTTTCTGCCAGAACAATAGCATTTTCTTTAAATATCACTCCGAAAATTGGAATGATGCTCTTGCTTCATGAAACCATTGCAGGACTGCCTTATCAAACTCTTCTGATCGACCACATTGAATTTTCTGCCGTTTCGATTTGGATCTCAAACCAAATTTTTGTGCTGCTTCAAGAATATTCTCTTTGCTTGCTAAAATTCCTTTGAGACTAGGCTCGGGTAGCTGATATTGTCTTGCAAATTGGACTTTTGTTAGTCCAACACTTTCTTCCCAGTATTCAATAATTTTCCCCTATTCGTGTAGCGTAAGATGCTTTCGCTTTGATGTCATTTTGCTCTGCTCGTATTCGCACTGGAATGAACCCCTACACACAACCATTTTCTTGCTTCATGAAACCATTGAAGGACTGCCTTATCAAACTCTTCTGATCGACCACATTGAATTTTCTGCCGTTTCGATTTGAATCTGAAATCAAATTTCTGCATTTCAAACCAAATTTCAAACCATGAATTCTCTAATCATGAATATCTGCTTCCCGGAAGTAGTGAGAGAAGGCTGCAATTGGACCCCGGAAGTAGTGAGAGAAGGCTGCAATTGGACAGTTCGCAAGTCACATGAAAACATATGTTAGGGACAATAGAGTGATTCAACTCCCGCACTAAGAGCTCCATGAAAGAATATTCGATCTTCCGAGAAACAGTAATCCCCCCCGATTTTCACACTGCAACAAGCCTATGATTTCAACATTGCAAACATCAAGGAAATTTCGGGTCTGTTATTGACATCAAACTTGTTTTCCCCCACAGAAGGAAAGGAAGGTTCCCCTCCTGCAGATTAAATGTTGAAGGAAAAATTTATCATGTAAAAAAAAATCTTCGTTAAACAGAAACTATATCGTCTTTAAATAGAATTTTTTTACGTCGGAGGGACCGGGACTGGGAAATATCGACTTTAAATAGAGATCATCGCTAAGTAGACCGTCGTTAAACAGAGAGCCAACTGTATATATATATATATATATATATATATATATATATATATATATATATATATATATATATATATATATATATATATATATATATATGTATGTATGTATGTATGTATGTATGTATGTATATGTATATGTATACAGGTGATTATCAAAATAATGGAAACACTAAAAAAATCATTAAAACCTTCATTAATACAGCGCAGGATCCCATTTGTCATATATATTATACCATTTTTCAGGGAAAAACCATGAAAGTTCCCGTAGAGATTCTGTGATGGATATCGATACCTGGCTCTTTCCGCTGATACAGATCACCGTGGTTGGATGATATATAGTCGGGGGGATTGTACAGAGCAAGATGAGATATTTGACTTATTTTTCATGCTCTTCAAACTAATACTTGATAGATTTAGCTGCATGTATAGGGGGATTATCATGCTGGAGAACGCTAGTTCCTGCAACAAACAATGTTTGCACCATAGGATGGACAAGTAAGCTAAAATTTCAACATAGTCCTTCCCATTAAATCTCCCTTTGAAAACCATGAGATGTCATCCCAAACCCTGATAGATCTACCTCCATGATTGACAGTTGAGATGAGACAGCCAAAATCTTATGCTTGTGTAGGTGTTCTCCAGACATACGCACGTCTTGTTGCGAGGAAAAATCTGAACATTGATTCGTCAGACCAAATGCCATTTTTCGACATAATATTAGATCAGGATTTGCGCTCGTGGCACCATTGTGGACGATATTTTGTATTGGCATCTATTGCAAGTGTCTTGGGAATAGCTACTCTTCCGTAAATGCTTTGTTTGTGAAGTTCCCTTCTACCTCAAATTTTGATACCAGAAAATGCAGATAGAGGTTGAGATCTTCGGTCATTTTGGTTGCAATTGTTTTCTTTCTTCATGTCAGAATCCGTTTCAATACCTCGTCTGTCACTTTCACTCAGCACTCACTTTTGTCCACTATTCTGTTTGGCAAATGTTGTTTTTCCGAGCACTCTGTATGCTATCATGACTTTCGATACCATAGGTCGAAAAACACGCATTAGCCGGGGGTTGCAATAACAGATACTCCAATTTAAACTCGCTCCAAGAATTTGCCCTTTTCGCAAGGTCTGCAAGGTTTGAACAATTTACGCTGTCCCCCTCAAAAGCACGATGCTCTTTGCTTCATTACTACCTGACAGTAGAATAATACATAGATTATTATATAAAAAAATACCGGTGGCCAGACTTGTTTTTTAAGGAATACGAAGCACATTCTTAAACACCATTAATATTGATACTTGTTTCCTTTATTTTCATAACCACCTGTATATATATGTATATGGGAACGCCTGCAACGCAACGCAGCGCTGAGGAAACGAGGCGACGACAGTGCCATCCCGCAGAGAGAGGTGTTATTCATCAGTTGACCCCTGGAGGCCGACGCTGAACAAAAAAATCGGCAGACGACCCTGTAACTGAAGATTGGGAAGACAGCTTTAGAACTATATTTGTATTTTCCAGTGACTGCTGTTGACGTTACCTTGATACTCACCTCAACCCTTTTTGTATATAGCTTCCTACTTTTAGATATAATCAAGTTTAAATATAGATAATCTAAAATTACACATCGTATTGTGAATTTCTTGAGGACTCTTTAATTCGCTTCTCACAAATTGGGGGCCTGGCAGGGATAAGTTAGTTTGATAATTTATAAAACTGTGGATAAGACTGTGAATCAAGTGACTTTTGGAATAGATAAGTGACCGTGATAACCAAGTTGATTATTGACTATTGAGTACTGATAGACCATTTCAACCTGAAAAGAAATACATTTGTTGAACCCCAGAGACCAAAATGGTAAGCGAATTCTTATTATATTGCATGATGGAAGCATAAGCTAAAAATTTGAAAAAGCGTATTAAGCTGAGAACGGCTATGACAAAAATAATTAAGATTGGAAGTAGTTATGCATGAAACGCAGCCAGATGTAGATTTAATAGACGCATTACTTATACTTTTAACCGATAAGGAAAAACACTTAAGATTGACCGATAATCTGATTGAGAATGATATAACCAGGGCCCGACTTAGCCTAATTGGGGCCCAGGGCAAAAACTTCTTTGGGCCCAACCCCCTCTGCTTCACTACTTCAGTAATGAAGAACCGAACTTTAAGGTATTTAAATTTTTCACCTCATTATAGATATATAACAAGAAAATTGACTAGAACCTAAAATAGCTATAAAGTCCCCCCCCCCCTCCAATGGTCAGACGAAATATCGTTCTGTCCATTTTATTGATTTTCTGACAATTCTATGTCCATCATTAAAAGGGATATAGCATATCTGAAGAGCCAAAATTTGACAAAAGTGCTGTTTAAATTTATAACTAGAAAACCTAGTTAACAATCATATAGCTGCAGTTTGTGAACTTTTCACAAGTTTCCGAAATGCAGATTTCTGATTGTTAACTTTGTCATCTAGCTGCGAAAAATTCATATCCTTGCTGACATTAGGGCGGAATTCAGCTAAATTCCGCCCTAGAAAGCCATGGATTTACGAAATATAGATTTTTTGTGTTCATATGATAGATTAATGAAGAAGCTAACATAAATCTGACGGATTTTACACTGTACTGATATTTTGTTTTTAAAAAGTTCATTAAAGAAGGAAACGTAGAATAAACTTTCTATTCGATTTGGGGGCCCCCTCTGATGTGGGGGCCCGGGGCAACTGCCCTGTATGCCCCTGCCTTAATCAGGCTCTGGATATTACGGAGGAAAAACAGCTTGAAAAAGAAACAATTTCAGCAGAGAATTATCACGAAGAGGTAATAATAGCCATTTCTAATTTCTTAATAAATATTTTAGCACATAAGTCTGTGCTAAAATATTTATTAAGAAATTAGGAACGGAAAGTAAGAATCAAAATAGATCAACAGGGTTAAGTTCAGAGGATTCGTTTTCGAGAAACACCACACCAGTGAAACTTCCGTGTTTAGTTATTGAAGCATTTAATGGCGAAATGAGTAAATGGCGAAATTTTTAGGCCCAATTCAAAAATGCAATTCACGATAGCGAAGCATTAAAAGAAGTGAAAAAATTTAATTATCTGATCACATACTATTTATCAGGTGACGCGAAAACAGCTATTTCTGGTTTGTCACTCGTAACTGAAAATTATCAAAAAACTATCTCAATTTTAGAACCAAGGTTTGTAAAAGTCGAGTTAATCGTAGACTATCGCATTTCGAAATTATTAAACCTGACGTCGTGTAGAAATTCAAGATATGTAGGAACAGTACGCAAAGTTTATGATATAGTCTCCGTTGAAGTGAATGCGCTACAAAGACTTCGTATTGAATCGAACACCTACTATACCCTATTTTGATCAAAACCATTCCGAACGATATAGCTCAAAATTTAATAGATCCACCGAATTAGAAAAAAATAAAATTACGGATTCGCTACAATTTTTGAAAAAGGAAGTAGAATCGCGAGAACGGACATTTATATTAATACAAACGCCGGACAATAAGAATCATTTTAAAAACATAAGTATGAAACGACACAATTTCGAGAAGCAAACTAAAGATTCGTACAGATGGAATGAAAACAGAAGTAAAGAAACGAAACCGAAATTTAATTACAGAGAACAGTTTCGAAACAAACAGCCGCAATCGTATAACCGTGTTCCACATAATACTAACATAATTTGTTATAACTGTTTGAAATAGGTCATCGGTCTCATGAATGCCAAAACAAAGCTCGGGGATTGCGTTGCTTTAAATGTTTGAAATTTTATCATAATGCCGTTGATTGTACTAAAGATGTGTTTAAAATTAAATCTTATGCTAATGATGATAAAATTCAAAAGTAAATTACTATTACGGGTTATGAAATTAATGCATTGTTTGACAGCGGTAGTGAAATTACAACGATCAAAAAATCTATTTGTGAAAAGCTTAGTAAACCAGAACTAAAGAATGATCATATTATTTTAAACGGTATCGGAAATGGTGAAGTGATTCTTTTTAGCTACTTTAATGCTGAAATAAGTATAAACAACTGTGTTATAACTAGTGATGTATACGTTTTGAAAGAATTGTGAAGACGCTATTATCGGTATGAATGTCATGAAACAGTTGAATATTATATTAGATGAAAAGGGAATGAGAATCACCGGGGAACGAAAAATAATCCATGTAGGAATCGTTTGAGTATGCCGGAAACGTGTCAAGGTCACAGAAGCAGAAGATTCACCACTCCATAATGTAGACAAAACATCCAGTGAATTCGAAAGATTGTTTAGAATATGAGAAGCGATATGTGAGAACGAAATTGACATCTGCCATAATTTAGTCTCAGGATTGAAAACGGAAGTTGCAGATCTCATCGCGAATTACAAAATAGACAAAATTAAAAATACGGGATTAAAAATGAACATTGTTTTAACGGATGAATTCCCTGTGAAACAGCGTTGTCGGAGATTTCCTTTTGCAGGGCAAAAAATATTCGAAGAGCAAATTAAAATTTGGTTGTCTGATAATATAATTACGTAATCGTGTTCAGATTACGCTGCTCCCGTAGTGTTGTGTAAGAAAAAAGCAGGCGAGTACCGATTGTGTATTGACTATCGCCAATTAAATAAAAAGATTGTTAATGACAATTTCCTTTTACCCCTCATAAAAGATGCGTTAGACAAATTACAGCAATCAAAGATTTCCACGACGCTTGATCTGAAGAAATGATTTTTTCAAGTCGATGTTGAAGAAAAGAACCGTAAATATACTGCATTTGGCACTCACGAAGGACAATGAGTTTTTGAAAGTTCTTTTTGGATTGTCCTCTAGTCTTAGTGTGTTTCAACGATACATTTTTGCAATATTTAGAGATATGTTAAAAGATAACACCATTATTATTTATATGGATGATTTGATAATTCCATCGAAGAATGAGAAAGAAGGTTTACTTAAATTAAAACATGTGATGGAAAGAGCGTCCGAATATGGATAAGAGATAAATTTAAAAAAGTGTCAATTCTTGAAGCAAAACATTGAATTTATAGGTTATGTAATAGAGAACGGAACAATTCAACCTTCCCCAAGCAAAACGTTAGCCGTTAAAAAATTCCCAGTTCCCGAAATGACGAAACAAGTCCAAAGTTTTTTTAAGATTAACGGTTATTTCCGAAAGTTTATTCCCTAGTGTTCCAGAATTTCCAAACCCCTTAGGGATTTATTGCACAAAGACGAAAAGTTTGTGTTTGGAATCGAACAACAGAATGCATTCGATTCACTAATAGAAATATTGTCTCGTAAGCCCGTATTACACATATTTAAACAAGGTGCTATGCTAGAACTGCTTACAGACGCCAATAGTCAAGGTTTCGGAGCCGTGTTTCTTCAGAAAGCAGATGATGAAATAATTTATCCTATTTATTACATGAGTAAGAAAACATCATTGCAACAGGAGAAATATAGTAGTTATGAACTGGAGGCATTGGACGTTAAAGAGGCTGTAAAAAAGTTTCGAAATTACTTAGTTGGGATGAAATTTAAAATAATAACAGATTGTGATGCTTTACAGAAGACGCTAAAGAAAAAAGAACTCTCACCTAAGGTAGCAAGATGGGTAATGATTCTATAAGAATCTTACTATGAAATCATACACCGAACAGGAAATAGAATGAAACATGTAGATGCATTGAGCCGAAACACCGTCCTAGTGACAACACGTTCGCACGCTGAGATAACTACTAAAATTGCAAGGGCACAAGAAGACGATGAGTTGGTTAAGACCATCAAAGCCTTAGTGAAATTGGGTTAAAACAATGATTATTCAATTGAAAAAGATGTTCTATATAAGTACGAAAATGGGAAAATTCTTTTAGTTGTTCCGGATGACTTGCAAAAAGAAATCATACGCGAAATTTATAACAAAGGCCACTTTGGAGTAGCGAAGATAGAAGAAATTTTGAGACAAGACTTCTACATGCCAAAAGTGAAAACGAAAATCGAAAGTGTAATTGCGAATTGTATTGAGTGTATACTGTGTAATAGAAAAAGCGGGAAAAGCGAAGGATTTTTGAATCCGATTCCCAAAGAGAACTTACCCTTGAGCACGTACCGCAGATTTTATTGGATTATCACTGACGCAGATTTTATTGGACCAATGCCCTCATCAAACAAAAAGTACCAGCACATTTTTACTGTCGTAGATGCATTTACGAAGTATGTGTGGCTCTAATCCACAAAAGCGACGTCAGCTAAAGATGTCATCGACAAACTGAGGTTACCACAAACAACATTTGTAAACCCATCAAGGATTATTTCAGATACAGGAGGTACATTTTTATCCAGCGAATTTAAGGAATTCTGTAAAGAAGAAGGTATAGAACATATTAAATTAACGGCCGGTATCCCAAAAGGAAACGGACAGGTGGAGAGGATGCACAGAACCCTCATCGTTTTGTCTAAACTAACCATCGATGATGAAACCAGTTGGTATAAACATGTACCTGCCGTTCAAAAAATTATTAACGGTACCATTTCAAGATCAACAAAATTTACACAATTTGAGCTTCTTACTGGAGTTAAATTAAAAAGTGAAGAAGATTTAAAGATAAAGGAAATCCTAGAAGAAGAATATTTTAAAGCGACTATGGAAGATCGAGAAAACATGAGAGAAATAGCAAAATAAAATATACTGAAGGTACAAGAAGAAAATAAGAAAAATTTTAATCGGAAAAGGAAGATCGCAAGACAATAAAAGTTGGAGAGCTCGTTGCGATTGAAAAAAACCTGAGTTCGGAACTGGTACTAAACTAAAACCCAAATTTTTTGGACCCTACAAGATTACGAAAATAAGGTCTAACGATAGATTTGATGTCCAGATGTTAGACAACCACGATGGACCGAATGTCACAACGACTGCCGCCGATCACATGACACCATGGACAGCTGTACAAAATTAAATGTCATAACAATTATAAGCCATAGATACTGTTTTTTTCTCTCTTTATTTAGAATTTCTGTGCAGAGTGAGGAGTTTTGAGGGACCAAAACATCAAGATGTCCGAGTGTTATGGGAACGCTTGTAACGCATCGCTAAGGAAACGAGGCGATGACAGTGCCATCCCGCGGAGAGAGCTGTTACTCATCAGTTGAGATCTGGAAGCCGACACTGACGGTCGAACGACAGAATGGGCAGACGGCCCTGTAACTAGAGATTGGGCAAGACAGCCCTAGAACTATATTTGTATTTTCCAGTGACTGTTGTAGACGTTACCTTGATACTCATCTCAACTCTTTTTGTATATAGCCTCCTACTTTTATATATAATCAACTTTAAATATAGATAATCTAAAATTACACATCGTATTGTGAATTTCTTGAGGACTCTTTAATTCGCTTCCCATATATATATATATATATATATATATATATATATATATATATATATTATAAAATATGCATATTTTATTTAAATAAAATAATATTTCAAAATAATAGCTTGTAAAAATAACTGACAAGCAATTTCAGTGTAGCCACTGACTGGAAAAACTTACATATCGCTAAACAGTTTTTCTTTAAAATCTTTCCCTTTTTCAATTATATTATCTTAGATATAGTGGTATATTTTTATCGAAATACCTACATGTTTAATATGTTTTTGTTAAAAGTGTTCAGAATGGCGTAATAGATTAAAAATGTATCAAATCCAAATATTTAAACATTTTATACTAAACAAATATGTAAATTTATTTCGCTAAAAAATTCTTTTTTTTTCATATTGCAGTAATATCTAGTCACTTCTAAAGGTTGTATGGGATATTTCAAAACATCCAAGAACTAGCATGTGAACTATATGTCGTAATAATAAAAATATCATAAACTCGGGTAGTGAACCTTACTAAAGAAAATTAATGCTTGAAGGCTTCGAGCAATCGTATATCAGTAGCTTCTAAAAATATCATAAAATTAAATGACTCTTTTATTAGTATAAATATTCCGGCTCTTAAGCACTTATAAAAGCCTCGGAATTGAGGTGATTTTTTTATGGCGTGTTTGTATTATATACTTTTTTATCAGAAGTATGGACGAGAAATTAGAGTATATAAGCGTGCGTTGTAACACGAGACAGATTTCCTTCGAGATAAAAACAAATTTCTCTATTTACGGAATTTTTAGGAGATTTCAGGACAGTTTTATAGGCGATATTGATGAGAAAATATATTGCAAAGTATATGAAGTTTTATAGATAGTGGCTACAAAAAAATACTCACATTAATAGCTAATGGTTAAAAAATTGTTGTTGAAAAACGCTTTGCTGGAGAGTTTGTTAACAATATTTTTTTACATGACGGATTTCTGCTATTTTTATAATTCAAAGATTTTTTTTTATTATGTGATGACGTTATCGTGAATAATTAACGAGATTTTGTATCGGTGATTTACTTTCATCCTCTTCTGAACTGTAAGAAGTTTAATTACTCCTATTAATTATTTTTCATATATAATTATAAAGAGTAACAGTTTTTTAAATTTTTTCTATGATAATAAATAGAAATTACTATCAACTTGAAACTTATTTTCCGCGTAAGTTAATCAGCTTTTTTGGCAACTTAATTATACCTCGTTGGAATGTATTAGTTGGCGACAAGGCGTAAAAATTTAGTGTTAAATCTGCTTCTCCCAGCTGTTTGTTTGCAATGCATGTATACGTTGGTAAATTATTATTAAAATGATTTTTCAGTAACGAAGATTCTAGAACGTAAAAAAATGTTTTTGCGGTCCAGTTATGGAAAAAATTTTGAACTGTAACTAAATCGACGATCAAAAATATTGTAATCAAAGAATTAACAAAAGTATTTCATGAAAACGAATTCCACAACGAAAGAATAAATCTAATTTCAAGTCGCAAAATAAAGCGGTAAAGTAATCATTGAATTGTTGAAAAGATAAATTGGTCTACTATACTTATTTGATACAAAAATAATTTTCTTTTTTCACTTTACATCCAAATTTCTTTCTTCGTTTGAAAACACTATATGCACAAACCTATGGTTGTAATATCTGGGAAAATAGAAATCTATTAAATTACTTTTTAAATCACCCATAGTTGTATATTTCCACTAATTTTATCCAGCAGAATTTCCTAAAATTTTAAAATGATTATGCAATCTCCTCCTTTCGCTTGCAGGAGAGTTAAGCGAAAAGATGTCGGTTCAATTTTCAAATTCAATAATTCTTTTTTTATCAGGTTCCTCTTTTCATTTTAGGTGCATTGGAAAGCTGTTTTAGAGAAATAATTCTAGCACACAAGAATAGTGAAAGTAAAGCTAAAAATGTGCTGAACTTGTATTTATGTTATGTACTCATCAAAAGTTAACAGGACCGTTCTGAACGACAATGATAGAGACCTATTCAGACATAAATGTTTTCGAGAAGCCATTTTTGTTAGTGTAAGTCTAATAATTTTATGTCTAATAGATTTTAGTTTTAAAGATACGTCTTTTAGTCAACGAATGTGTTATGACATATTTTTTTCTAATCCTTAGACATCAGAATTAAATTCAGATGAGATCCATGAGGTTGTTGACTCAGACAAAATCAAGGACGAGAAGGGGGTTTGTGATGAGATATCCTCTGGTAAGCCCAGACACTCCAAAATGTGCTCCGGGAAGGCCTGTAGCACAGGGCACTTTGTGCAGAGTGAAAAGTTATTTCTTCCCACGTCAAACGAAAGGCATCTGAGATGTCCACAAGCAGACCTAGAGAGTGCAGTTTGGAAGCTGGGAAAACGGGAAAACGGGAAAACGGGAGTGCCAGGACGACTCATCTTGTTCAGTGATTGAGTTGGGGGTGGTATCAGCCAAGAGTTATTATCTAGGACCTCTCTGACAGAGTATAGTTGAAGGTATGTAAATGAAGTGATAGAATATGGCTATTCTCTGAGCCCTCTTTAGCCAATTTGTCTGCAACCTCCTTGTCATGTATAAATCATGACATACATATGAAACAAAAACTGTACAACTTATGTTACTTTTTAAGTAATATTAAAAAGCATAATTTGACAGATTTCAAATCACAGTGATTTCAGAGCATAGCAAAAAGACCTCCCGTAAAAATGATAACTCAGTTAGTAACAACCTTCTCTGGCTAAAAATCAATGATGCATTTGATGATGATGTCATGTACATGATGAAGCCTAATAAAATAGTGTCATGGGCGGAGATGACGGCCCTGGCAATCTGCACTATATTGTCATCATAGAGGCTCAGTCTCGGAAACAAGACTCGGATTCTTCACAGTCCAGCAAGAATGGCTGGACAATCAAAATTGTGTGTCGTCGTCAGTTCTGTGTCTGGGCAGTTATCACAGTTTCTGTAGGTTTTCCTGCCCTCTCTGTCAATTTTCAGTCCTCTGTGACTGCCAGTTCTAAGCCTGACTATGGTTTTAGTTATAAGTGGATCTCCATTGATGTTTTAGAGCTTTATTGGAATTGAGTGTTCCTTCAATTTGTATTCGGCCACGGCATTTGCGTCCGAGAGGGTACCATTGACGTTGTTGACGTCATTATTATTATTGAGACTTAGAGCCTCTTCTGCTAGTTTATCTGCGTTCTTGTTGCCTGTAATGTTGACATGCGCCAGCAACCATTGGAGAATGCAGGTTTTATCCTGCTTATGAACCTCGTTTAGGCAAAAGTTGATCTCGCTGGTGATATGGGACCTTCCATCAAGGATTGCCTGTAGGGATGCCCTTGAGTCACATAAAGCAACGAGTGACTGTGTTTGCTCAGAAACGGGAAGAGATTTATATATGTCAAGTGCCTCCACTATTGCCAGGAGCTCGCAAGTGAAGATAAAGGCTATGGCTCTAGCGCCGATTTTGTGTTGATATAGATTTTGTGTTTATAGAACCTCTGTTAGTTATTGTCTCATCAGATGAACCATCAATATAAGCGTGTTCAAAGTCCTCTTTTGGATACTGTTCAACAGTCCTGATCATTTTTGTTTTAATGAAGTCAGTAAAAATGATGCACTTAATTTTTTGAAAAGAAATTTACAGCCATTGATAATAAAATTAAAACCCCGTATATTTTACATGTTTAAGAAAAAAAATAGAGGATTTACCCAGCGTTAGAAAAGCTCATGATTTTAACCTTTCTCCAAAGAACATATTTATGAGATCATACAAAGATTTCCTACCGGTGTTTATTTCGATAATCCGTCAAAAGTGTAACCGTTTGATTTCCCCCTTCGAAAAGAGAAAATGGTAACTCAGAAAATTGGAAAAATTAAAATGCTGAAGAGACGAAAAAGAAGAAATATATTGAAAGGATCAAGCCAAAAGGCTTCAAAAGTGTCTAGGACGGATATGCCAAATCCTGTATAACATAGTTATGACAAGTTATCATATGAATTACATGAAGTGAAGGTAAAAATTTTCTGTAATTAAAGTTTTCGAACTAATAAATGTAATATTTTACCAACCATTAAGGCCTGTACAGGATAAGTGTGTAGTATTAATAAACCTGCTAGAATGAAACTTGGAGGATGAATGAGATCATGTATTCAACGGAAACTAAGAAATGACTCAATGTCGAAACACGATTAGTTACTCTATAATGGAAACATTTCTTGCCCTTAAATGAAATTTTAGAGATTCAGTCATTCATGTGTTTGAAAAAGGGCATTAATTCATTTCATATATACATCACAAAAGTAAAAACTGCTTTGAAAAGACAAAAGTAGATACCATTTAATTCTCAGTTGTGGAAATCATTTAGGAGCTGTAATTACGGCAGATAGAAAATATCACTGAAAGCTATTTATAAGATTAATGAGACTCATTGATAAAAATGTAAGGGGTTACATTTGGCTAGCTGCCATATATAGACTTTAAAACTAAATTTTTACAATTTTTTATCTATCGTATTATTTAGGATGTAATTTCTAAAACTGTCAAACATAAGAAGATAATTTCGATAATTATGGCAATAAAACGAGTTGCATCTTAGTAAACTGCCACTTTAACAGATAAAATGGGGTCTTTTGCGTAAAGCTTGCTTGATTTAGCGGAAGTACAACATATTTCAACAAATTGCGAAAGTGAGGTAATTTCGACTCGGATATTTCCAGAAAGTGTAAGCGAGGAAGTTTATAGTATAAAGCCAGGATATTTACATTCTGTTATAAACTCGGTTTTGGGTATGATACTGGGTATTAATGAAATGCTATTTAAAAGTCAGTTTATTTACAGTTGAGGAGCGATAAATTCTCTAAGCGCTAGAATTGGGCTGTTTTAAAGAGAAAAAAGTAGTTTTCCTGAACTAACTTTCATTAATTTAAACTCAGCATTGCGGAAGCAGATTTCTAGTTACAGGAATATATGAAAAATAATTTATCTATCAGCTGTCGGGAGCTTACGATTCGGTTCGACATTAAATATGTAAAGAAATATATTGTTAACGTTTAAGTTTGATGATTATTCCTTTCTGTTTTAAAGAACAAAAATTAGTTTATTTGAACTAACTTTTATTAATTTAAACTCGGTATGGCGGAAGCAGATTTCTAGTTACAGGAATATATGAAATTTTAATTTATTTATTAGCTGTCGAGAGCTTACGATTCAGTTCGACGTTAAATATGTATAGAAATATACTGTTAATATTTTGGTTTGATGACAATTTTTTTTCTATTTTAAAGCGCAAAAAGTACTTTGCCTGAACTAACTTTTATTAATTTAAACTCGGCACTGCGGAAGCAGATTTCTAGTTACAGGAATATATGAAAATTAATTTATTTATTAGCTGTCGGGGAGCTTATGATTGAGTTCTACCTTAAACATATACAGAAATATACTGTTAACATTTTAGTTTCATGATTATTCCTTTCGGTTTTAAAGAGCAAAAATTAGTTTCTCTGAACTAACTTTTATTAATTTATACTCGGCATGACGGAAGCAGATTTCTCGTTATAGGAATAGATGAAAATTAATTTATTTATTAGCTGTCGAGAGCTTTCGATTCAGCTCGACCTTAAATATGTATAGAAATTATTCGACCTTAAATATGTATACTGTTAACATTTTGGTTTCATGATTTTTCTTTCTATTTTAAAGAGCAAAAATTAGTTTGTCTGAACTAACTCTTATTAACCCGCGAGAACTCGCACCGGGTATAACATACCCAATCCATTTTCGTTCAATGTTTTTGTTATCTTCTTCTTATCGGATTATGCCGAAATTTCGTGTAGCTGTATACAAGGTCACATTCTTTCAGCGGGGGAAAAACTAAGTCTGCTCAATAAATAGATTTTGAGAAAAATATTTCGACGGGTATGTCATACCTGTGCGAGTCCTCGCGTCAGTCAGATCTTTCCTTTTTTTCTGTCAGTTTAGTGCATCATAGCGCGATTTTTGAAATAGGACGAGGAAATAAAATAATTGCGACATCTTTTAGAGACTGTTTCTAGTGATAATGGAGCTTTATCCCAAGATAATGATGCCTCTGAGGATGGAGAATACTGTAGCAATCACGATTCTTCTACTGAAATTGAGACAGAAACCGAAGATAAAGGTTCACTGTCAACAGCCGATTTTTATATTGGTAAAGATAAAATGGCTGAAGAAAAAATGGCTGAAGAAAAAATACCGGCAAAATATAAGAAAGCCTTTGATCAATTATCAAGCTTCCGGGTAATACAAATTATTCAAGAGATGTCGCTTCTCCCGTAGATGCATGGAATGTTCTCTTGATTAGCAACATGCTAAATATGATGGTGCCTCAAACAAAAACAACTTATTCAAGCCCTTCAAGGGAACTGGAAATCACTAATAATGAACCGCATGCAAAAAAACTCAAGACAAAATATAAACGATGTTAAATTTGCCCAAGTAATAAGGACTGAAAAACGAAGTTTATGTGACTAAAATGGGAAAAATGTCTGTGTTGAACATCAGTATGTACACTGCTGGCCACTGTAAATGCAACACCCTGAAGGAAACATGCAAATAACATGAAATTTACAGCATGCATTAGCGGAGGTGAGATATGCAAATCATTAGAATTTCAGCGCAGACGCACATCACGCGCGCCTGTGGCGCCACTTCAAAGCGCTATATAAGGCTTGGAGATTTCGACGATTTCAAGTTCGGCAATTGTGTTTTCTTGTGGTTTTTTCAAAAAAAACGATCAATTATGCCTCGTCGAAAACAGCGATCATCTTTTGATGAAGTATCCGAAATCGACAGAGGAAGGATAGTGGCCTACCGAGATTGTGGAATATCTTTCAGGGAAATCGGTAGTCGTGTTGGACGAAACCAAACAACTGTAATGCGGATATGTGATCGTTGGATGCAGAAGGGTACGACGGACCGGCGTGTTCGATCGCATCCACCTCAGCGCACCACTTCACGTGATGACAGGCAAATTGTGCGCATGGCAGTGACGGATCGCTCAGTCACATCACGAACCATAGCACAGCACATGCAGTCTGTAACGCATCATCCAGTGTCTGCGCGTACCATTCGACGCCGTTTACAGCAGAGTGGTCTGTCCGCAAGACGTCCATTGCTTTGTCTACCCTTGACGCAGAACCACAGACGTCTCCGCCGCCAATGGTGCGATGACAGAAGGATGTGGACGGCAGAATGGAATGAAATTATCTTTACTGACGAGTCACGCTTCGGTCTGCAACAACACGATGGTCGCATTCGAGTCTGGAGACACTGTGAAGAGAGGATGCTGAACAGCTGCGTTATGCACCGCCACACTGGTCCTGCACCGGGTATTATGGTATGGGGCGGTATTGGATATCAATCTCGCACACCTCTAGTACGCATTGCCGGTACTTTAAACAGCCAGAGCTACATCTCCGTGGTGTTGGAGCCAGTTGTCATTCCTTACCTTCAGGGCTTGCACACAGCCATATTTCAACAGGATAATGCGCGACCACACCTGGCACGCATTGTCCAACGGTTCTTCGTCAATCGCCAGATTGAATTGCTTCTCTGGCCGCCTCGCTCACCGGATCTTTCGCCGATAGAAAACATGTGGTCCATGGTTGCTCTACGATTGACCCAGATTCCATCCCCAGCTGCCACAGCAGATCAACTTTGGCAACGTGTGGAAGCTGCTTGGTCTGCTGTACCCCAAGAAGTCATCAAAGTCTCTTTGAATCAATGCCGAGGCGTGTGGCAGCGGTGATCTCCAACAATGGCGGCTACTCTGGCTACTGATTTTGGCAGGAACCACACTTCATAGAAGTCTATAAATTTAATCATTTGATACTTGGTCAACATGTTATCTACAAAATAAATTTTGTTGTGATATCTCTTGTCTTTCTTGGTGTTGCAATTTGGGTGGCCAGCAGTGTAGATTGTAAAAATTGTCTATAAAAATGTAAGTATTATTAAAATTCACTAAAAATCTTTAATTTATTATCTTATGTTCTTTAGTTACGTAAGGTTTGCATATAAACAATATTAATTGATATTTAAATAGCAGAAATGAACTAGGGTTTGAGATTCCCGGTGCGAGTTCTTGTGTTCTAAATTGGGCGCGAGTGCTCTCGGGTTAATTTAAACTCGGCATTGCGGAGCAGATTTCTAGTTACAGGAATATATGAAAATTAATTCATTTATTAGCTGTCGGGAGTTTACGATTTAGTTCGACCTCAAATATGTGTAGAAAAATACTGTTAATATTTTGGTTTCATGATTATTTCTTTCTATTTTAAAGAGCAAAAAATAGTTTGCCTGAACTAACTTTTGTTAATTTAAATTCAATATTGCGGAAGGAGATTTATAATTACAGGAATATATGAAAATTAATTTATTTATTAGCTGTCGGAAGGTTACGATTCGGTTCGATATTGAATATGTAAAGAGATATACGGTTAACATTTTGGTTTCATGATTATTTGTCTTTGATTTTTTAATAAGAACTTTTTTTAAATAACTAGGTCAGACTTCTTTTCTAAAATATTTCCGGGAATTTAGAGTGAAATGCATTATTTTTCTTCCACATTCATTAACCTTTGTGACGGGAATACGAAGAAATTATGCGATTAATTTTCACATGATTATATTTAAGACGATTATGTTTTAAAAATAGAATTTGCATTATATTGCATGCTTTAATCTCTTTTTTTCTCATGAAGAAACAATTTAGTCTTTTTTAAACAATTGCTATTTTTAATTAGCAGATAATTATGCGGGAACTAAGAAATCTGATTAGTTTAACGTTTTTTTATGTGGAGTTTACTTCTTACAAAAAAATTTAATCACAATAAGTAAAAACAAATTTACTGAACAAATATTTAATGACCCAAGTATCACTTAGTGTTAATTGCATTTGATCTTCCATAATGATAATATTATTTGAAGGGTTTTTTCTACATTTAAAAAATGAACGGAGGTAATCCACGACGATTTATTTAATATTTTTAAAGGTATTTTTTGTAATTAGTCTGGAGAATGAAATAACATACTCTTATGAATCACATCTATTAACGATGTATATTCTGATTTAAATTTTGCCATTCCGATTACCTTTTATTCAATGTGAATCATTAGGACTTTTGTTAATTATCATTTTCATTTTTTTCTGGTTTTAATAAAAATGTGAAAAAATAGCTCTCCAAAATAAATTGCATCATTAAATAAGAAAATATTCTCCCTTTCGAGGATATTTCTTTGGTACTTGATATTCCGTGAAAAATTGCTTTAAAACCACTGCTAAGTTACAGATTAAGATGATGGGATTCTAGTTTTAAAAGCAAATGTCGTGTGAGCTATATCATGTATGAAACATCCAACTGCACTTGTGCAAAACATAAGGAAAATCAGAAAACATGAAATTTTTTATTACTTTTTTTTATTGAACGGGACGTTCATGAGAAACATTTTCAAATTAGGACAACTGTAATGGATGGGAATTGAAGAGAAGCGTGTATCAAACGCCATGAAACATTATCCAAGTCATCAGAAAGCATATGAAAAGGACCAATCACCCCCATATTTGTAACGCTTTAGGGGGAATGGTGGCGTTTTTATGGCCACGCATAGAGAAAAAAAAGTCAGTCACTCGCTGGAATAAGCTGTTTGTAGAACCCACTTTGTCTGTGTTATTGTGATAGGTGGTTTAAGCAACCAACTTCCCGCGTTTTTGAAGGCGGATGTAAGTGAGTAAAAATACTTCTGAGTTATCTCAACCCCGTTATCGAAACAAGTGTGCTAAATAACTCATGTCATGGGTTTTCTGCCATTAGTTTACTGATCTGAAGAACCAACTTTAAGTTTTATAACGTAAATATCAAGTAAAATGAAAGGCTGAAATGCAGTTCATTTGGAATATGGTATTTAGAATGAAAGTTCTTGGATGTACTTAAAATTTTATCCATTACTTTTTTATGAGGAAGGAAGTTAATTTTTGGAATACAATATATACATTTTTAGATGAGATTAATTTGGAATAAAAGAAAAGATTTTTTTGTTAATTTTTTGTTTATAATTAATTTTTACCTAAGGAAAATTGTTCTCAACATAGAAATTATTTTCTTTATCTAGAAATGTTTTCATTAGAAGAGAACCTTTTACATCCAAGTTGTCGAAATATTTTGTAGAATTTGGGATCTGGGTTCTAGAACCCACTTCCTTAGATTGATTGTAAGACTCAACAAAGCGAGTTCCCCTATGGAGTGGATTTGAACTCGGAGAGTTGGGATCACCTACCAAGTTTTTTTATCTGTGTACGGCGAAGTGAGAGCTGTTCAAACATCTTTAATTTCTTACGCAATGTCAGCAAGCAAAATTGAAAGAAGTACTGACAGGAAAGAGTTTTCACTACAAAAAGTTCTTAGTTGGAGCTGTAATATACTGTGTTCTTACACCAATCATAACGACGCCTCAAATGGCATACAAATCTTTAATATTGAGCAGCGGAATGTTATAAATATGGAAGGTGTCCCCGCAATAAAAAGTGCAATTTCTTTTCTACAAATTCATTTAATACATTTTGAAACGTCCACAATGAATTTAACTTGCAAATAATTATTTCTACATTTTGCAAATTGTTTGATTTATCACCGAATGAAGTATAAATTATGTACCTGGATTGGCACATTCAAAATACTTGTC
Source organism: Dolomedes plantarius (assembly GCA_907164885.2). NCBI lineage: Eukaryota > Metazoa > Arthropoda > Arachnida > Araneae > Dolomedidae > Dolomedes > Dolomedes plantarius. The sequence goes on along the minus strand of OU015498.1, from coordinate 126,030,383 downwards.
TATTTCATCACATACTTTAAAAGACAATAAGACCTCAGACAAAGGATAAAATAATAGATAAATTTGAAATTGAAATTATAAACCGTGATAGCTTTTAAACTATTCAACCCCCTGCAACTGATTTCGATGTAAATATTAGAAATTTGATATTCTGTTCAATGTAAATGACGATATTCAATACGGCCATACCAATTTTAAACTGATAGGTCATCCGCTGTTCGTAGACCATGGGTAATTTAGGCTGTTTTCTAAATTAAGAAATTGTGATAATTTGACTAAATATTTCAATATATTCAAGGTATAAATAATTTAAGTATTTAAAATAATTAGTCATCATCGTTTTTGACAGAAACAATTCTTATGTGAACAATGAATATTTATGGCATTATTTTGGACTGATCTTAAATCATTCCCTCAGCTTGAACATTTTCCAATATTTTTGATTAAGCTGAAGTTCGTATTAATATGATAGTGCCTTTCTTCTGGAAATTGAATAGTTATTACCTATAGTAAAGATTTCTCTTTCAGCCTATAAATAGCAGCAATGAAATTTAATATCAACTCGTCTTTCGTCTCAAATAAATGCTATTAAATGTGGAGGGAAATGAATGCGACTTAAAAGATTCCGAATTAGTCTTAATCCTTATTTAGGGTAATGAGAATCTATTAACTGTCGAATAACACTTGTTTACAAATCAATTGCTAGTTTCATTTGGGTCTTTACTAGGAATAAAAAGCAACCTAAAGACAGTAAAATGGCTGTTGGATTTAAAGCTAATCAAAACTAAAGCTTTTAAAATTCGTATAACGCAGTAATCATTCGCTCGAATTCAACATTACCTTGCTTTCTTCTGTTTCTAATCATATCCTGTTAACAATGTTCTCAGAATAAGACTTAAACCTTTTTAACCATATAAAATAACAAATAAGCATTTTGTCAAGAATTTAGCCAACTTTTAGATAAAGTTCTAGTCAACTGTACTTTTTTATTTAAATATATTTCTTTTAACTCTTATGAAAATTATTATATTTTTGTAACTATAATTTTTTACAGTTTCTTGGTTTTTGCATTCATTTGAATAAATCATATTGTGGTTCTATGATAAAATGAAGCAATAACGACTTTTAATGTGTTGTAGCTTACCTGGTAAGTATTCGAAAATTACAGTGACCACAGCTTTCGCTTATACGCCTTGTCAAACTGTCGACCGGTCGCTACGCAGCAATTCCTGTATACGCAGCCGAGGGTTGATTTCCCAAGATCGGTGACATTTTTCATTATTGAGGGCGTGGGCGCCAGATGGGCAGTACAAATCTGCCATCCAATTGAGGCAACTCCAGGCCCCAAGCTTACCTGGTAAAAGTAGTACATCGTTTTACGTAATTTAACCAATTGATTAGTTACGAAATTAAATGGCAAATATAAGGACTCGATTGCAAATTCTGCAAAAAAATTTATAAAAAAGGAGGAACAAATCCGTGCAACAAATTTGTATTAGTTGTTGCGAGACTTACTATCAGTCATGATATAAATGCCAGCATAAGAGATTTTCATATAATTATTGCCTTTAATCAGTCGCAAGAGTCTCTTTTAGAATGGTTCATGCAAAGATAAGCTTATTAGACCTAAGAGCAGTTTTAACGTTGTTAAGTCAATTAAGGATACGAAAGCCATACTATTTAAGAACAGTGTTTGTTTTCAAATAGTTACAGCAATTATATACCGGAAATATGAATCATAAATCCATTCAGACTGCCTCCGAAATCAAACTGAATAGCGTCATGTGTTTGAACCGGAGATGACCTCGAAAAAAATCGAGCAGCGTAGTACACTATCTGGCCAAAAGTAACCGGACAACCCCCTAAAGAAGTGGATCTGTCAGGCGACGTAATTTGATGCGTAACCGAAAGCTATAAAAGTGTTGGTAGTGGTTTGTCTGGTCATATTTATGCGTTTGTGAGACAATGAGTAAGTCAAAGGAACTTAATGACTTTGATCGTAGCATTATAGTGGGATGCCACGTTTGTGGGAAATCAGTTTGTGAAATTTCGGACATTCTACAGAAGCTAAAATCCACTGTGGATGATGTAATCGTGAAGTGTAAACGTAGAGACAGTGAAACAGCAGAAAAAAAAGTAACTGGCCGAAAAAAATTAGTGAACACAGCCGTAGAACTCTAAAAAGGGTATTGAAACAAAATCGCAAATTCTCGTTGATTGAAATCACTCAGGAGTTCCAAAGTTAATCAGGCGTTAGTGATAGCAGCAGGACTGTTCGTCGAGAGTTAAAAAAACCTGGATTCCAAGGTCGTTCTACCGCTCACTAGCCGAACACCACTCCCCAGAATGCGAAGCGTGGATTGCAATGGTTCAAATCTCACCGTCATTGGACTGTGGACATGTGGAAAAATGTTCTTTGGAGTGATGAATTTCGCTTTATAATCTGGCAGTCCGATAGATACGTCTGGATTTGGCGGAGGCCCGACGAGCGCTTCTTATATGACCGCAATGTACCGACTGTTAAGTTTGGTGGTGGCAGCATCATGGTGTGGAGTTGTTTTTCATGGTTTGGCCTGGGTTCCTTAGTTCCTGTGGTTGGAAACATGAACTCTGAGATGTATATGGACATTCTGGACTATGCTGCTCTCTCAACTCTATGGCAATATTTCGGGGAAGGCCCATTTCTCGTCCAGCAGGATAACTCCTCCTTTCACACATCGAGACTTGTGCTGGCATGGCTTGACGAAATGGGTTATCAAAAACTTGACTGGCCTTCTCAGAGCCCCGATCTAAATCCCATTAAACACCTATGGGACGAATTAGAACGCAGATTACGTAGCCAGCCAAATCGATCATCCTCACTGCCAGCACTCACTTCAGCTGTAATGGACGCCTGGAAGTCAATTCCTATGGACACCTATCAAAAATGAGTGGAATATCTCCCCAAACGTCTGCAGGCTGTCATCGATGCAAAAGGAGGACCAACATCATATTATTACATGTCTCAGGACTCTCCGAGTCCGTACCACTGGGCGTCCAGATACTTTTGGCCAGATAGTTTATGCCTGTCTGTTCGCGGCGTACTGTCCAGTTTCACTCCGGCTACTCTTACGCTCTATCACCATGTTGGGTCCAGGAGTTACGAGCTCAGCTGCCCCAAAGGAGTTCGCAAGACCCTACTTTCTAAGTAACGGCTAAGAAGGAAGGAGTATATCTGGCGACGGTTCATGTAAGGGGCTGCAAGGGTCTCTAGAAATATTTTTTAAAACCAATTTATTTTATACTAATAGCTTTTTAAAATTTAAAAGAAATATTCAATTTTATTGATTTTAGCATTAAAATCTCCTCTATTATAACTCTCTGAGAAGTATTACTTACAGTTCCAGTTGCAAGAGATTTTTGCTTCATAAGATAGCGTCAAGAATTCCCCACAACTTTGTCTGGTCCTATCTTTGATCAAATACTATAACTAATCAGGGATTTAGCCTGTCGCAGCTCAGGATGAAAAGGGGCTTTTCTAAACTAATAAAAATTTCTTATTGTTTTCTAGTGCTCAAATGGTATTTTTGAAACGGATGCCTTTTTTTCCTTGTCTCTGCGTGTTCCCAAACGAAAATGAGAAAACGAACAATCTTTGTGTTAACAGACAGTCCATTGCAAAACGAACGACATTTCTTCACGACACATCTATCCTTCTAAAAGGCAAGGTTGTACATGGTTGAATCTTATTATAGTCCCTTTATTTACCATATTTTTTATGCATACTTACTGGGCAATTTAGCTAATTTTTTTGTTGTAAAATATGGAATCCTAAAAATGTAACTTTTCTTCAATCAATGAAATTTAGTCGTTGTGAAAAGACTAACATAAAGATATTACGATGGATTCCTTATACAACTAGAACAACTAGCAGATTTTATAAATTCTATGTAGGACTAAATATGTCTTTTTTCTAAGTCATTTTATATTGCTACGATTTTTACTTTATTTGAGTAGTTCATTAAGTTATCCGACTACATTCCGAGCCCTTTTTTGTAAAACTATACTTGAGAAAATGTCTGCCTTATTTTTCGAAGGAATATAATACCAAAACTCGAAAATGATTAAAACAGACATTAACTATGCAAATTGTTTTCAAAATTGAGGAAATTGGGTCGAAATTTAGCGAATTTATACAAAAAACGGCTTTAACTCTAAAAAGAAATATGCATATAACATTAACTTTTTTTCTCATGTGTACGTAAATACCTTCTAAGTGTAATGAACTACAAACTAATCGATATCTTAAAATCTAAAAAAATACAGATCATTATATGCAATTACTTGTAAAATTTTAGTAATTTTCCATGAGATTTTTTATAAATGCAGCTATAAATTAACAAATAATATATCTAGAACCAAATCTGTAGTCCATTACATCCTTAGTATTATGAAAAATATACGGGAAAAATTTCATAGACATATTGTGGTAGAGTTTATTGGTGGGTCGTGATTTAATATAGTAGTAGGCAATGATACCATTACTCTGAATTCTAAACAATACATTAATTTATTAACATAACACATATATTAGTACACATTCAATTATATTATTGATAATTATAAACCTAAAGAAACTCTCATTATATGAAGGTATTATTTAATTGTATTTTTTCACTTATTTAAATTGATTTCATTTCAGTACGCAATATATATATATTATTTCTTAACTTTAGCCTATATTAAAGGATTCAGGGATTTATTGACTTTTGGCAATAGGTAATGAAAGGTTACCTCCATTTTTTGCAGACTGCAGAAGGGAAACATTCGCTGGCATATTCACGTGCATCGATTGGGATATCTTTCATCAGGATTCACTTTCGCTGGGGAACGCAGTCATCAGAATCGCTATATGGCTCGGGAAGAGGCGGGCTTTAACGGCAGGATCGGTTCTCCGTCTTTGGATTGTGGGAGTCAGGCAATCTGTCTTGGTTCCGTAGCTCAACTATTCTCCTCTCATCGGTAGCTTGCAGGGGTCAGGCAATCTATCTTGGCTCCGACGCTCCTCTATGCTCCTCTCATCGCTAGCTTGCGGGGGTCAGGCAATCTCTCTCGGCTCCACTATTCATCTATTCTCCTCTCATCGTTGGCTTTCATGCTTATAGCGATGCGCTAAGTCTGGGCGCAATCTCCCATATACACGTTTTTTAAACTTCTCGCTTACGAGGCTACTACTCTATATCCGTGTGCTGAGTCTGAGCGCCAAAATCAATCATATCCTTTTTTTAATATTCTCACTCTCTCTATTTTTTATCTTCTCAACGCCCCGCCTTTTCATTTTCATTCGTCCGTCATGTTCAACCTTTTCTCTCACTTCCACTTCGATTCGCTAATTTTTACCACCTAATTATTTCTTTAAACCATTCAGAGTGAGGGGCGTTTCATATTAAAACAATTCCGCCTTCGACTCACCCCTGCCTTTCTAGGGATCATGTTTTCCCAGAACATCTCCTATGTGTGGGGTCATCTTCTCTTTCCCTTTTCATCTCGATGTCTCCTCTATGTAGCCCTCTCGCTGTTTCGTCTCTTAGCTGTTGCTTTTCAATTCCTTCTTCTTCATCCGGTCCTTTGTACAACAGGCGCCATTTCAATTTTTTCATTTCACCCCCGTTTGTTCGAGTTAATTGGCTTGTCTGTTTTTTTCGAACTTCTAACATACCGTATCTCCACGACATTCTTCTTGTATCGTCTGGCGTCATTTCACTGTTTCATTTTCCGTCCCGTTTGTTAATTGGTTTTCCTGCACCTTTTCTATTTTTTTATTATATGTCGTAATCCACGACACATATCATGGTTAAATTTGGAGTTATCACAAGAGTCGTTTACATTTTCGATGAAAAACAAGTTCTTCATAAAACACGATTAAAGTTTTCGACTTGTATTGGAATTCATAGCTGCTACTGATCTTTAAATTACTCAAATTTCATTTCTAATGATCCTGTAGAGAAAATGAAAGTAGATTTAGAAACGTAAATTTACAATCTTTAAAAAAACAGAATTAAGAAAAATTTCGGAATTTTCGTCAAAATCGATGATTTAAACATAGTCGGATACCTTAAATTAATCTTATTTTTTTTAAAATTTATTATACTCATATAATTCAAGACATTCAGTTTAAATTTCCATATGAGTGAGTGAAAGCGTTTGTCTTTTCGTTCACATAGTTTTAATTTTCGTTATAGGCAGAAAGCTCTCTCCCCCCCCCCAGCCCTTCGTACAAACAGTCCTATCAACGAAGGTCACAAAACGGCATCGCCATTGAGTCAACGGTAAAGAGATGATACATAGAATGACACTGTTGAAGTCAGTCTACAAGTCCTCAGCTTGTCTATCGAAGACATTACAGTCTAATGGCAGATGATGAGCACATCATTCTCCAGTGCATGAACGAAGACACAGATCAATTCATCATGGAACGTGATTTTTTTTCGATGAAATAAGTATATTAATAGTAATTGGGTAATATAAACTATTTCGTCTTTGCCTATACAGTCAGACTAATATTCCATCGATCCCTTTTGCTAAATATGTGATTTATCGGGTAAAATTTCATAGTCTGAAAGGTAAAGCATCGTCATTAAACTTTAGTTGAAAGCAATTTTATTAATCGTTTTGGTATAACGATTAGTTTTCTTTGTGCTTTGCTTCAAAGTGTATTATTTTGATATCGAAACATATGTAATGTACTTTTCAATGTTCTGTTTTTCAATGGATGGCGAGAAAAACTATTTTATATATCTATAAACTATTTTATATATTATAACTATCTTTTATGATTGTTATGAGGTGGGGTACCAGAGATACCTTTTTGCGTTGTGTAAAAATTAGGGAGATGAACTACAAAGTGAACTATATGTTTATAAATAAAAAATTAAAATTTATTATACAATATTTTACAAGAAAGGTCAGTTTTACATATCATATACACTGAAGTGCCACTGAATTAGGGATAGCAAAGCCTATGCAAATTGTGTAGCGCTGCGCATCATGTATGCGCAAGTGAGAGCGCTGTGGTAACTGCATATATAGCGCGTACTGTGGTTGTTCTGAATTAGTTGTTGGAATTGCCCGTATAGGTAACCTGCCTGATTTAGACGCCTTCGATCGCGGACAAATCGTAGGTACGCGACGCATGGGCCATTCAATTTCCGAAATCGTCAGACAGCTAGGATTTTCAAGGTCGACAGTGTCAAAAGTATACCAAGAATACATGGATGGTGCAAAAAAACTAGCGATCGGGCAAACTGCAAAGAACAATTAGCCTTGACAGTGCGTGGTGAGAGACGGCTCAGGCGTATTGTACGTAGCTAGCGAAGCCAAACATTAGCTCAAATTACCACCCAGTTTAATGACGGTGCCAATCGTACAGTCAGTAAGCGGACTGTGCAACGCTCGCTTCACCGTATGGGTTTCGGGAGCCGTCGACCTACGAGAGTACCATTGCTCTATACTCGCCATCGGACTGCATGTCTTGCCTGGGCAAGAGAGCACAGAGACTGGAGTGCAGAGGACTGGAAACGAGTAGCATGGAGTGATGAGTCTCGATTCCGACTACTTAACGCCGACGGGAGGCTGAGAATATGGCGTCAGGCTCATGAAGCCATGGTTCCTGCATGCCTGGCTGGAACTGTACAAGGGCATGGTGGCTCAATCATGGTCTAGGGTGTTTTTTCGTGGCACGGTTTGGGATCTTTGGTGCGTGTACCAACCTCCCTCAATGCAATTCGGTACGTAGAGGTGCTGGGTGATCACCTCCATCCGTTTACGCTGTTCTGTTATCCGCACGGTAATGGAGTTTTCCAGCAAGACAACTGTACCTCTCACAAGTCCCGGTGGGCTACTGGCTGGTTGCATGAGCATTCCTCTGACTTCTCTGTCATGAATTGGCCACCTAGAAGCCCAGACTTAAATCCTATTGAGCATCTTTGGGATGTTTTGGAACAAGGCGTGTAAGGCCATCACACAGCACCAAAGAACCTTACTGAATTATGGACAGATTTAGCAAATATTTGGCAAGCCATTCCCGTGGAACGTTTCCAGAAGCTTGTTGAATCTATGCCTTGTCATGTGGCAGCCGTTATCAAGGCCAGAGGAGGCCCAACTCGTTACTAGGTAGGTATCCCTAATTCAGTGGCACTTCAGTGTATAAGATCTTGATTAGACATATTATAACAGCATTAGGGTATACTATATCCGCTTCCTGACGAAGAACCATTACGGGTCGAGTGAAATAAAGTTCTATTTTCCAAAATTTCTAAAAAGAAACACCAGCAGTATTTGAAAGGGAAGAAATGGCCAACCTGGGGAGTTTTGATGAAACAGCAGGGCAAGGCATGGAGTTGATGAGGCACTTTTACCGGAGGAGGCAGCAGGTATCGGGCTAAAAATCATGGGGCCCTTCATTGGAGGAGGCAGCTGGATCGGCGCTGGCGGTTGAACACGGACATATCCCTTTTGCGGGGGCGTCTTTTTTTTCGGTCTTTCTTCGCAGCTCCCCACTTCAATCTCTGACCCTCTCCTCCGTTCCTCTCGTTTCTCTCCCAAACTCGGGATTCATTTCCCCCCCCCCTTTTTGGATTTTGACTCCTCCCCAAGTCAGTTATTCACGTAAATTTATTGCCTCTTCGAGTTTTTTATTCAAGGACAGGATGCTCCGACATCCCCACTGTTGACCCGCGTGGTACTCTTATTTCCAAGAAAATTGGATATCCGTTGAATTTCCTGGAATTTCTTTCTCCCGTCCTGAGGAATTCAGGGTGTGCGATGTTTCTTGGAAAAGTGGTGCAGTTCCCCCTTTTTCCAATATGGCCGTTTTATGACCCGTAATCGTGTTGGAAAAACAAAATGGCTATGATATTGGAAGGAGTCCAAAATGTTCAAATTGTGGATCCTTCACAACAATGATATTTATGATTATTCTGTTTAAATGGACTTATAGCTATAAGTTTTGTTTGGTTTTCTTTCGCGGTATATTTTTCAATGCTATTACATTTAGTAAATTATCGAGAAAAATTTTCAAAAGGAATATGGTGATTTTTCCCTAAAAAATGTCAAAATGCATGTTAAATGTACCTTGCACTTAGCACTAATACAATATATTGTGCATTTTTCAGGATCAAATATTAAACATGTTGCTAATAAAGTAAATATTGCTACTAAAGTAAAAGTTCAAAAGTAACTATATATTCATCAATACTTTTATATAGACAATTTGTCTCATTTTCTCTTCTTTATTTGCTTTGAATTATATAAATTATTATTATCATAAAACAACTAATTATTACTTTGGCTTCTACGAATGTCCTAATCTATATTTGCATGTCGAGATATTTTTCAGGGTTATGCATCTTTTTTATATTTTAGAAAACTATATATGATTAATGAATGCAAGTTTAGATTGCTAAGGTAAGGTAAAGTATGCATGAACAAAACATGGCTTTTTTATTAAGGTCTTGTTAATAACCTTCACTCATTGAAGATGAGATAAGACATAAATATATACATATTTCTAAGCTTATCTAACGTTACATAAAAAGTTCTAACATAAACGATGAGCTGGAAAACACAATATCAGTAAATATACCTTCATTGCAAATATATATATATATATATATATATATATATATATATATATATTATTTCAAGGAAAATGGATGAAAATGAAATCACGTTATTCAGAACTTCATGCACGTACAAAGCATTAATTAACTCTCTAGAACATATACTTCAACCTTTTTAATAAAATAGAGATAAGGCTACATAATAGAGCCTATAAGGCTATATAATAGAATATAATAGAGATAGAGCTATTGTCTTCAAAAGATATATTTTTATTTCACAAAAACTACTTTACTAAATACACGGCAATATCAACAAATGTCTCTTTATTACGTGAAATATTTGATATGCCCACATAGGAAAAGCCCCTGTTGGAAGAACACCAAGTACATCCAATATATTGATCCTTTGAAGAGAAAATAGGTTTCATTATTTCTCATAGCATGTTTTGGATCATATCTTTTTTTAATACAGAAGAGGATAGTGTGGTTGAAATTATTCTATATATAAATAAATTATTTTTTTTCTATCATTTCGTTGCCGCCATTTAAGAAAATTGATATATCTCTGTCTGTAGAAATAAAATTATATTCGGGATTCGTATCACGATCCTATAATAAATTAATTTTATATAAAAAATACTTAAATTTATTTACAGCCTACATGTTCATAACAAATATGGTAAAACTTTTAAACATTTCTTATTAGAGAGCGAAAAATGGCAGTATGTATGTACTAGAACAACTGAAAAAAATGCTTTAATCCACAAGAATAAAATCGATATCTTTTAAAATTAAATATGTATTAGTTTAACAATGGGATTTAAAGAGAAATAAAACTTTAATTAAAAGTATTAAGTCTATTCTTGTTTGATATTTAAGCTGAATAACATAAATATCATGACTGATTTGCAATTTACGCATTTATGTATAGGGTGAGCCAAAAGTTCGTAAAATCTTTAAAAATCCATAAAAAAAGGGAGAACTTATGATAAAGAAGTGCAGTTTGCAAGAAAGAGCTCACAAAGAAGTCGGATTGTTTTAGCATCTAAATAGAAATTTTAAAAAATCACTGGTAGGGTCACTGGTTTAGCTTTGGAAGCACTGCTACTCCCCGTGGATGAATCCGCCACCATATTATTCATAACAGTTTCCAACGCAGTAATTCGGCCCTCTGCCAACATGGGTCTTCCACTTCGTGGCCGATCCTGCAAATTCTCGTGTATCACGGTGATTTATTGCAAGATTGGTTTGCATAATTCTGTTGAAACTCTGGCACGTCTACCGGTGATTTTTTTAAACTTTTTAAACTTCTTAAACTGTTTAAAAACTTTTTAAACTTTTTTTGGCTGCTAAAAAAATCCGACTTCCTTGTGAACCCTTTCTTGCAAATCGCACTTCTTTATTATGATTTATTCCTTTTTTAGGAATTTTTAAAGTTTTTACGAACTTTTGTCTGATTCTATATTTACCTTTATTGCGTCTAGAGGAAAAAACACGCAGGCTTCAACTCGTTCTGTCAGGGGTTAGTCACTGTTGGTGTACGAAGCAGCAACCTGTCGAAGCAACTTGATATAGAACTTAATGGCTATCCGTGAAGCTGCCCTTCTTACAAATCAGCTAACTCCCTGGTCATCTTCCTCGTTGACTTGCCCCCTACGATTATCGTTGTCTTCCGTAAAAGACCAGCGGATTATTGCCTTCCTATGTCCTGCAGAGAATCTCCTTTCTAAGGGGCTCTTTGACGTTTTGTATTCAATGGATACCGAATTATGTAGGAGCATGCGACAATGAAATCACTGACCACTTTGCGAATGCAGGATGCGGCCTACTGCAGCTCAATTTCTTACTCAAATTCCTATATCTCTGAAATCGGTATATTCCTTGATAAACCTGAAATCGGAAAAAAAATCTTTAAAAATTCTCATGCAGCTACGGCGAGTGGAAAACAATGTAAGTTCTTTCTGAAGAAACCATCACAAAAAGCCTGCCCTGTCTGACGAGGGTCCCGCAAGTCCACATGGCACGACTATCTTCGGACTCCCTTATACAGAATCGGTCTTACCATCACCGACCAATATCCGCCCTGTGTTGGGGGACTTATAGACAGACAGCGTCTCTTACTAAATGCAGCTCCAGAAAAGCAAATGTTAAATTCTCTAGACTATCAACAGCGACGAAAGCTGTCAGGATCGGACTTTTGATATGATAAATTAAACTAACCTTATTGTCAATTCCTAATTCAAATTTTTCATCTAATACTACGAAATAGAGAGTGGTTCAGAAATTACAGATGGAAAATAACAAGTAATTTTTAAACTATTAAATTTAATTTTTTTAGGAATTTATTTTAAAGCTTTTAGAATATCCTCTACTTCTAATCATGCAAATATAAACTGTGCAAGTTCAGTTCACTTAAAGTCAAGCAGAATTCTTAGTGGTAGAAAATAACCGAACCGCGCAGCAAATATTGATTAAAAGATTCAATGATAGCTCAAAAGGTCGCTGGATTTTTTGCGATGACTGTATTCTGAACTACAAGAACGTAAAGTTCAACAGTTTGATGACTTTCAAATAATCACAAGCTTGTTGTAGAACTGAATTTATTGAGATGTGAAAATTAGCTACGTACAGAGCAATATTAGTTACTTACGCAGAAGAATGTCGGCATGTCTACACTTCAAAATGTGTAGATACACTCAAAAAAGAAATTGGCACGATATGTGCGTTTACAGTATCCAAGTTGAATGAGGTATATTAGAATACATATAGAAGCTGTGTATCGCATACAAACAGCGATCAAAGTTTCACGTCTCCCCTCCCTTCAAGCCTACACGAATACTGAGTTACTTCGCGTAAAGGGGGAGTAGCGATTGCAAAACTTGAAAAGTATCGCCATTTGTTGACGATTGTAAAAGTTAATTAAACTTGAGTAGAAAAACGCAAAAATAGAAAATCAAAATCCAACATAAATGTTCAACAACATTTAAGAATAATACACTTTTCGTCCAAAATAACTGCTCTGTAAGGTTGTTAACTGAACATTTTAAAGATTCTTATGAAATAAAATATTTATATGCAGCTAAGAATGTACATAGTGATCACATTTTAAATAAACTTATGTTTAAAAATTAGATTTTTATAAAACAATTTTTATTAAAAAAAGATATTCAAGTCTGAAGAAAATGTTAAATATGACCCCTATTTTATCCTATCTTTCAGTTTTAAGATCACGTTTTTCACTTTTTTTTATAAATTAATGTTCTGAGTTTAGAAAATGATCTAAGACGGAGCTTTAAAGTTTATAAGTCTGTGAAAAGAGCTTAGGGCACTCTTTTACCCTTATTGGAAAGTGTAGACTGTCATTAAATTTAGCTCTCTGAAAATTTAATTTTCATCAGTTTTACTCGAGTAAAACTGATGTTCCCTATATGAGTTGCTCGGAGCCGTAGGATGACATATAGAGCTGGAAAATCTGATAGGCGTTATGATGTTTGCGGAGCTTTTTTTCATATTTTAAAATTATATTATCTCTTTTATTCGATACATTACGTTAATACCTTTTTAGAGTTTATCTGATAAAATCGGCTTTACTATATATTTGCTTCTAATTATTTTATCTCTAATTCTTTTTAATTTAATCAATATTTATATCATACTAATAATTTTTTGTATCGGCATCTTCCCCAAATGCACAATTTGGCTCTGAAATGTCCTTTAAGCTATTCAATGTTGGTGAAATATCTAAGAAATGTAACCGGAATATTATCAATTTATCGATTTTCTTTAGTCGTGGCAATTTTACCGAACTGATAAATATCGACAACTTGTACGGTTGTAAAGGGGCAAAATGAAGTCTCTAAATCGGAGGCACATACTGACGCTGAATTTACAATTTGAAAAATTATAATGACGAAATAGATATTTAAGTTTTCATATGATTTCAGCTATATATTGCCCCATTGGTGAGTATAGTGGAAATCGTTATTCATCAGCCCGCATCTAATCTAAACTAAACTCATGGCACAACAGTCTGCTGTGGACCAAGGCCGGTGGTGCCCATCTCGCTTTCTTGACCGTGGTATTGGGGTGTCATAGGGCATATGTCTCACTCAGGTGGTCAACCTGATGTGGAACCTCCAGAGTAGTTCCCAAGCAAGCTTGGTCCTAATTTATCTACCCCCTCAATGGATGAAAGGCTGAGTGGACCTTGTTCAGTCGCAGGGTCGAACCCTGGACCTGTGGTGTGACAGCTTGAAGCTGTTAACCACTACGCCACTGATCAGTCCGCATCTATTTTCCCTATATTTTCACTAGTCACAGCTTGTGTCCCCAAAGGAAATTAAAAGTATATCACCTTATCCTTAACAAATGCTTATACTTTCTGGATAAAACATTATTCTGTAGTTTTTAAGATCATGTACTGCGTGGTATGCTTATGCTTTAAACCAAGAAATTCTTTACATTTGGTCTTAGATGCAAATTATGTGCGCCTTTCGACCACGGACTTTTCACTTCATAGGCAAACAACCGTTTTACTTTTGCCTGGCAGCCATCTTCTTGCAAGCCTTAACAACTATTGGTATTAGCAAAACCAGACTTGCAGTCGATCTTCTAATGTTTACAATAATTTTTCAAGTGCTTAAAATTATTCCAGATTCAATGTTCCTATAATCACTTCGTTTCCTTCCGTTTTATTTTATCTATGGGCTTTTTTCTTGTTTCTGTGTGTTTCTCTTGCTTTTTTTTAATCTTATAATAAATTCCGTGATTTGCACAGGATAAGTACTTTGAGCTTTAGTGGTAATTCATACTTAAGGCATAATCAGGGCATTATTGTTTCTTAGCATTTCTTGGTGTAAAAAAGAAAAAAATATATCACATTTTCCTTTCTAAAAATTTATTAAGAAGTTCGAATGATAATCCCGCTCAGAATTTGAAAGTTGGCGGCACTGCACTGAAATTGAGGCTCTCATTTTGAGCAGTCTTTAAAGGTATGCACGTCAAATTGTAAACAGATTCAACGTTTAGGTTGCAACTGATTGCAATTTTAGTCGGTGAAAACTATTTTCTGCTCTCACAATGAAGGAAAACGAGTTACTCGTGTTGATAAAACATTACTCTATAAGAAGTAAAACGGTAGGTTAAAAACTAAATATAGGCTTTATTACTATATTATGTCGAGCATGCACTTTCGTCTTAGGAATTATTTATAGTTCGCTGTTTTCCTTTGGTGTCTAATGAGCACAATTGAAGCTGAACATTCTGGTCGCCCTGCTGTGGTCATTACTCTAGAAATTATCGAAAAAATCCATATTATAGTGATGAAGGATAGAATATAAAACTTGCGTGAGTTTTCTGAGGCTGTTGGCATCTCTTCAAATTTCGTGCATAATATTCTGTTTGGCTATTCTGATATGAGAAAGTTTCCGGAAAAGTCGGTGCTGCGTTTGCTAACAATCGATCAAAATAGTGAACGAGTGAAGACTTCGACGCATAATTTGGAGCCGTTTCAAACCTGATGCATTTTCTCTTCGTCTTCTAACAATCGAGGTAACCTGTATAAATCACTACAAGGCAGAAACGAAATAACAGTCATAATAGGGAACTGAAGCACGTGGGTATACACAAAAGAAGGTGAAAATGCTTCAGACAAGTATTTGTTTCTAAATATGAAAAAAAGAAATTTGCATCAAACTCGAAGTGTTGTTGTTCTAATACCCCCTGGCCTGACCATATACTCCAGATCAGGTCCATATAGGATAGTGGTCTGAAGGGTGCGCCTTCGGTTTTTACTTGCACCACAAGGGTCGGAGTCCGATTTAGCCAGGTGCCACCTCAATTGTGATCGATCACTCCCAAAGGTGAAATCTGGGGGATCGTATCCTCCCCCACCCTTGCTGACCTCATAAAGGGACTTTCCATTCTAAGCATTTAAAGTGTCCATACCCGGCAAAGACACGGAGGCATTTAATGGCTCTTGTCAGAATTCGAGCACCCTCAGTACGGAAAGCCAACGCGCTACCACTAGGCTACATCGAGCCCATAACCCCTAAGGGATCAGTAATACAAATAGTTAGTATGCGTAGATTAGGCAAGTCTTATTTTATAGAGGAAGTAAAAATTTTGAAAAGCGTTGCCCCAATTATATCGATATTAAGAGAGATTATACAGAAAAATTAATAAAACTTCATTCAGTAAAAAGTCGTAAGCATTATTTTTGCACGGGCTCATCTAACCACCCTAGTACTAATGAATTTGTGGCATGATTATGTAATAACGATAAACAGTTACATACAGATTAAATATTCCACTTTGAAACATGGACCTTATGATTGCACGTTCGCACGATCTGAAAGTTCTCCACTTGATATTTAACTAGTAAGGATTAGCAACATATTAGGTTTTTTTTATAAAATATATTTTAAGCATTATACCTATTTGAAGTGGAGAAAATGCAAAACTACGGTAACACGGGAAAGGTGAAAATCACAAAAGAATATTATTTTATTATTCGAATTACTCCGAATCATTTTCTTTTCTTTTATTTTATTTCGGTCAGAGAAACTTTTTTCCTATTTATTTACTGTAATTCTGCTGAAAAATTTGAATAATGAGGTTTAAAGTTGATCAAAATATCGATCGCATGATTTTTGATACATCGCAGATTGGAGCCTATGCACTGGCCTAAAATACATTGCAGAACAGAATTTTTGTTACTCTGAAAATTCATAGAGAAGTAAAATAAATTATTCATTAATAGTATTTCTTCGAAAGTCGAATGTTATTATACTTTTGCTTAATTTCTTGTAGTTAAAAAAAATCTTTGGGGAAAGATACTTAAGAGAATTTTAAAACTAATGTAATAGTTTAGTAATATATTTTAAATCTATATATTTAAGTTGCTAAGCCGACTTTTTGGGCAGTCCATGAGAGAAAACTACTGCATCAATTTACTTCATTTTGGTCTTAAACGAAAGATTGTAATCTGTATATGTGTCAAATTTGGTTTTTGTAATCGTAATTTCTATTAATTAGCGATAATTTACAGTTAAAAATTGATTTCTGCGCATGTTCAGTGGCATATTTAAATCTGGTTTTAGAAACTCACTGTTTCTGCGCATGCTCAGTGGCATGTTTTAATGATAAACACGTATATTCCGAAGAGTCTCTCTAGATCTCTCTCTGCCATTTTTATTTTTATGATAATTATGCTTGTGAAATATAAGATTAAACCTGATGGAAACTGTTTGCTTCGCGTTGTTTAATTAGCTATAATTTACAATTAAAAAATGCTTTCTGCGCATGCCCAGTGACATTTTTAAATCTGGAATTAGATAGTCACTAAGCACGAGACCGCTTAAACACATTAATTTGTTTCTGCGCAGTATTAGGGTTTTCAACATCTTGCAATGATGTCTTCAGTATAATTTGTGTATTAGTGCATTTATTTAATATCTAGTCGTCATGTTTTGAAGGGTACCAACTAGTTAATTTTATGTGATAAAAATCATTAAATATTTGCTTTTAATATTTTAAAACTGATGAAAATTTTAACATTTAAATTTTTTTTTGTATTTCTGGTGTAACTACATGGGTTCATATATTTCAATTGCATTATATATTCTAAGCAATCATAAAATTATGCACGTAATACCATTTACAGATTTCGTGAAACTTTTCCAAAAAGTAATTTAATATACAGTGAGTTTAATAGCATTTTGGATTACTCTAATAAGGGTATATTTCTTTCCTTATGTACAAAATAGGAAAATTCGATTTCAATTTCAAAGTCTGAATCTCCATCAATTGAGAAAACAAAATCATAATTCACTTCTGCAGAATCTCAACAAAGAATTATTCATACTTCCCTCTAGGCGATAAAATTACATTACTCGAAATGAAATCCATAAAAACAAATCCATTGACTTTATAACAAGACGATAGAAATGGTGCAGAAACTTTATGAAAGACAAAAAATGGGAGATAAAAGGTTGTAATAAAATATAGTTTGCTACCTATCTTCTGGCCAATTAAATATTTCATGATACTCCTGAATTTCTAAAAAAGTTTTATATATTGCATGAGGTATTAAGTTACGATAATTGTGTATATATATATATATATATATATATATATATATATATATATATATATATATATATATATATACACTGCTCAAAACAATTAGGGGAGCACATGGTTTTAACGAATTTACGCAAATACTTACACCGATAAGTAACATAAAATAAATCATGCATAATTTAAAGCCTAGAAGGAAACAGAATAAGAAAATTTCATATGCAAATAAAAGTTCATGACGTCAAAAACCAGAAAAAGAACATAAGGGCGGAAATCGGGATGTTGCAGAAACGTCTGTTTCACTGCCTTAACTGTGAAATTCGATTGCTCAGTTATTCTGTTTGCGAAAATGTGAATTGAAAATGTCTCAACAACGTGATTTACCGGAATCCATGGCATGGCGTATTATAGGCAGACTTGAATCCGGGCAAACACAACATAGTGTCGCGGATGCTGTTGGAGTCGCCAGAAGTGTCGTTGCAAGGCTGTGGAATCGATTCCAAGAAACAGGGAATGTTAGACGTCGACAAGGGCAAGGTCGGCCACGCGGCACTACAATAACTGATGACCGGTATATACTGTTAACAGCTCGTCGAAATAGAACAGACAATGCTACTCAGCTGCAAAGACAGTTGCCCTTGGCAACAGGACGAAGGGTGTCAAGCCAAACTACGTAATAGGCTTCCTCAAGGAGGTCTCTTTGCACGTAGGCCAATGGTCTGCATTCCGTTGACTTCACGCCACCGTGCGGCCCGAAGAAGATGGGCTGCTGAACATCGAGATTGGGAGCAACATGACTGGAGCCAAGTGCTGTTTACAGACGAGTCCCGATTCAGTTTGGAGTGTGACACCTGACTTGTTTGGTATGGAGGGAAAGGGGCACTCGAAATAACCCCACATTCGTTCGTGAAAGGTCACAATACAGACGAGCTGGTTTTATGGTATGGGGTGGAATCAGCATAGGTGGACGTACGGACCTTCATATCATTCGGAATGGTACTTTGATGGTCCGAAGGTATGCAGACGAGATACTGAGACCTCATGTCATACATTACGCTGCAGCCATTGGAAATTCCTTTTTTTCCAGCATGATAATGCGAGACCGCATACAGCTCTTCTTGTGGAGAACATGCTTGAAGCTGAAACAATACAGCGTATGGAATGGCCAGCGTGCTCTCTTGACCTGAATCCAATCGAGCATGTTTGGGGGGCATGCTCGGACGGCGCATTGCTGCGAGACCAAGGCCTCCTTTTACTCTCCGTGACTTGGAGATTGCACTTTTTGAGTAGTGGAACAGTATTCCCCAAAGTCTCATCGATAACTTCATCGCATCCATGGACAACAGGTGTGCAGCTGTCTTCGCTGTTCGAGGAGACCACACGCCATATTAAAAATCTTGCATCATTTCTAAATAATACTTTTTTTTATCGTTTGCATGTAACCAAATTGTTGCCCTAAATCCTCTTTTCATGTTTTTTTCCATATTTTCAAAGAATTAAAGCGTAATTACTAATTTTTTTGCGTCATTTTTCACTATTGTGCATTGATACGCGTGTACTATCCTTCTTATGCCAATACGTGCCTGTCTCGCACGGTTTTCTTAACTTCTTTGCTTGCTCCCCTACTTTTTTTGAGCAGTGTATATATATATATATATATATATATATATATATATATATATATATTTATTTATACAGGTGGTTATCAAAATGATGGAAACACTAAGAAGCATTATGAAAACCTTTATTAATACGACGGAAGATCGCATTTGTCATGTCATACCACCTGATTAACCTTGGAATTGGATTATACAAGTCATGAATAGTGGTTAAAAATATATTATACAATTCTTCAGGGAAAAATCATGAAAGTTCCTGTAGTGATGCTGTGGTGGATAGCGATACCTGGCTCTAACCACTTATACAGATCACAGTGGTTGGATGATATATAGTCGAGGGTATTGTACAGGGCAACGTAAGATATCTGACTTCTTTTTCACGCTCTTCAGACGAATAATTGATAGATTTAGCTGTATGTATAGGGGCATTATTATTCTAGAGAACGCCATCTCCCACAAGAAACAATTTTGCACCATAGGATTGACTAGTGACCTAAAATTTCGACATACCCCTTCCCATTCAATCTCCTTTTTAGGGTTACAATTGGGCCAGAAAAAAACCATGCGATGTCATCAAAAACCCTGATAGATTTAGTTCCATGATTGACTGTTGAATATTAAACAGCCAGAATCTTACTCTTGTGTAGGTATTCTCCAGACATACGCACATCCTGTTGCGAAAAACAATGTGAACAATGATTCGTCGGACCAAATTCCGTCTTCGAGATATCACTCGACCAGGATTTATGCTCGTGGCACCATTGTGGACGATATTTTGTATTGGTATCTATTACAAGTGACTTGGGAACAGCTACTCTTCCATAAATACTTTGTTTGTGAAGTTCACTTCAACGTCTAATGGTTGATACCGGAACATGCAGATGCAGATTGAACTCTGAGGTCATTTTCGTTGCAGTTTTTTACTTTCTTCATTTCACAATACGCTTCAATACCTCGTCCGTCTCATTCACTCAGTTCTCCCTTTCGTCCACTATTCTGTTTGGCAAAGGTTGCTTTTCCGTGCACTCTGTATACTGTCATGGTTTTCGATACCATAGCTCGAAAAACACCCATTTGCCGGGGGGTTGCAGTAACAGATACTCCAATTTAAACACTCTCCAACAATTTGCCCTCTTCGCAAGGTTTGCAAGGTTTGATATTTTACGCTGTTCCCCCAAAAGCACGATGCCCTAAGCTTCATTAGTGCTACCTGACAGTAGCATAATACATACACTAAATTATATAAAAAAATACCGGTGACCAGACTCGTTTTTTAAGGAATACAAAGCCCATTCCTAAACACCACTAATATTGATAGGTTTTACCATTATTTTGATAACCACCTGTATATATATATATATATATATATATATATATATATATATATATATATATATATATATATATATATGTATATATATATATATATATATATATATATATATATATATGTATATATATATATATATATATATATATATATATATATATATATATATATATATATATATATATATATATATATAAATATATATATACTATATATATATATATATATAAATATATATATACTATATATATATATATATATATATATATATATATATACATATATATATATATATATATATATATATATATATATATATATATATATATATATATATATATATATATATATATATATATATATAACTTTTTGTTTCATTTTGATTCGATTCCTTCAATTCGATAACATATTGCAAAATGTTTTGAAAACTCTAAGTGGGAATTAGTTCATAAAGGTTATATAAGAATATTTGCTCGAGAAAACTCAAATTTGGCATAGTATACAGTTTTATAGAATTAAGAAAAAAAATATTAATTTCATAATGCTACACATGCATACAATAACAGACTAAATTTATGAGTATTTTAAAAGAGCCTTTGCGATTTCCAGACTAATGAGCGTTCTCAATTTAGTACCGAACGAATTGATTCATTTGCATTCAATCCTTACAGCTGAATATTCTTGATATTCAGAATTATATCCCAAAATGTTTAGCCATCTCTGATAAGAAATTTTTCTATATTCCATGTCGAATTACTTGAACGACTAGCATACTACGGGAAGCAGTGGGCATTTGTGCCAAATGGTCGTCAACTTGCCTTATAGATCTCTCTGGAAGTTTCTAGATATATCTAGCTTAGTTTCCGATTGGGGCGCTTTGGAAGTCTATAAATATACCTGACATTAGCATTGGAACTCAGTTCTTTTCTACTGAGAATTCAATGTGTTGAAAGTGCGTTAGGCGTGTGTTGTATTGAAGAGTCTGGTGTTTTTAGACTTTTCTGCTTTATAGAAGACAGTTGTTACGTGTTTTAAATTTGTGTATGCGCCTGAAGAAATTACAGAACAAAAAGAATAAATAAATAAATAAATAAATAAGAATAAATAAATAAATAAATAAATGTATATATATATATATATATATATATATATATATATATATGAGGTAGTTGTATTCATTTGTTCAAATGAAGGGATCTATTCAATTGAAATCGCTAAATCTTCAAAATCTATCCCGAAATATGCTACAGGAATCAAATGTGTTAAGTACTTTCTAAATATAGAAATGCTTACAAAACTTTTAATGGAATTTTATTGCATAGGATATGTTTAGCGTGCATTACAAATAAACTAGATGCACTCTTGATACAGGATTTTCTTGATACAGGAAGATTTTCATTGGAGCTGAGGCAAAGTAAATAAGGATTAACAGAGGGTGAAAGCGCATCCGAGATATACACAATCGGGGAGAGAATATATCTTTTGGCGAATTAAGCTCGGTCTTGCTTATGTCAGAGTTTGGCAGTACGGGCTTCTCTAATTAAATAAATATTTATCTCGAACGGGACATATCCTAGCTCATATCCAATTCTGAAACTCTTGATCAGTTAAGAGAGTAATCGAAGGGAGAAAGTAGACAGAAAATGGATAAAACTAAAAGAAAATTTACTTGCGATAAGTAATTTTATATTATGTGAGACATTCAACTTACTATGGTTCTGTGAATAAACGTTACAATTTTTATAGTCATTGCTATAGATTAACAGCAGATAAAGTTTACTGTTTAATTGTTGTCAAAGAAATATGATCTATTTAACCCAGATATTTTAACGTGACTGAAAACTTTAATGCATTAAACTATTGTTTTTAATCAAAGCTTAAATGTAACATACCCGCATTTATATATATATATATATATATATATATATATATATATATATATATATATATATATATATAAATGGATATAGATATATAATATATATATATATATATATATATATATATATATATATATATATATATATATATATATATATATATATATATATATATATATATATATATATATATATACAAGATAGATAGAACCAGTAGATATTTTTCATCTTGGACAAGTGGGTAAAGGTGGTGAGAGACGTTTGAAGACACACACAAAAAAAGGCTGTCTTCTTTTTAGCTGCGAAACTGATCCTTAAAGCAACACATTACATAAACATATAAAATAAATGAATAAACAACTATGTAGTCATAGGCAGCTCCTGACATCAGCCCGCATCATTCCTTCTTCCTTTTTCTAAAACTAGAGTCGAGTTGAGTTGTCTCTTCACAGTTCTTACAGTACCCGTCAAAACTTGACGTTAAAACACAAATTGTTATAAAATTACTATTAAAAGTAATATTAAAAATACAACAATAAACATAAATTAAAAACATTATCATCGTAATAGAATGCTTTACGAAAAATCACATGAAAGCCACGTGTGTTGGCAATTTAGAAATATTCAATTTAACACTTTTAAAAATTTAAGAAAATTTTGCGGTTATTTTAGGTATTCGCTTTGAAAAGTACGCTACCGTACAGACAATTTTCAACATATCACTACTCATTAGTCGAGTTTGCAACTTTCCGAAAATACTAAATTTGACATTATTGTACTATCTGGTTAAACAATATATATTATATGGTAAAAATATAAATATATATATATATATATATAAAAAATAATATGATGAAAAGCTGTTTTACTGTGAAAAAAATTCTCCGATTCAATTTTTCCTAAATTAACGAAGATGAATGAATCACGAAGAATAAATGACTGACTCTTGTTCACATTTTCAAGTTCTGAGTATATAAAATAAATACTTGTTATTAATTTAATTGAAACACTATGATAACGCGAAAGGTGGCAGAATAGTTATAAAAGTACTATTAAAAGTAATATTAAAAATACAATAATAAAATGCTTTCCCAAAAATCACAGGAAAGCCACATGTGAGCACATGAAATATTCAATTAAACGACGTCAAATATTCAATTAAAGTACGTGAAATATTCATTTAAATCACTATCATCGTAATAGAATACTTTACAAAAATTACGTGTGTTGGCAATTTAGAAATATTCAATTAAATACTTTTAAAACTGTTTTACTATGAAAATAATTCTCTGATTCAATTTTTCTTAAATTAATGACGATGAATGAATCACGGTGAATGAATGACTCACTCGAGTTTACATTTTCAAGTTCTGAGTATATAAAACGAATACTTATTAATGACACACTATGATAACGCGAAACTTGGCGGAAAAGAGATAATTCTCTAATGAATATGAAAATTGCAATCAAAATACTTTACAATGAAAGGATATTTTATGCTGAGAACATTTATAAACGGTGGCGAGCTGTTTTTTTAAGTGTCATAACCGTTTCTTACAGCCGTCTAAAAATCGAAATAAAGTTGATTTGTGTCGATATTACGTTGTTTCAAATAAATTATTTGGGTATAGATAGCAAATAATCTTTTTGAACTTCACTTTTAACTTGTTAAGCCTAACTCATAAGACAAAATGGATGCCACAGGCTGATATATTTATGAAGCGGTCGCTCCGGAAGCGTTACATGACAGATACATACACACATATATATATATATATATATATATATATATATATATATATATATGTATATATATATATTGTGTAGGACATGGGAATTGAAGGGATGGGAATTTGTTTGAACGAATAAAAGAATAGTTTGAAATTTCACCAACAGAGGGCGTTTTTTGATGAATTACACATTTAGCCAACAATTACTAAAGTTAAAAAAATTTATTACAACAAGACATGTTCAACATGACGGCCATCATTTTCAGTTACCATTAGAAATCATAAGATAGCATGTTCTACAGTTGACCGCAGTATGTCCGAGGAAATTGCTGAGAACAGGTCGTTAAATGCTGTCTTTCAGATCAGGTATAGTTCTTGTTTTATCAAGACTGACTAGATGTTTCACATGTCCCCAAAAGCCAAAAGTCGCATGGGTTGGGGTCTGGGGAAAACAATTTTATTAACAAATCTCGATCTGGTAATCGCAACGATGACTTTCTGATTAGCAATAGCAAGCACGCTGAAAACAAAATCTCCATGAAAGTTTCTAGGTTTTAGAACAGCTTCTGCTCTACGTCGATAAAAATTAATTTGCATATTTGTTTCTTCTTCGTTCTTTCAAATCTTTTGTCTGAAAATTAGTTATCAAACAAGTTTCCGATCGACTTTGCAATCACTTTAAAGATGGTAAAATTTAATGAGTATAAGTTATTGTGTTAAGATGACCTATGGATAAAAAGATGGTGAAATATTAAGTAAAGAACCAGTCGTAAATGTGTAATTCATCAAAAAACACCCTCTGGTGGCGAAATTTTGAACTATTTTCTTTTATTCTCTCAAACAAATTCCCATCCCTTCAATATGTCCTACACAAAATTTAATAATTTTCTGAACAATAGTTTCGAATGTAGACAACTTTAAAGTAGGGACGTTTAATTATGGACACCCTGCTTAAATATAGTAAGCAGGCCGAATATGAGACCCCTTTATATTTTCATACATAACTAGGAAAGTAAGTGAGGCATTATAGTACCAACTTGATATTCTTTCAATACATATATTTTTCTTCATATAACAATGACAGAAAATTGAAAATAACCTTACAATTTTCTTGTATGAAATTATAAACACAAGTGTTCCATTTTTGGAGTCTGAAATAATTAGTCCTAATATGAGATCCCCATTCTACAACTTTAAATATAAATTTGAATTAATGAAAAGTTCGTGAAAACAAAACTGTACACAATAATTAGATAACAATTACCTATATACACTAATAGGTAAAAAAGAAAAGTGACATTTTAAACAAATTAGTTGGTTTACTCTACAGGTTTTGTTTACTTTTTGTTTTTATATTCAAACTTTTCACATTGTTTAAAAATAAAGAGTTCGCCAGCTCCATAATCTTCATGGGCCCACCTGAAACACCTTCTACATTGACGTCACTGCTCTCCCCATTTGTCTTCTGAAAATTAACAACCACAAAAAGGCATTTAGCGTCGTTTTCACGAATGCTATCATCACTGCAGTCACGGAGAGAAAGTTTTTCATAATCTTCAAATAAGCTAAGATCATCATAGCTATAATTAGGCTTATTCATTCTCTGTTTTTTAACAAGTGTTGCATTTTCATCCATCTTTAATTTTCCCCTTCCTGTAGGGATCCCTTTGCCATTATTGTTTCCTTATCCTTGTCTTTTTTATCTTGATCTCATTTTCCTTGTTTATTCTTTGATTTCTTAACTTTTAGATCTATTCCTTTTTTTTCTAGTAGGAAACAAAGTTTTTTTTTCGAATATGCTGCAGTTCTATTATTAATGCTATCAATCAATTTATTTTTATAGGGCGATGATGTGATAATATCGGCTTTACGGACCTTACTTGGTTTCGAGGTATTTTTCTCAGGTAACGTAGGCAAGGGATTCTTCAGGAGTCACTAAAAACTGGTTTCAACTTGTTGTTGGATCAATATCTTCCACATTGTCACTACTGCTACATGGTTGTGGATTTCGCCTGGGCGTAATAGCATCTGCATCTTCAGATGAAACAAAGCTGTAAGAGTGAAAACTAAAATGCCTAATATGAGACCCTATCTCATATTAGGCATGCTTTGGGGATCTCATATTAGGCACGACCATGTTGATGAACACGTCAACGAAATTTTTAGGTTAGGAATGATGTTAGCTTAAAAAGAAACAGGCGTGTTTACACTCCACATTTATAGTTACCTATTCAATACTAACCGTTTTAATAAGAGTCTTACCTTGAAGGTGAAATAGCCAATGAAAATGGTGATGCAAAAAAGTCGAGGAGCACACATTCAGAAGAAACAATACTGCACCTTTGTGTGCTATTGCAGACACTCGACTGACTCACCGGTTACGAATGATGCAATAGAGTACTGTTTTACGCTCCAGTCACCAGGCGGCAGTACTTGAGACTTCCTATAAGCTGGGGTCTCATATTAGGCATATATATATATATATATATATATATATATATATATATATATATATATATATATATATATATATATATATATATATATATATATATGAGGTGGTTGTATTCATCTGTTTAAATGAAGGGATCTGTTCAATTGAAAACGCTAAATATTCAAAATTTATCCCGAAATATCCTACAGGAATCGAATATGTTAAGTACCTTCTAAATAGAGAAATCCTTACAAAACTTTTAATGGAATTTTATTGTATAATGAACTGCAAAACAAAAAATCTGTTTAAATTTAAATATTAAGTAAGTTACCCTTTGCCACATATTGACATTTTCCGCAAGTTAAAATTATAACTCTTGCGAATTATTTTAATGCAATTTGGGAATATAATTTTTATAGTTCAATTTATGGAGTAATTTTAAATGCTTTTCTTCTGCTTTGCAAATAGGTATTGTGGAAAACATTCACGACATATCTTCTGAAGTGCTGTATTCACTTAATGACGATGAATTAGTTTTGGTACCTTATCTTTTAAGAAAGTAATTAAATTTGTGCTGACACGAGCTTTAAAGAGACTTTATTTCCATACAAATATGTATATACTAGATTCAAACGAGGCAGACATATATAATTAAAGAATGAGTTACTAAGATCAAATTGAATGATATCACCCATTGTTTAAATTATGAAAGATATTTAATTAATTTTTAGCATGCATTATATTTTTAATATAACTATGCTTACAATATTTAATTGAATGATCTGATTCAATAATTTTTTTAAAGTTATTAATAAATTGAAAACATGAGAAATAGGAGACAAAAACGAAAAAATACAGATCTAGAATTTGTTTGGAAAGGGGAAATAGAAGAGGCAACTGATGGATATCATAATGGATCTGGAAAGCGTGTATCGAGCCTAAATCAATCCTAGTGTTCATATTGATAAGAATGAAATAACAACTGACATGAATGTACATGTTATTGATTGGTCTCAAAGGACTGATGCAATGCTTGATAAATAAATATCAGTTAATTATCGCAACCCCGTTAATTTATTTTGAATGCATTATGGAATTATTTTCTTGTTTCAGTATTATAATTTTTAAATGATTTTTAAATAACAATTTTAATTGTTGTGATACATTATAGACGGATACTTTATATTCGGAGTAGAATCTAATAAAATAATACTTTTGTCAGTTTTTATTAAATATAAGAATATTTATCTTTTACTGCAAAAGTTGCGTCTATTTTACTCTTATCGGATGTTAAGTCCCGTATAGAAATCAACTAAGTGGATTTACGGAGCATGTTAATAATTAATTTTAGATAAAATTATAATGATCTTTGACCCATCTAAGATTAAACACGTCTAATTCAGTATATCAAGCAACAACTTAATGGAAATTATTTTGTTGTTAAACGTATGTAATCTGACAGACAATTCTTCAACTAGCTTTTATCTACAATTCCGACTCACTTGAATTTAGCAATTATAATTACAAGATAAAAAGAGCTTTTTATATACCATGTTTTTAAATTTTCTGTTGAATCATATAAACTTGACAATTCTATGTATTGATAAATACTTTCTAAAAAAAGTTTTGATGAATTATCCCATCAACTTGAAAGAAAATGAAGTTAATTGGCAGTTAATTTGCAGTTAACTTCTCGTTCCCGTCCCGGCCAATAGATGGCTGCAGCAATCCACAAAACAAAACTAACTGAAAATAACTGAAAATGAATTTAATTCTGCTTACAGATGGTTAAAAGTATTAAAATAATGCATTGTCATCGTGTTCTGAGCTATTCTAAAAGTTTCAAATCTCTAGCTAGTCGAGAGCTTAGTTAAAAATCGATTGCAAGATTTGTACGAGACAAACACACATACACACAAACAAGAAAGCGAGTTAATAAAAACATGGTAATAAATGGTCTATTCTGCTCAAAATTGTACATGTATCCTTAGGTAGATAATTACCAAAGGAACATAAAATGAACATGTAAATGAAATAGTTTTATCATTGATTCGATCAGATTGCAATTTGTTTAAAGGAAAATCTTTTGTACAGTTAGAAAATTCCTTGTTTAAATCCTCTAATGTTTTATACTAAAACGTTAATGTTATATTTGGAACTAAACTTTAAAAATAAATGAAAGTTTGTAAAGTCATAGAAATTACATTAACTAGAAATCAATTCTACGATCGAGACATTCACTAACAAGAAATCCGCTGAATTTTCAAAGTGAGATTAATCGTTGTTGTTATTATGTACCATTTATATGAATAATGTAAATATAAATTGCATTATTCTATACTGCTCAAAGTTGCAAATTTAAGCGTAGACGTATTATATAAGTTCAAGATGATCATATAATAAATAATACTTAAATTAAATAATCGTTTTCGTATTCATCTGAAAAGACTGAAATGTTTTTTCACGCCTAGTACTCCATGGAAGACACCAGGGTAAATATCATTTTCCAAAGTCTTACAAATAGTACATCATCTAGTAGACACTATTAAATCCAATCTTGTTTTCACTCTGTACCAATTGCATCAGTAACAATGAATATTAAGTCATTCAAATCTTTATAAAATGGTACTGAAAGTCATTATTGCCATTAGTTTAAAGGATCTATTGTGACTTTTCATATCTCAGTGACAAATGTATTTAAAGTCTCAAAAATGCAAAGTGCTATAGATTTAGAAATCGTGAAGGCTTTTATTCTTTTAAATTGCCGTAGTTATAATGAGTACACGCAGTTAAGTTGTTTTTTCGGTGTATAATCTATTTTTTCTTGACGGGAAGTTCCCTTTGAACTGAAAACCGTAATTTAAATTGTTACCTTATCCATTCAGTTTCACTAAATTTGAATTATAGGATGGTGATTATAAATGGATAGCTAAATTCACACTTTTTCCAAACTATTCATAATATTTAATTACCCGTTTCGGCATCAAAAGATTTTCATTTCTAAATCAAATTCAAATTTAGGTATAAATTGTCAGTGCAGCAATAGCAAAATTTGCTTTATAAGTGCATTTATCGCCAGTGGCCTTGTGAGGGCGAAGTCTTGGTACATAAGGCACCCCCAACAGCAGTGTAGTCATGTTAGTACCGACCTCGATGTCCAGGAACATGGTTTCAGTCCTCGCCCGTGAGATGCGATTATTACAATTCAGTCATTTTGGTATCTTACACCAGAAAAAAAAAGTTATCTTAAAATGTAACACAATTTAAAAGCAAATTTGATGGGAAACACTTCCAAACTTTCCAAGACATAATTCTGTCTTAACATTTCCTTCATCGCCACCCACTTGGTATAGTGGTTAGCGGCATGGCTTGGGTTCAAATCTCGAATTAGGCTTAGTCGTTTCCGTATTGGCCCCTCATAGGGAGCAATGCTGGGTCATCTAAACGGTGCTATCACAATAAAGTACCCAGCAATAATTCGCAGTGAATAAGAAAAGGCAAATGTCTCACGACAAGTGCTTCCGCATTAACAAAAAAAAATTAATTAAATTTAAAAAATTCTTTTATCTGTATCTTTGTATCAAGTACAAAACTAAATTAAAAAACAAAACAATCTTTTATTATGGGATACGCCATTTCTACGTATTAACCCTGTACAAGTATGATACTTAGTATAAACATGGAGTACAGTTATGTATTACACTTATACTTATCTTTACCCTACAAGTAAACTTATTTTAAAGGGGGTCCGGGACACAAAAATCTTAAAATTTTATAAAAAAATATTATAGCTTTAAAATATTTTCTGTCTTTCCCCTACTTAAAATGACGTTTAAATCATGTTTCTATTTTTTTTGAACGGGAGATATTGCAGCATTCTATTAGTAGCCAATCTTTGTTTAAACTTGTAACTGCGTTTTTCTGCATGATAGGTTTTTTCACCATTTCTCGTCTTTAATTGTTATAAGTCAAGAACCGTTAAAGAT
>OU015498.1:125642226-125997226 GCA_907164885.2 Dolomedes plantarius | reverse complement strand
CATATTGTCACAATTTCACACAGAACTAACGACGGTACCACTTCGCGTATCGTATTTAACCTTAACAGGTCACGTGCGAGCACTGGATCCGAGCACTGGATCCGACTGCGTGTCGGATTTTATGCAAATTCTCTGTCGTTCGGTCCATTATTGTAGTGTATTGTATATATATATATATATATATATATATATATATATATATATATATATATATATATATATATATATATATATATATGTATGTATATATGTAATATATCCATTACATCTCGTTCTTAAAATGCAACCTGAAAAGGAAAACTAGCTCATATTTACATGGCTGGAGCTAGACTCACCCTAAAAGGAATTAAAATTTTGAAGGAGTCTGACCGAATAGTTTTATTAGAGCGATAAAAAGTATGTCCATTTCAGACGACAGCTCGGAGCGAAGTGTAATATCACCTTTCAACCTTACGCGCTAATAGCGAGGTACATGTGCCTGTTATTTTCAAGTGTCAGAAAATTCTGGGGCTCGCGATGTGAACCCACGCCTTTCTCCAGACGTATACACGTGTAAAAATGCAACGTATGCGATTTTATGGGAAGTTCTGTTGCTATGGGTTTTTAAGCGATAAAGTAATGTTTCTGGGGATTGGATTTAGGAAAGGGAATTTAAATGATTGAATGGAGGGCCTAATATTTAATTTATTACAAACACACACACACACACACACATATATATATATATATATATATATATATACATAGTAATTAAATAAAACTGCTGTGAAATTTTAATGTTTTTTTCAAGCAATTAATCCTTAGGGCAATTTTCATGGCAAATCTTTTAACATATAAAAGAAATATATTTGACTATTAAAAATATAATTTTTTGCAAAAATTGTTTAGTAGATGGCTTTATGTTTGAAGCTATTGTAAAAAGCCTTTCTTTCGCAAGTAAAAGATTATCAGACGATTGTTTTATAATGTCTAAATATCAAATATGACTTCATATTTCTTTTTTTACTTATATGCGTATATCAAGTTACTTTTAAAATATTTATCCTTTAAGCTTGTAAAATGTTCTAAGAGTGTTTCTAAATATAGTATATCTCAGTGAGTTGTGGAAACATTTCGACCTTACATAAACGTGGAAGAAAGAATGAAAAATTAAACCCTAAAATAAGAGTTTATTTAAATTGCAAAGAAAATTGGAAGCGAAGCATTTTTTTTGTATTTTTTATATTTACAAAACACTCATATTTTTTTTCTTTTTTATGTAGTTAGGTATGAGTCGTGCTAATATTAAATTATTAAAAATCTTTTTGTACCAGATTTTTTTACATTAATTTAAAATGCTTTTGTCAACAGAATTTTTAAGGCACACTATAAAGATGGCAGTAGAATAACTATTTCTATTTTTAGTGATTTAATTGTAATGAGAGTTAATTTTTAGAAAATATATGTTAACACATCATTTATATTTTATTTAATGTATGTATAACCTACAACATTTTACTCTTTGTGCTCTTTTCCTTGCTTTTCAGATCACTAAGTTAGGGTCACTTGTCTACTGTTAGGGAACTTCATATTGAAAGTGCAATAAAGCTTAATGTTTCCTTGGTTTACTACTACCATAATACCCTCTAGATCAGGGATTCCAAAACTTATTTCATCGACCGCCCCCTTTCCAGAGAAAAAATGACTAACCGCCCCCCCCCCCCCCTTGAAATTTGCCTTCCTATGTAAGCAAACAGACATATAATGACAAATTTTCGGCCTTTTATGTATACAGTGGAATCTCGATCGATCGTTTTCGGATCCATCGTTTTTCCGTATGTGTCGTTCATTTTATCCAGTCCCAACGATCACATTGCTTTGTTATGTTTCCGCATCTATCGTTTTCCCGCATTTATCGTTCATTTCAATCGGTCCCTTGGAAAACGATAGATCGAGATTCCACTGTATATCTTTCAACCTATATAGAACATAGTAAACAAATATGTTGTTGCAAATAAGACACCTTGAAGCTTAAAATTATAAAATTATTTATTAAAATCAACCATAGTTACATTCGCATTACACACGGAAAATTAAGATAACGAAGGATAATAATTGTTTTGTAAATATTATAAATAACAGTAAAACTCATGAGAAGGATGAACTTGGTGCACAGCAATCAATTTATTTACATTCGGCTCAGTTTTAGTCAGCAACATGCTAAAATCACCGGGATTAGCAATTTACAGTCGGTTTCTGTTTTTAGTTAACAGATTTGTGATCGCACTGAACCCACGTTCCACTAAATATGATGAAGAAAAATTTTATTAAAAATTTCTGTACCACAGCCCATAATCCAGGGTAAAGTGTCGGCATCTCTTTTTACAGCCAGAACTGTTGATAGCTGTGTTTAAATTTAAGTTTTAATTCTTCATTCGTTGTTACTTCTATTAGTTCTTGTAATTTTACAGCTTCTTCTGAGTTTGATCGAAAACCCCATCGTATATGTTCATTTTAAGTACGTGTTCAAACCTTTGGTTGAATTAAGAATGGAGAGCCTCCAAATGTTGACAATAGACAAGCATGCCTTCATCATCATTTTCTATTGCTAATAACTGGTTGAATTCCCCTTCTTCCTAAATATTTTTTAATACAAGTTTTGCCACTAACGCGAAAATCCCAGTTTTTGATTTTCTTAAATCGCCTTAGAGTTTTTGATTTGCGTCATTGAATCTATTAAACAAGTCTTTCAAATTAGGCCAAGTCACTTTTGGAATCAATAAAGTGGACTGAAATAGTTTCGTCGATTGAAAACTTTCGCTCGCATTCTCTTGAAGATACTGGAATTGTTGACATTGTAACTGTTAAAAGTAATAGCTTTTATGACACTACTTGTTTTTCTCATAAATACACTGATGGCCTTTAAAATTGCAGTACCATGAAGGTGGCATGATACAAACGTTAAATTCGCATGACAAGAAGAAGATGCTGGGATATGCAGGTTATTAGCATTTACGTGCAATCGAACGACGCAGGAGGGAGAAACGGCATTTCAAACTCTGTATAAAATTAAAGTTACGCACCGGGTTTCTCATTTTCCCCCGCGTTGGAAAAATTCTATAATTGTTCCCATCCACAAACCTGGAAAACCACCTGACTTATCGCCCCATTAGCCTACTCAACACCCTCAGTAATTTAGCAGAAAAATTTATTGCTAAAGAAATTAATGACCACCTTAATGAAAATAATATCATCATCCCATATCAATTTGGTTTTTTCGGCCCCCCATCAAGTATATAGAATAATTGAACACCTAGCCAAAGCCAAATCAAACAAAAATTCTACTGCTGCCCTTTTCCTTGACATTCAACGTGCATTCGATAAAGTTTACATCAATGGTTTAATTCATAAAACAATCAACTATAACTTTCCCCCGCACATCACTAGGTTAATCATTTCTTACCTTAGCAATAGAACCTTACAAGTCAAAATTAATAATATAATTTCAGATAAAAAACCCATTCTTAGTGGAGTTTCCCAAGGTGCGATTTTATCAACTCAATTGTTCAACTTATACATTAACGATTTACCATTAATTCTAACCTAGCCATCTTCGCTGACGACACCGCCATTTACTGTACCAATAAAAATGTAAAATACCCCGTTACCACTCTTAACAAACACATAACTCGCATCTCCACCTGGCTCAACAAATGGAAAATCAACACCGATAAATGCGTAGCTGTCATGTTCACTCATAAAAATACCTCATCATATCGTAATATTAATATCAAAATAGGAAACACTACTATCCCCTGGTCAGACACTGTTAAACATCTCGGCGTCCATCTTGATAAAAGACTCACACCACAGAGTAGGACTAAATTTCGAGCAGCTAGAAGATCTCTTTACCCCTTAGTCGCTCGAAATAGCCAATTATGCATTAAGAATAAATTGCTCATCTACAAATCCTTCTTAAGACCTCTTTTAACGTACGTTTGGTCATATGCAGCAGTTTCCAGCATAAATCACTTCACAGTATGCCAAAACACAACTGTCAGACAAATTGTTGACGCACCATGGTACTTTAGGAACATTGATCTTCAAAATGAATTAATTCTGCTCACTCTCCCAAATTACCGTAAAAAATTAGCTACAAGCTTCTTTGAAAACATCGATAACGAACTCTTTTTGGAAAACTTCGACTATAACCCAGCCGCATCTGAGAATAAGAAACGGCCTCGTGCCGTTCTTGTTCGTTAATTCCCTTTTTTTAAAATATATATATAACCCAAAAATCAATACGTGCTTGCACGGTATAAAATATTTTAAAATTTTAAAGATAATACGTAGCATGGCTACGGCAAAAAATATTTGTGTCTGACTTTTCTATCTTTACTGTCTCCACCTTATGGCCATTAGCAATATTCCTTGTCCCAATCGATAGCAAGAAAGGCTCCCAAGGGCGTGGCCCAGATGAAGCCGAGCACCACCTTTCATGTTGACGTCGGGTTTCTGATTCGGAAATCGCATTCTAATGTTGGTTGTTTGTGAGAAGATCGTGTTATGCCTCGTATAAAAAGGAGAACCGGCTGCCATCACGTGTCGGAATTCGATACCGACAGGATCGTGGCCTATTGAGAGTGCGGTTTATGATTCCGCAATATTGCTACTCGCATTGGTCTTAATCCAACGAATATGGAATCGATGGGTTCAGGAGGGTCATGCCGAACGCCATGCAGGATCTCAACGGCCTCCCGCCACTAACGCCCGAGAGGACAGACATGTTGCCAGGTCGGTCTTGCAGGATCGCACAGCCACATCACGGACCTTGAGTCAGGAAATGGGCTAGTTTGCAGCACAAGTATCCGTCCGAACAATGCGACAACGTCTGGGGCAGCACGGGCTGTCCGCACGGTGACCATTATTGCGGCTTCCCTTTACACGAGACGAGCATGAGACGCGCGGCGACAGTGGTGCTCCCAACGACGAAACTGGATACAGGAGTGGCACCACGTCACGAATCCAGGTTCTGCGTGAAGAATCATGATGAACATGTTCCGTGTCTGGAGGAGGCACCGAGGAGAACGTATGTGGCCCGCTTGTATTCGATATCGTCCTACGGGCCCTACACCTAGTATGATGGTATGGGCAGCCATTGGGTACATGACACGAACACCTCTTGTTCGCATCGTCGGTCATCTGAACAGCCAGCGTTACATTTCTGAGATCTTAAGGCCGGTGGCTGTGCCTTATATTCGGAGACGTCCTCTTTCGACAAGATAATGCAAGATCGCATGGTGCCCGTCGTGTCCTGACTTACCTAGAGTGTTCAACTGTTGCCCTGGCCAGCACGTTCACCAGATCTCTTACCCATTGAAAACACTAGGCCACGGGTTGCTGAGAGACTGGGCTGCCACCGATCTCCAACCACTACGATCGATGATTTTTGGCATAGACTTGAAGCAGCATGGAATGATTTGCCCGTATCTGTCATCCAAACCCAGTTGGACTCGATGACTAACCGGGTTAGAGCCGTTTTAGCTGCCAGAGGCGGCAGCTGTGTGTACTAATTTCGGACCCTGTATACCCCCAAATTGCCCACAAAGTTAATCATGTTTTCTTCCTACTATGCTGTATACGTACAAAAAGTAAAGTTTTGTTATTTGCTTTCCTTCCAGGTGTTGCAGTTTTAATGGCCAGCAGTGTAATCACAAAATCAGCTCATAATTTCTCTCTCATTTAATTTAAATTTAGTAGACAGCTATCGCATTTCGTTATCTCCAAATGTTAATTTCGATGCAATATCATCAGGCCATAATTTCATATTAAATATTTTAGCCGCTCGTACTAATTCAGCATTTTCACTTTCAAGCAATCAATTTTCCTATGAATTTTTCAAAGTTTCATAAATTTCTTCTGGACTGATGGGAGAGTCATTTTTACAACCTCCTTCATGAAGTTCAATTCCATGAAAACTTCAAATTTTGACCGCTCTACAGAATATCTGTCGCATGATCCGGGAGTGTTTTGTCTTTCTTTAAAAACCTGTGCTACAGTTTTTATTGTTTCATTCGCCTTATACAAGTCAAGATCAAGGTCTTGTAAATCGAAGCTTAATTCACTCAATTCTTGAAGCGCATCACATATTAGTCTTAAATCTATGATAAATTATGTTGTAGTTTCTTTTCTAATCCTTCATATGTACATCCTTCTTGAGCATCACTCGTGTAATTAGTGTTCGCATATTGAAAATGTTTCACCAAAGCCTCATAGTTATTTAAACCTGCAGAAACTATTCGAAAACTTGATGCAACCCACAGCGTGGTTCTAGTTTAATTCAGCTAACTCACACACTCTTTTAGTTATCTAGCATTTTCCCCACATACTTTGTGCAACGCAAACTTGTCAATAAAGGATTTCAATCTCTCAGTACCGGAAACAGATTTAACAGTATCATTAACTGATAGTTTGAGTCTGCGATTAGCGCAGTGCCAAATTATCAAAGAGGAAAATCTATCTCTCATTCATTCCTTCTTCGGTTACTCCTTCTTACCCATTAAAACTGTTGCACCGTCACATGTAATACTTACTAAATTATTATACAACCTTTGTCCAGAAAGTTCGGTGAATGTGTCTATAGTTACAATGGATTGTTGTCTTACATGAAACAGCCGTTAATGTCCTTCGAAGTAATCCCCGTAGGCGGTAATGCACATCTGGGAACGGCTGTACAAGTCTTGGAAACTCCTGGCGTAGTCGTCTTTGAGGATGGCCTTCAGCTGGGTCGTAGCATTACGTTGGATGTCCGAAATTTCCGAAAACCTGTGGTCATTCAGGGCTTATTTCAATTTGGGGAACAAGAAAAAGTCCGGGGGAGACAAGTCTGGGGAGTAGAGTGGGTGATTCAGGGACACAACTCGCCTGTTGGCCAGGAACTGCTGCACCAGAAAGGTAGTATGTGGCCGGGCATTGACTTGAAGCAGGGTCCAGTTGCCTTGCTTGGCTCACTGGGGGCGTACCCGATTGATCCGCTGCAGCAGACGTTTCTGTATATCCACGTACTTAGCGGCATTTAATGTGGTGCCCTCAGGGAGGAATTATTTAGGGATGAGACCCTC
This sequence comes from Dolomedes plantarius, assembly GCA_907164885.2. Classification (NCBI taxonomy): domain Eukaryota; kingdom Metazoa; phylum Arthropoda; class Arachnida; order Araneae; family Dolomedidae; genus Dolomedes; species Dolomedes plantarius. The sequence continues at coordinate 125,990,126 of OU015498.1, read as the reverse complement.
AGAGTCGAAGAACACCACGAACATTGTCTTGATGCGGGATTTCTCACTTCGCACCTTCTTGCTTTTCGGCGACCCTGGACCCCGCCACTCCATACTCTGACGCTTTCCGTCGGGGTCGTACTTCAGTCACCAGGTCTCGTAACCCGTGACAATGGTTTTCGGGAAATTTGGGTTTCGATCCGCCATGTCGATGAAGTCTCCACAGGCGTCAAGCCGAACTTGCATTTGTTCAGGCGTCAAAGTGTGGGGCACAAGTCTGGAGCAAAGCTTGCGTTTGCTCAAATCCTGGGTCAGTATGAGGTGGGTCATCTCACGACCAATTCCCACTTCCTCCGCTATCATTCACACTGTCACACGGCGATCCCTGGACAACAATTCCTTCACTCTCTGTACGTTGTCCGGGGTACCTGCAGTTGCGGGCAGACCGCTTCGGAGGAGTCTTCAATGGTGTCCCACCCTTCCCGGAAGCGTTTAAACCACTCATACACGCACTTCAAGGTGACATCACGTTCTTCGTAAACTTTTAGCAGCAATTCATGAGTCTCTTTCGCTAATTTTCCAAGTTCGAAACAGAACAGCATATTCTTTCGTTGATCCATTTTGAATTTCGTCCGAGCGCACAACACCCTCACTCTACAATGAACTGTTTCCACACGATAAGCTAACTCGCAGCGCCGCCACTCAGGCACTAAGACCAGTCTTCACCTGTCCGGCATGGTATGCGCCGGTTGCAAACTCTTACGACCGTGAGTACTATGACCTCTTTCACCGAACTTTCTGGGCAAAGGTTGTATAAGAAATTTTATGGCATTCCTTGTTTCTCAAGAGATTTAAAAAAGGAATTATAAATACCTTTTGCTGTTATATTTTCAAGTTCAACTAAATCTAGATACAAGTTCACTGCAATTTACAAAAATTTGATTTCGCAACAAGCAGTCACTTTAGGGGTAGAAAGTAACGATAGTGAGGGTCAACGGGATCTCAACCCTATCGTTTGACCAATGGCTAGGATTGTCGCCAATCATCCTCACTGTTCGCCAAATATCAACACTTGTCCCAAGGAAAAGCTGTCAGTGATAGAAGCTGGCAAATTACCTCTCTTACTACCGTTGTGATATATTTTGTTTTTCTGGTACTTTTCCGTTATAAGCACTACACTTGGCGCATTTTTAATCTTGGCAACGCACAGATACAACACATCGTATTGGCGAATGAAATAACTCAAAATAACTCCGGATGTTACTCAAACGTTGCCTGCTCATCTTTAAGCATTTTCATATTTTAAAATCCATTACATAAAAATACGGTCCGATTTCTTTACAAACTTAATTAGGCGTATTTAATTACGGCATTCCATGAGGTCTTTTATCTCCAATGACCACGATAATAATCGTCCTCATATCGTCTCGTGATCCTTGAATCTCACGATTTGAATATTTTAATACAGTAATTTGACAGTTATTAGTGTGATTATTGAGCGCGTTACTTTTCTCTCGTTACAGCAATTTTTAAAAATGCGCGAAATTGGTGTCCAAATTACTGTAGTGCTTATAACGGAAAAGTACCGTTTTTCAAATTCTCAGTAAATGTTCGTGTTGTTCAACAGCTGGAAGTCTTTAATACAAAACAACCAAACGACTACTGTGTTTATTTTTTTCTAATTAATTTTGGTTAATAAAATTGAGATTTTTACTTTTCAGCTTTTAGTGATTTATTCTAAATGTATATGGTTTATGATTTACTTTTCAAGTTTTTTTTGCTCCAATAATGAAAGGCTAAATATAGCTGAATTATGAGGACTTTCATTATGCATACTAAGGATTTAATTATACACACATACATACATACATACTGTCCGACCACAGTACAAAAAACCACGGTTAGCATAGTGGCAAGACGATTCTATTCACGGTGTAGGTAAGGTTGATCAGGAAGGAGGGGGAAATTTCTCGTATTCTCTCGACATTCTTTAGAATCGGTTACTAACTGCGCTTGCTTGCTTTTTCCTCGTCTGTTATTTTGATTATTATACTAAAATTAATGCATCCTTTACCCAACACAACTGCTCGGAATAACTTCCGTAGTGATTGTAAACACAATGTATGTAACAAACAAACAAACAAACAAACAAACAAACAAGCAAGCAAGCAAGCAAGCAAGCAAGCAAGCAACCATCCATCCATCCATCCATACATCCATCCATCCATGCATGCATGCATACATACATACATACATACATACATGCATGCATGCATACATACATACATACATACATACATATTTGCTTCATGATATTAGAACTACTGAATTTAAAAAAGCAACCATTTTTCGTGATAATACGTTGATAATTTTTACCTCCTAGTATACCGTTAGGAAGGACGGATTATCTTTTGTACTTATACATACATACATACATATTTGCTTCATGATATTAGAACTACTGAATTTAAAAAAGCAACCATTTTTCGTGATAATACGTTGATAATTTTTACCTCCTAGTATACCGTTAGGAAGGACGGATTATCTTTTGTACTTATACATACATACATACATATTTGCTTCATGATATTAGAACTACTGAATTTAAAAAAGCAACCATTTTTCGTGATAATACGTTGATAATTTTTACCTCCTAGTATACCGTTAGGAAGGACGGATTATCTTTTGTACTTTTGTACTTTTCCTCCTAGTATCCCACACAAATTGAATTCTCATACAAATGCAGAATGATCTTTATAGAATAAAGTAATTATTTAATTATCGTGAAAATGATGCCACGCAGTACTTGACAATTTTTTTTGCATGAAAACAATTATGACTAAAAATTATGTGCTATCGTATTGTAACGTCATGTTCAGGTTTGGAGACAAGAAGTGTCGCTTCCCATGCTAATGTTCATAGAAAAAAATAGATTGTTGTTTCACCTAGATACTTTTGTTTAGTGTGAATACGTTTATGAATGTACCATTGGTGCACTCCATTGTACTCCATTGGTGTGTGACGTCAATTTCCAATCTTTAGAGACAAGGTCGCCTCCCATTTTAACGTCCACTTCCATTAGGGAACATTTATGATAATTTTTTTTTACATGCATACATGCATTATTTTACCGTGAAAACGATTATGGTGAACGAAATACGCAATCAAAGTATGACGTCAATATCAGCTTTGGAGACAAGAAATATCGCTCCCCGGCCATAGAGATAATTTAGACGATATTTTTTTTAGAGAAAATTTAGACGATATTTTCTCTTCTTTAAAGCCAGTATTTATTAATTCGTGAAATCAAAAGAAATGTGTATAGAATAACGTAAGCTGAGTATTTGGGCGAGGGTTTAAAAATAATTTAAAACACTTCTTTCCAGGAGCAATATTTAAAGAAAATTGAAAGGTTTCGTCGGATATCGGCTGTTTTACGTTTTGTACGCAAACATTTTTGGACCAGATATTGCTTACTTTCGCCAAAGGAGGATGAGTTGGCACAATTAAGGGTCATCTCAGTTTTGGGAGATCAGTATCTCGCCATTGCAATTTTAAGTTGAGACGACAAATTGGATGGGATATTTAGGTTTCTGGATCAGAATTTTTCCTTTGAGATTATCGAAAGAATTTCAATTCAAAATTTTTCTTATATTTTTAAAAATTTGACGTATACCTAGATGTATTATCTTTTAAACCGACGTGTTTCTTTCAAAAGTCTTTATTTACTGTTTTGTTGTTGACTATAGTCACCAGAATTGAAAGCACACCTGCTCATTTTTATTCCGTTACCCATTGGATGTACAAAAAGAAAATAATTACAAGATAAAAAGAACTTTTTATATACTATGTTTTTAAATTTTCTGTTGTATCATATAAACTTGACAATTCTATGCATTAATAAATACTTAAAAAAAAATTTTTTTTGATGACTTATCCAATCAACTTGAAAGAAAATTATCAGTGCGTAATCAAACGTTTAGCTCGAGAATTGGAAGTTAACTTGCATTTAACTTTTCGCACCCGTCCCGGCTGATAGATGGCTGCACCATTCTACAAAACAAAATTAACTGAAAACGAATTCAGTGCTGCTTAAAGATGGCTAAGAATATTAAAATAATGCAATGTCATCGTGTTCTGAGCTATTCTAAAAGTTTCAAATGTCTAGCTAGTCGGGAAGTTAGTTAAAAAACGATTGCAAGATTTGTACTGGACAAACACACACACAAACAAACAAGAAAGCGAGTTAATAAAAACATGGAAAAAATTGAGCTGAATCGCTTTGGTTAGTATTTCTTCACTCTAATTCTGAAATTGGTGTGCCTTGTCAGTTCTTCAGCAAAAACTTCTCCCCGAATGGTTTTTAAACAATTCATTTCGGCACCATCAAGTTCTTCAGCACTTAGTTCTTGGCATCGTTTATTTTTATTTCTAGTGTTGTAGATAAATCATAGTACCTAACATGTAACACGATATAATTTTCGCAAGTTACTCGTTCAGGTCAAGAGCCTATGCCATATTTGACTGAACTTCACAAACGAATGATGCTATTTCATCTAGTTCAGTTCCTCTTTCACAAGATACTTCTGGAGAAATTTCGTTGTTAAAGCCGTTTGGCCACTTTTCCTACGTCCATTCCGGTCCTTGAAGCCAAACCGGACTGGATATAAGCCTTTCAACGGTCGCTCCTCGAGATATGTAATCCGCAGGGTTATCTTTTCCTCTACAGTGATGCCAATTAACAGGATCAGTTCCTGACTGGATTTTTGAAACTCTATTTGAAACGAAGAGTTTCCACTTTGAAGCTGTCCCTTTAATCAAGTGAAGAGTGATTAAGGAATCACTCCACAAATATACTTCAGAAACTGGGAATTGAAATTTCGTTTTCAAATATCAATTTTATTTTATAACGCGCATCAATTTTGATTATCGTTTACTTGCAGAATGGCAACGATTCTTTAATATTAAAAAAAATTGCTGATTGTATTATTTTTTGCTGTTCTAACAAGTCTTTAAGGATTGTGAAGCAGAATATGTGCGATTTTTTTATTGGGTTTTCTTTTTATTCATGCGTATAACATTTCACATGCTTTTTTTCTTATGTTATTTATACTGTGTTTAGTTTTTAAAGTGATTTTGGTTAACAATTATTCCACAATTTGACAGTATTACATTACAGCTTTTAGTGGTACAGTTTGCAAAATGTTTTTGTGTATTACTGCCGAAAGAAATTGTTTTGAAGTTTTCCATGAATCTTAATGTAAATTGATAAGTAATTAACTGCTATTAACTATTAGTAATACACTTTTAAAATTCAATAATTAACTTTTTAATTAAATTTTAGTTTAAAATTCAATAATTAACTTAGTATTAATTTTATAAAGTTTATTAGTTTACCTAAATAAAGTTTTTTGTTTAAACGTTTTTGTGCGGGTTTGTCATTATTTATCGTGTTTATGACCTCAACATCCAATAAAATGGATGTGCTCCCCTGAAATATTAGAAAAATTTAAATTCATTAATTTCTTGAAAAACAAGCTTTTTAATGCCCGTTTGTTTTAATAAACTGTAATTACAAAAAATATTTTAATTTTATTTTGCTCGAGTCTCAAGAGGTTAATGCTGTTCCGTTAGAATTCAATTCCAGACAGGCATATGAAATTTTATCTTTTTGTAATGCAGGTATGCTCATATCATACCAGGTGGTGGTGGGTGTTGATACGAATAACAAATTTTTCTTTTTGTGGGGTCGGGGGAGACTGCAAATTATTAGTGCCTGTTATGAAAATTCTCCCCCTCACTGAATCAATTCAAAGCCGTCTGTCTGGTGGACGGATGGCCGAAGCCGGGCTAGTGTTTAATACAACAGCAGGAAGAGAATGGAAGTACAAGTGATGCAAAATACAGAATGAGGGGTACTTCTCAAGATGCTCAGTAGACCAAAAATGGAAAATTAATTCACTGGTTACGTAACAAGTATCATCACAATACATGATTGCTCCTGCCTTTCCCGTACACTGTGTCCGGTTTCTGCGGAATGTTTTAGAATTGTCTCGTCTTTTTTCTTTATGCTTTCAACGCCCCCCGATTTTCGTTCACCGCCCCCCAATAGTCATCCCGGGCTACTACCGCCCCCTTGGATCGTTCCACCGCCCCCCGGGGGGCGGTATCGCCCACTTTGGGAACCCCTGCTCTAGATTAAGCATTTAACTATGCGGTCACGTTTATATTGGGATGTCTGCTGCGGCCATTTTAGTACGTAAGTAAAGTAAATGAGCGTTATAAAATTTATTACATAACAAAATTCGATAATTGTTTGCCACGGTATCTATGGTGCTTTAATAATAATGTGTGCAAGTCAGGAAGGTATGGTTCAAATTACGCTTAGTCAAAATTTTTTCGTGGTATTATAGTCATTTTTTAGCTTATCAGACTGCATAGCGCTTAACTATTTGAATTCACAATTTTTTGGGTGCCTATTTTAATGGAAAATGAAGAAATTAGGTAATTATTTACAGTATATATATAGTATCTATTACAAAACACAAAGGGGCAATTTTATGAGCAGTTTTATGTTCAGTATCCATCCGAAATATTCTCCGAAAGAAATGTACAATCAAAGAACTTTATGACTAAATTGTTGCGGGAAAAAAACTTAAAATAGAAAGATGAACTGTTTGTATCTTTCAAACTTCATAATCATTTTATTAAGATCAGGACTTGCTTGTATTTGCTTTGATCTTATGATTAAATTATCGAATAACAAGTATGAAGCATTCGTATAACACACATGAGATGTAGCAAGTACAGCTTGAAATCAAGTATACAAAAATAAGTTAAATAAAATTTTTTTCATTACAATATATCATACTTTTATGATTCCATTCCCTAAAATATTTTTATGATGAGGTACTTGACTTTTTTATTCTATTGCATGAAACACAACTATCATAAAATATGCATTAATTATCATATTAATATGCAAATTTTATAAAGAAACTTATACAATTTCTTTGAACAGTTTTTAACATATTATGCAGCAAACTGTTATTAAAAATACAGATTTTTTCTCAGTTAGTCAAATTAATGTAAATGTAGAAGATTTCTTTCTTTTTAGTGTAAATCTCAATTAAGGAAACCAGTTTAAAGGTAAGGTTTTCATTTCGCATTTGATTGTTCTAATTGTACTTTGAGTATTATCAAAATAAATTATTTATTTTCTTTAATGATACTATAGCCAATATATCTAATTAACCTTTATAAAGCCCGTCTGTGACAATTCATTAAAATAGCTGCTACATTTATAAATTTGAATTAAATTATATTATTTAACTATTTTAGCTCTAAATAAAGTATTTCTGCGTTTCCTTATTACTATTTCTAATACTTCGCTCACAAAAGATACTCAAAAATACGTTACTTAAAAGGATTACATTCGGTTACTTTAATTTTAAACTAAATAATACAAAGAAATACAAAATGTAGTAAATGCCCAAAATGAGTTGCAGTTTAGGCTGCCACAGATGTTTCCTCGAAATAATTTTTAACTGATCTTAACAGCAAAATTAAAACCGTTACTTTTTAATGAGCTTTTCAAAGGGATGTTCACTTTCCTGACTTAAATAAATAAAAAGCAAATCGTTCTAGTTGTTGCGAAGTACGGTGCTCTTTTAGTGTTTCATTTTAAAGTTTAATTTTGAACGGATTAATTACAGTTCTTTCATCTTGGTGCCTCCTTTCTATTGTTATTCCTTAAGATGCACATCTGTGTCCTTACCGTTTAACATTTAAATTAAACTAAGTATAAAACAACTGAAAAGCAGAAAAATGAAATGCACAAAAGCAAATCTGCTTTAAGTCGCAGACCTTTCACTTTAGACTCTACGGCATTACACCATGCAAGATATTTCAAAAGTTTCCCAAGTTTTTTTCTGCATCTTGTTGCGAATCATATTTTTTTCTCCCAAGTCTAATCATATATATTTTGCTTCCGAATTTTATCTTTTTCTTCCAGGTTATAATTGCTAAGGTTTATTTTTTATTAATATTCTCCTTCTAAGGTTAACTTCCTTTGGTGGTGTTGTTTTTTCTAATGTCCGCTGGCCGAAAGTAATTCCATACTAGTTCCACATAAGGCTATTGGTCTGAAGGGATGCGGCTTCGGTTTATAACGGCATCCAAAAATCTGAGTCCGATTTATCCAGGTACCAACTCCATGCTAGCCGAGCACCCCCAGGGTTGACATCTGGGAGCATCGTATCCTCTGTGACCTTATAGAGGGTCTTTTTGGTCTACGGATTTAGTGTGCTCATATCCAGTCTAAACACGGAGATATTTAACGGCGCTTGTCGGGATTCGATCCGAGAACCTTCAGCAACGAAAGCCCACAAACTACCGCTAGGCTACCTTGAGCCTAATCCAGATTAATTAAGGGATTTTGAATATTTCTGTAGTTCCCGATAGCATGAATAATTTTACATTAGTTATATAGTACTACTGACTGAACTGAAAGCCTACGCGCTGCCACTAGCTTACATCAGGCTATAAATTCATTTGTTTTATATGAGACAATACGACGCTTTAAAAGCACTTAGAGATTATATTTGATAGAAAAAAAGGTGGCCCAAAAGTCATAAAGGACAAGAAATGAATATAAAAGTCAAAAGGAAAACATCTTGACGTAAAATTACCCAAGGAGTGTAATTTTGTTGCCCTTGCAATGCATTTATTTAAAGTTAATTACTGAGAACATTCTTGCTTAGAATCTTAAATGTGTAGAAGAGATTTCAATTTAAGGCTATTAATCGGATTTTTAAATAAAAACTGTGGATATGATTCCTTCTTGATAATCGAAGAAATGGTTAAATTTATCAAACGGACTTCAATACGAGTTTTAAAAAATGGTAGTGAAACTATTAGCGTATTAAAAAATATTACTATTTATGACCATTTCGATAAGGTAGTTTAGTAAATTTATTTTATTTTCTTAACAATGATCAGTTTATCAAACGTAATTTTAGCATAATATTAAGTTTTTTTAATTACGTCCCTTCATTGACTCTCTCGAGCATGAGACGTCTAGCATTCCAATAAAAGTAAGAAGTATCTCCAGGAGAGGAGAGCGTCTTGAAGTAAAATGAGGCACGGGCATCCTGTAGAGTAGAACAGTTACTGAGATGCTCGCCAGTCATGTCAATATTTTTCCAACACAAAACATAGTCAGGTGAGTCACTGAGTCCGAAACGGTGAAGATATGCCTGAAGATAGCCATGTCTAAGGATACGTAATTTTTGTATTTACGAAATAGATGCGAATAAATGCAAAAATTATTTTTTTACTACTTTTCGGTGAAAACTCTTGGATAAACGTCTTTTTAAGCGAAATGAGGTAATAATAGGGATAATTTAGGAACATAATTGCTTAACTAAAACACTCCACGATCTTTAACACACAGATATCACTCTCGAAATTTGCTTATTACTTATTGCTAAAGAATTAATGAAGAGAATGTGGAGACTACTACAATGTTTTATTTTAACTAAGAATTTTGATACTTACCTAACCGAGTAAGTAAATTTGTGATTTTTTTAGTAAATACGAAATTTTTGAGTGACTATATATATATGAAATGTCCGGAATGGACATCTCATGAAATAGGAGCATACATCGTGGCCGGAAAATAATAAAATCAGCTTCAGGAACAAACTAATTTATTAAACAGTAAAGGAACACATCTTACTCGCCAGTCCAGCGTCTACCACAAAGAGCGCCAAAATAGAATTAGGTCAGAGAGGTTGCCAGAATTGGCGGAGGAAGTTAGAGTGTGGGAAAGCGAAGCGTTTACGCCAAGACAAGAAGGACGGGTTACCATGGCAGAGATGAATTACAGAATGGGCGATTATAGGTAGTTAGTAATATTGTCACAGAATATACCCCCCTCTAAAATGGATTGGATCCGCGGCCGTCGACTCCAAGATACTCCAGATAGTGAGAACATGAAAATTAGTAGTTTGAATATTAGGTTGAAGCTGGCTCGAAAATCACAAATTCTTATGTTAAAATGTACAATTGAAAGACATAATAGTATGAAAAATGGCATAATTTTAAAAACAAATAGCTGGAGTAAAATAAAAATGGAATGGTACACTTAAATGAAAACACTAACAACAACAGATGTAAAGATGTTCCAAATACAAATACAAGTAAAAAAAATTGTGCATGTCTCAGTCCCTGACATGTATTTCACAGTCTTTCAAAGTATTCAGAGTCCTGGACGAGTACAGTTCAACTAGTTGTAAAAACACAAAGTAATTATTATTCACAGTCTTAGTCGTGGAATAATGTTTAGTTCTTTTGGAGATCTCCTGGGCTGTAGTCACTTTTTTAGAAAAATAATGTTCTTTGTTGCTTATTATTATTACGTTTCACATTAGCTATTGACTTTTCTTTGAGCAAAACACTATATATATTTTATTTTTTTTCTCTAGATCATGTACACAAAATATTAAAATTATTCTTTCAGCAATTTGTAGAATAAAGTTACCAAATGCTGTCAAAATCAATTTCCAACATCAATACCAAATGTCTGGTACCTGATGTTGCAAAAATTCGAATAAAAACCGAATTCCAACAATTGACATTAACATTCAATTATTGTGAAGAATAAAAAAAAGCAAGACAATACAAATATAAATTTGAGGTATGTGACCTGTTGTGATTACATCCTCGTGAACGTTTACCAAAGGGAAGGTGCTTCCAACCTGAAATTCAAGTTGAGCAAACTGCACAAAATGAAAAGGGGCAGGCAAGTTTCTCGAACATGAGAGGGAAAAGCAACTGTTCAAAGGGAACATTTGAAAAGTGCGAAGAGACAGGGAGGACATTGAGTGGAAACCCTAGTATAAAAATCAATAATATTTGAATAGTACATAGTAAGTTTCATATAAAATGTAGTAAGTTCAAAAAGTTAAATAAAAATATGTGAGTTTCACTTACACTCACGGGGTTTTTTCAAAATTAAATTGGATGGCAATAGGACAGGAATGCTAAAATAGAAAGATTAAGGATAGCTGAATGATTTACATATTGGTGACTTACATCATCATTTCACTACTTAAATTTAATTTTTTCCGATTTTTAATTTTTCCAGAAATATTTCGTAATTATTTTCATGTTCGACATGTATTTTGGCAGTTTTCATTTTACTTTTACTTTTCCAATACTAGAAATTTAAAAAAAATAATAATACAGTAACTGACCTGTTTAAAGCACCAACTTTTGTGGCATAAAATACCATACTAAATAAGAACTTTTTAAGAGTGATGGTGATCTTGAAAATTTGCTTATATGAAATTCTTTGATTTCCGAGCAGCGTTCAGCGTTCACCCGGAAATCGTAATTATTTTCCTGAAATGAATTTTTTTTTTTGATGACTGTCGCTCACATATAAAAACTTGAATCACTTCTTGGAGGCCTAGTTGAATCGGATGCTGTAGCGCTGGTACTTTACACAAAGATGGCGTAGTCCGAGACGGGGAAAAAAATGGTGAGGTCAGGCAGGAAACAGAATTCGAAAGCCAAACTGGAACGAACCGGAACAATGTCATCTTTACTTGTTTCGATGTAGTCGACTTCTGTAGCAATTTCATGGTGTTGGATGAGGAATGTTTTAGCTTTGGTCATTTCAAGCTGGTTAATTCAGGAACGCATGCGGGATTCGAAACCAAAAGTTCTGTAGAGCAAAGACGTCCTCACTTTCTCAAAATGCAGTCGTAATTTCCGTTGTATTTCTTAAAAGGTCAACATCCTGTCGAGCTCTCTGAAATGTCCGGAATAGACATCTCATGAAATAGGAGCATACATCGTGGTCGGAAAATAATAAAATCAGCTTCAGGAACAAACTAATTTATTAAACAGTAAAGCAACACATCTTCTCGCTTCGAGCCAGTCCAGCGTCTACCACAAAGAGTGCCAAAATAGAATTAGGTCAGAGAGGTTGCCAGAATTGGCGGAGGAAGTTAGTATGTGGGAGGGTGAAGCGTTAAAGCCAAGACAAGAAGGACGGGTTACCATGGCAGAGATTAAGTACAGAATGGGTGATTATAGGTAGTTAGTAATATTATCACATGTATATATATATAATTGTTATTTTTTTGGGGAATAAATGCGAAATTTTATATATTGTAATATTTTTGCGGAATTTCTATATTTGTATGTGAAAATTGCGTACCCTTAGTCCTGTCTAGTCCACAATCTTACTGAGGAAATTCTGATAGCCTTAGGGAGGGTCCTAGGAATACAAGATGTTAAAAGGCCCTCCCAGGACTTACCAGATGATCGGTCTTTGTTCAAAGTCTCACGATGGTGCCTAATGCCCTGCTTTATTAGACTTTTAACATTTCTCAGTTTAGCATGTGATAGGGGGAGATCATATAATATGTCTCTTTTGCAAGTAGATCTACCTTTTCATTTCCCCAAAGCCCGCAATGTCTGGGGATCCATTGCAAGATGATTTCCTTGTCAGATGATAAAAGGGTATTTAAAATATTTTTGCAAATGAATTCAACAGCTGTAGGTTGTAGAACATAATTTGAAACAGAGTGAATTGCAGTCTGACAATCAATCAGGAAAAGACAAATTTATTTGCATGTCTCTTCAAAATCTTTTGAAGAGCCAAGTACATACCGTACATTTCTTTAATAAAAATATTTTTGGAATAATATTAAGTGTTATAGCCTTCTATGGTGTGATATTCGTGTCTACATATGAGTTAAATGTAAAACGTATGTTAATCGTGTATATATATGCTTCTGTTATATCTAATAATAGAATATTCAATTTCCTTTATAGAGTCATATTTTACAAATCTAAATTTTCTTCTAAGATCTTCTAAGACTTTTCTTCTATGTTTTAAAAGACAAGCGATAAACTTAAATCTACCATGAGCATGAGATGGTTTTCGTTTCTATATAAGTATATACACTTGTTATATTCAAAAGATAAAAACAAGCTGAAGAGAGATAAAAATGAAATTATTTATATGAAAATAGAATTTAGATAATTATTTTCTATTTATTCATCTTATAAAATTCATAATTTTCTTAGGATTGATACATTGAAAACTTAAGTTACGATATTCGATGAAACATATTCAAAGAAATCTTTCTAGTAGATCGTAAAACTTTGCATAAGAAGTGTTATTGCAAACAGAGGAGTTCCTAAATTATGAAAATTCATCTGCTGCGAGAACAGAATACATTAATTTTAACTTCATTTTTGTGACTATTTGCTACTGTATTTTCACGGACAAATTTTTAAGGTATGAAAATGAAAAAAAAAATTGTCAGCACTACGCAAAATTAAAGATATTAATAAATTAAAACAATGATCTTTGATTTGACTTAAATATTTTAATTTTTTTAAAAATATAAGATTTTTTGTTTGTTTGCTATTTTACTCTCTATTCGAATAGGTAACGGTCAGTGGATGGAAATCTAGGAAAAGAAACAATCAACTAGTACATCTGGTAACATAAATATAAATTGCTGACTTGCTAAAATATAGTGAACGACGTCCTTTGTGACTAATGGACGTCTTTATTAAGCTGGATCGGTATTTTCTTCCTCCTCATCCTAATCCATTGCTTTGTTTGTTGTATTCAGCATGTCATCTACTCGCAAAACAAGAAATATTGAAGGTGAATAGATAATAATTGGAGGTACAATATGTAAAATTATGGTTGGAAGAAATATTTCTGTATTTCAGCCCTAACAAAACAGTAATCAAGGTGAGTAAATCATTTACAATGCAAAAGAATTCATATTTAAGTTATTTTAAATAATTTTTAAACTTGTTTAGTAATTTTCATTGATGATACCACGCACAAAAAATTATGTTTTAAAAATAATATAAAATGATTGAACGGTAACTATTTCAAGGATGTAATCATATACTAATCATCAAAATGGATTTTTCCATAAATTTCCCGCTCTTTAATGTCTCTTTATTAAGTTTATTAAGTTTATTAACTTTATCTTAACAACAGTGCCTTATTAAGTTTATTAACTTTATTAAGTCTCTTTGTTAAGTTTTATTAGTAATTTGCATTGATGATACCACGCACAAAAAATTATGTTTTATGTGATATATATATTTATTAAGTCTCTTTCTTAAGTTTTATAATTTACATTGATGATACCACGCACAAAAAAATCATGTTTTAAAAATAATATAAATTAACTGAAAGATAACTATTTCAGGGATGTAATCAAAGAGATACTAATCATCAAAATAGATTTTTCCGTAAATTTCCTGCTCTTTAATGTTTCTTTATTAGTCTGTAAACATGGTAAACTATGTAAATTGGATAAAGCTTCTTAAAATTCAGATAAAATATAAAAAAATAAGGTAAAATATATTTTTGATATATTTAGGAAGACTAATTATAAATTTTAAACTTAAGGGATACTTCATAATATTTTAAATGTTCACATCGATATTTCTCAACAATTATAATACATTAGTTCAGTGCGTTTTCACAATCTACTAAAACCTTATTTCAAAAATCAGATATTCCTTTTAATCCCGATGATAAAAAACAAGAAAAAATAAAAGGCTTCGGAAAACAAACTGGTGAGAAAAAACCTCAATATTTATATTTGTGCTACCATCTTATTATTAATTTTATTACTTGGAGTGGTTTACTCTACAGATGCACTGTAGAGTCTACTTGACTCTATCCTAGACTTTGTTGATTATCCTCATGCCCTTAATTTAGCGATACAAAAACCTCGGCGTACATTAAACCCTGTTAAGTATATTTAAAAGAAAAACGTTTCTGTTTATTGTACATCTAAAAAATTTTAATTTCTTAATCTTGTATAGTCTCAATGGTTTGTTGATTGGTTCTACACCCGTAGTCATATTGAAGAATATTCATAAACCTGTCTAAAAATAAATAAGACTCACTTTTTCGGGAAATAGAACAGGCTATCCAGAAAAACAGGCTGTGTTATAAATTTTAAACATCACTGGAAGCTACTACTGCCTATTTTAAGGAAAGATAGCGACTATGTTTTATTTTAATATAGCTAAAACATAACGATCTCAATCTACGAAATGTGTTCTTAAGTTAATGAAAGATTTCCCTCTGCTCTTTATTGGTAATTTCTGTGGTCTTTCTCTTGAAATATGTTTACATGTTGTCCAAACTCTACTACAGGACTTGTTACTGCATCCAGTTTAAGCTCCATGTTTATACTTTAAGCTTGACATTGGGCTCTCGAAGAGCCTATTTTTACTTCAACAGTGCCTGATTTAAAATTTTTTTATATCCACCAGCTAAAACTTTTTCAGTTCCTCTTTAGTGAAAGTGAAAATAAAGAAGACATTTGCGAAATACAAGGTGTAAGATTGGATAGAAAAGATTAACTACTAATGAGTGCTTAAAATAAATCCATACTAACAATCGGATTAAAAACACGATTTTAAAAATTGAATTCGAAGGACATCAATACTGCATAACCCTTTATAGTGAGATATACACATTTACACGATTTCTTTCAAAAAAGTGGGTCAACTATATAGTTTTCAAGTTTTCATCAAGTGAAATATAGTCTTGAAGTTGATTTATTGTGAATGCAAGACGAATAATTTAAAGTTTAATTAAGTTTACTTTCATTAATTTCAATTTTATTAATTTCAATTTATTAAAAACATTTATAGATAGAACTTTTAAAAACTTTTTTGCAGATCCTCAACATTTTAGCCTTTTTCTCCTATTTTCTGAATTAAATTAAATTTTTAAAAATACTATATTAAACAGGATAAGCAATAATATTTTTAGATATCCACTTGTAGCTTTTCCACCCATCGATTAAAATAATTAAAAGTGAAATGTAACTTTGTTTCAGAATAATGATATAGGAATTCATTATAAATTATTTATGGTTAAAACATTTTTATTCTTCAATGCAGATAATACAGTTTAGTGAAACACAGTAACACAGTTGTCCGAAAAGTGTTTTATAAATTTAAATAACGTAAAAAATATTATTGAATATTTGCATATCTAATAAATCCTAATAAATTTTTCATTAATATTTTGTATTATGGAAAAATCACAGCGAATGAGGAATTTACACTTACATATTTTGAAAACAACAATCTAATTTTCGAAAGTCTTAATATTTAAGCATGCTAAAACTTCATAATCAGATATTTTTTTGATTCACCGAAAAATATCATTTCATGAAATCTAGCACATAATTCAGAAAAGATAATGAATATTTACATTCCAAAAATAAATAATATCAATAGATACGCGGAACATTTTCAGTGATCATATTTCTCAGAGAGCATAAAATTTAATTATTTTATAGCGGTTTTGTCTTAAAGGATTAATGTTTCCATTTAAAAGAAAGTAAGGAAATTTTCATTGAAAAGCAATTCAGATTAGTCTGTTGGCATTTGTCCTTTTAATGTAACCAATATTTGTTGTGTTTATTTTGTTGTGAAATGCTAAATCAAATCATGAGCATAATAGTAGTCATGAATGCATATTTGTGTTCCCCATAAGTAAATATTTAGAAAAGTAAAAAAAAAACAGAAAAAATTCAGAACGAAACTATAACAAAACAACCGCGGGTTATTAATGTAAGATTACTTATTGTTTCTTACCTCGTTTGTATGTATATATGTATGTATGTGCTATATATATATATATATATATATATATGTGTGTGTGTGTGTGTGTGTGTGTGTGTCTAAATGTATGTACGTCTAAATTTTGACGCGTTTTCGTACTTTTCTGTTTAACTGTTTACTGTTGTGATGATAATTAATAGTTTTGGAAGTGATTAAAGTTAATATTAATATCGGGTATTCAGATAAATAAATTAGTAAAGTAAGTAAATTTTAGTAACGATTGTGCTTTGTTTTAATCAATTTATTAAGCCTCTGCTAAATATATGTAAGGGTTATACTTGTGGTGATCAGATATTAATTGATTTGATTAATGTCATCGCATTTGGAGAAGGTGCGCAAGTTTCTCTAAATGTTTTGACATTGAGAAGAATTAAGTTTGAAATAGATCATCACAGGTTATACCTTATTGTTAATATTGATAAATTAATAAGTTTTATTTATGAACCTTGTGAATGGTTGGCATATTGTTTTTTTTATTGTTTTTTGGCTGGCGTTTTGTATTTTAAATGGTAAAAGTCTTAGAAATATTCCTTGCTTTTCTTCTATCCTTAAAAAAATGACCCAGCGCCTAGCAACAGTTTTGAAAGCAGCCCCCACTATCGGTAACCCAATACGTCCACTAAAGCCCTTTTTCGAACGGGGAGAAATCTTGGAAGGTCAGATGCAAGGCGCGCAGGGATACATCGCCGGGTGGATGACCAGGCCGCCATGAAATTAAATTAACCAACAAGAACGAGATGAGGGGTGGAAAAAAATTAATTGTATAAACAATTGCAGAGTGCAAGAGTGCCACCTGTAGCCTTCCCCCCTCATTTAGGCCATTACAATTCTCGGAGCATCAAGGAACTATTTGGTGTGGAGGATGGTTTCACCGGACTGATGTGGTGGTGACAAGGTGCTGACTCGGAGCGCGGGATTTTGGAACAAAGAGAATTTTTCTGGATCCTGGAGGTGGAGGCGAGGGCGAAAGACCGAGGGGTCGGAGCTGAATGCTCTGGCCCAGGGACGACGCTAAGATCCCGATGATGATATGAGGGCCACGGGTGAATTTGCATTTTCCCTTCCTTTCCTATCCTGTTTTTTTAAATTCTATCCATAACCTCTCTACTTTTTTTAAAGCTGCAGCAACATCATTAAGATTAAATTTAAATGTAAAAATAAATTAAGATGAGCAATTGTATTTAGAATGACTTAGTTTTTTTTAATTCGCCAGCCATTTCATTTTGAATTGTCATTGTATATATTTTATTATGTTGCGAATATATAGATGTTGGTTTTTATAGCAATTGTATTATTGATAATTTAATATTAGATTTCCGAAAAAAAAATGTTGAATAGAACTGACTGCCAGATTGGTGGTAATATTGTTTATGTAATCGGAAGGAATAAATTTGTTATGTTAGTTTGTAAAGTGGTGTCATGTCGGTCCTTGCCTTTTTAGTAATTTTCTGATTTTCAGCTTTAGGTTTTAATTTTATTTCAGCAGATATGAAGCTTTTTCTTTTAGGTGAAATAATTTTATTTCTAGGTGTTCTTCAAGGTTAAGTACATTTATTAGATTTAATTTCATTTTTCTTTTGGCTCATTATTCACCACAGTGAAGCATTCAGTTCGAACCAGTGTTAATTATAATTATTAATTGTTTATGGGTTATTGCATTTAAAAATAACACAACGCAACTTACCATCTATCTTAAAATGTACTAACCACTAACGGCCAAATGGCAACTCTTGAAGTAAATTGATTTTAAAGATTGTAAAGAGTAATTCTAACTTTAATTAATAAGTTAATATAATATATAAGCTTTTAAATACACCCCAATACAAAACTTCAACGCCACATTACTGCTTGCCCAAGCGATACAGACTGGGTTTGGCGCACTGCCAAAATTATAACTCGCGACGATGGACAGTTTTAGCGTCTGAAATTTTTCTTTTTGGAGGACCGTTATGGAGGAACGTAATCCTACGTTAAAATGAATGTTGTGAAAATCCAGAAAAATCTATCAATCAAACAGTTTATAATTGCAAAGAAATTGGGGTTTTATTTTATGTATTATTTGCTAGCAGAAACATGGTATATGTAAGCCTAGTTCTATATTAACACATTGTTGGCCGGCAATTTAAATTAAATACATATTTAAATCTATACAAGTCACCGTCAAAGACAGAAATTTTGGAATAAATTACGGCAATTTAATTTTCGGAAATATACTTTCTTTATATGAGGGTCTGGGATTCATAGCTTAAATGATAATATGTGTAGATTTGTCTGAAAATCTTTCTGGTCATAGTAAAGGTAGTTTTACAATAAAACGATGTTTGGTAGCTGAAAAGTTTTCCTATATGATTTTCCTTTATGGTAAATTCGACATTTGCACGTGTCTTCAACATTTGTGACTAAAAACAATTCTCTAATTATTTCTGATTGAGATTCACTACAACTTTAATATAGGGTAACTCTAGGATAGATAGCCATAGTGTTTAAAGATTGAAATAAAAATTCTTAGAATGCAAACACAAGAAATATTTATGCATATTGAAAATTCTTATACACATACTCGTCATATTTTGGGCAAAAATAATTAAACATTGAGAACAAAAAGTGGAGAACATAGTTTGAGATTAAAATGGCAAATGGCAATCTCTCCTTCAGGCCAAGGAGGGATGGCCTCGGCTTGAAGAAAATGTGGCCATCCAATACAAGAAAGAAAAAGTGAAGTTAAAATAGCAAACAACAACACATTTCATATATTTAATCATGAAAAACATATAGCAGTTTGTAAAGATACAATTATATCACGAAAAATGAGTGAATAAAATTCGAATTAACAACATTTGAAGTATAATTTCAACCCTTCACTTTTCGTAAAATTTTATCTCATTTTTCGCAAAGGTCTTGATAGTTTGTACACGTTTTATGGTTCCACTTTAGGCACCTTATGCATTTTATCCAGTCATCCTTTTTGGTTGTGGTATTGTATTCTTCTCCACAACCAACACAGTGATCTTCATCAAATTCCATTCCCTCGGAATATGTAGAATCTGAAAATTTCAAATGTATTTCATCTTCTTCGCTACTGGAAGTGTCGTGTTTTTGTATTTTTCTCGCGTTTATTTTAGACATTTTACTGGTTTTAAGCTTATCTATCAATTTAATCTGTTTCTGGGATGAAAGTTTCCGAAGTTTGTCAATATTTTCTGGAGATGTCAAAAGCATAGCTACCTGTTTGGTATGTTTTCTAACTGTTTTGTCATGGTTACATTAGGAACTGGTGAAATATCATAAAGTGGTACATTTGTTGGTGATGGAGCAGTTCCATCAGGAGTTTTTGATATACTCGGTCGGGGTTCAAAATATCCTATTTTGGTGTTTGCATTTCTATTCGATTCCGCAGCTTGCATTTCGAAGTTACTTTTAAAATCTGAATAGACTTAGCCAAACATACCCAGCCTTTTCACTTGTATCATTAAAACGGTGCTTTATATCCAGTTTTTTCGCGAATTCAAAAGCAAGACTAATTTTTACTAATCTTTCTTCGTTTTCTTTTCCAAACATCGGACCAGGATCCATGCTACCTTTATTGGAATTATTGGTCTTCAATCGGCGCTCCTTTGGTCTTCAATCGGCTTTAAGTCTTGCGTGGAATGTGAATTGCTACAGACACTCCTTTTACCGAATATTTTTCCCCAATGCAGAGACACTTGTCGTGAGACATTCGCCTATAACACGCCGCAATTTTACTGCCCATTTTATTGTGGGGGCACCATATAGGCGGACAGCATTACCCCCTATGAAGGGACGACACGAACGGAGGCATATTTCGTGGCGCGACGCCAGGATTCGATCTGAGCACCCTCAACACCGAAAACACGCGCGTTGTCCCACTGGGCCGCCACAAGCCCCCTTTTACCGAATATGATCCCGTTTACACAGCCTCCATTGCCTTAGACAAATTATTTTGATTCCACGTCCCTCGGATTGAATGAGGCTTTCTTATGTATTTATTCGGCACCTTGAAAAACTGGACAAGAAACATCGTTAGACATATTATATTATTATTATTATTGAAATATTTATATTAGTTAAAATTGAAACAATTATATCCATTAATATAATTATAAACATAAAAGTTATATAATTATTTTAAATATAGATAGTTAAATTTAGTTAAAATCCTCACTCAGTATAATTTTGAAATATTGGTTAAAGGTGGTCATCTCTCCTCGATTTTATGTGGCCATCTATCCTGAAATTGAAGGACAGAAGGCCAACCAATTTAAAGCGTCACTCCGCCATTGTATGTCTTTGTTTTAGGCTTAGAAGCAAAGATTGGATTATATATGTGCCTTAAAGGTCCATAAAATAAAAAAATGGAATGTAAGTATTGCAAAACATTCAGATAATTAACTCAACAAAAATATTCAACCACAAAATTAAAAAAACATTAAAGTTTCACTTTTTATAATCGGAAAACACAGCTGTACCTCGCATGAACTCGTTGAACATATCCTACTAAAAAAGTTTAAACTTCCATCGATGATCAAGTTTTGGAAATATTTAGACTGGCCATCTCTCCTCTATGACCATCTATCCTAGAGTTACCCTATTGATTATTATTGAGAAAAATTAATCATAAGCTATAAATAAATGAGCTTAAAAATGTAAATAATGTTTTTAATAATTTTTACTGACGATGTATTAAAAACATTATATGTCAATCCAAAAGTTTTTAATTACAAAGAAATTGGGATTTTTTTGCATCATTTGCCAGGAGAAACTGGTTATATGTAAGCTTAGTTCTATATTAACTTTTAGCTTACGGGGCCCATTTTTCCGATTCCCTCTTTAGAACGGGAAATATCATACCCCTTTTGTAAGAACGGTCACTAAGGGGGTTTTATATATATATATATATATATATATATATATATATACGTGGGATACATGATATCCCACCCATAAGGAAAAAGTTAACACATTGTTGATGGGCAATTTTATCTAAATATATATTTAAATATATACAAGTCACCGGCAAAGACAGAAATTTTGGAATAAATTAACGCATTTTTATTTCTGGAAATCTCTCTTTCTTTATATGAGGGTGTGAGATTCACAGTTGAAATTATAAAATGTGAAGATTTGCATGAAACTCTTTCAGGTCATAGTAATGGTAGTTTTCAAATAAAGCAATATTCAGTAGATGAAAAATTTCTCCGATATGACTTTCCTTTAAGCAAAATTTAACATTTGCGTATGTCTTCACTATTTACATGTGTCTTCAACATTTGTGTCTAAAAACACGAGTCATCTAGGTACCGATCAACAATACGTTAATAAAAGAAAATTATAAGCTTTACAAGGATGATGCCGAGTAAAGACAATTTCCTCAATTGTCTTAAGAATATTTTTTCTTTATTAATTTTTGCTAAATATACTTAGAGATAGAAATTCAATGATAAGTCATTATCTTCGTTTCATTTATAAACAGAACAACACAAGAATGATCTCATAACAGAGATATGAATTAAAAATCATGTTAGAATTTTTTTTCGTGTGTTAGTCACTTTTCTTTCAACAGAAACATCTAAAAAAAGCGTTTATAATTAATGAATCCAAACTTAATTATCTGTGCAAAAAATGTTCCGAAAACAAAAAATAGTAAAAATATTTACCCTCTCAAAGAAAATCTTTGCACGCTTGACAGATCGTCACCTTGTCTGAAAAAAAAATCTAAATTACTCATTAGTATTAAAAAAATGTGTCTTAAAAAACATCGGGTAGGGAATCCAATATTTTATTTATTTATCTTTGTCATTAGTTTTTTTGTCTTGTTTAGCGAATTTCACTACTAAAGCAGATAATTATTAAGTTTTAAACTTAAAATAAAATGCATACAGACATCGTCGGAAGAAAGTATTAAAAACATTCTTTTCATTCATTTATTTGAGGCTTATGATTTATTCTTTGAATGATAATCAATATTTTAACGTTAAAATGAATCTCAGCCTTAAATAATTAAAAAAATACTTTAAAGTTAGTTATTGATTCCAGAAATAATACTTTACAAAATAACAAAAATTATTAAAAAAATTTGCCTTTTTCATGAATTTATTTCATTAATTCAGGTGTGATATTTAACTAGGTACTAAAAATGTTTATTGTAAACGAAATATTTATACTTGTTAAAATATTCACTTAAATTTAAATAAACACCATGTTTAAACCACTAAACCAAATTTTTAAATGACGCACTTACATACTTACTTACACATTGTTAGTAAAGTCAACTTCTTTCGAAGTAATTAGACAGCTGCAAAAATTAAAATATAAGCAACTTATTTATATTTCATGTTGCATCGTTTCGAACTTCTACATTATGTAGTTGCATTTCCTTCTAAAAACTAACTTTTAAAACACTTTAATGAAAATTTTAATTAAAATAATTTTAAACGTAAAAATTTTAAGTCATAATGAGCTACGACACTTAAAAGGCTAAAATATAGATAAGAAAACAGTTTGTACCGTTACGAGATTTTCTAGTTGTTACTAGTTTCAAAGAGATAAATTGTCGATTAAATATATGTTTGTATAATGTAATTTCTTATACATTAGCTATTTCGGCACATTGATTTCGATATTTATATAGATAATAAATAATACCTTTCGATGCCGTTTTACAACAAACAGTATTATATATATATGTATCACTGATACAGCAGAGCAAATTTCAGCTCACTCAATGATCGTAACTTTTAAATTGCTGTTATGCAGTAAATGTCATTTCAAACTATGGTTTTGAAGTTTGGAGACTGCTTTAATACCTTTTTGATTCGGGTTTTCAAACATTTAAAAAATCTACTGATATCCTGAATAAGTATTTTCGCATTTAACATTATATTCTAAATTTCTAATGGTATAACATTTTAATATTTCGAAAATGTATAAACAGATATAAGAGAAATATATAAAGAAAAATTATCCCATTCTTAAAGGAGATAAGGGACCTTCAACCTCATCGTTGACCGTGTGGGCATCCTTCGTGCAGCAAGGCGTTGGTCCTGAGGCGCTGGTCCGGCTTGACGATGGACAGGAGGTCTCTTGGGAGGAGGCCAACCTTGCTGGGCGGCTGATATCTTGCGTTTCCTGTACTTATGCAAAGGAGCTTTAAAACTGCAATTCCTCCTTTTGATAACCTTGTGTGTCTTATGTGTGCCACATTCATTCTTTGATGGAGGTTTTATAGTGCACACTTTACTTTTCTCCGTACTTTTTAGAGTATAGGCATTAGATTTTAATGCAGATTCTATTTTTTCAAACTTATACGCCGCACCAATGTGTTTAGTTACAGTCTTTATCTCGCTGCTTGTGTCATGTTTTTCAACAACCTGACTCTGTGTTTCGTATTTGTGCTTATACAACTTCTTGTTTACCGCCTTAATTACTTCAGTATTAGCAGTTTTAATGCTGGAACCTGAAGGCGCTTTTTCACGTTTTTTATTACACATTAGTTTTATCCTCTTTTGACGAAAAAGTCTCTTTAAAACGTCCTTCTTCAGAATCGCTATCATTTAAATTCTTTAACACTGCTTCAGTTTTAGGAAGATTAAGCTTTTTGTACTCGTGCGTTTTAATGCAAACTACATCTATAACTTCTGAAGCATCAGCTAAACTACTTACAGTATAACTCTGTGTCAACTTTTCATCCTGATTCTCAGACTGGTTTTCATGTACTTTATTTAAAACCATATTATCAACCTGACCTACAGCATTCCCATTCGGTTGGGAACTTGAAATAATATCATCATTACCTAGCGAGTTCCTAACATTGTTTAAAGAATTTTTATTGTCGTCAACTAATAAATATTCATTTACTTCCGTAACACATACTTCGTCATCTACTAAATTTCCTTCATTAACAGATGTGTGAATATCATCTAAAATATCAGGTATAACATTAATACAAGTATCAGAAGATTTATTTTCTAAACTACTAGCATTAGTATCGGCACTATTTTCAGAAATTTGTACTGGAATTATCGCATTATTCAAGCTAGACTCACTTTCATTATAAGCCACAAAAATACCCTGACTTTCACTATTCTCAAAATAATGATTACTGCTCGGACAAGTTAATATATTTGACCACACAGTTTCAACAGGTTAAACCATATCATGTGAAACAACTTGCCAGTGCAAGTAAGGTGCTTGCATATTATTTACTTTAAGTGCACTAATTTCATTGTAACGCCGTGCGCTTCTATTATTTCGCCTGCGATACTGGTTTCGCTGCTGGTTTGAAACTCGCGAAAAATTTTGGCGGGGGTGTATAAAACGTCTCGTACCTGGCTGTGGGTACGGGGTAGTGAAGAAATTCCTATTGTCATGTTTAGATAAAGCTTGAAGGAGTGTAGCCTTGCTTGTAATTTTTTGATTGTGCAAAAAATCTTGAACACTTGGATTCAAACGTTGGATAACTATTTTTAAGATAACCGCTTCCATCATCCCTTCTAAATATTCCTCACACTTTATAATCTTTTCCATAGCAAACTCTAACGCAGACTGACCTTCACGTTGCCTTAGAGAATAAATTTCCGCTTCTATTTGACTTTGATTAAAGGTCTTGGGTAAAGCGTGAAGAAACTGTTGCTTGAATGACGAATAGTCAAAAATCAGATTACTGCTTTGCATACACGTGTACCACTGATATGCACTACCTCTTAAAGCGGCTAGAGCAATTTTAAATTTATCCCCCTCTGGGGTGCATTGTTGCTGAAAGTAATGCTCAATTTTCTTTAGGAATTGGCTTGAGGGGACGTCATTGAAGGTGGCTTCGACTGGCGCAAAATGCTGAACCATAATTACCCGAGGAAAATTTCCAGCAGGGTTTTGTTCTAAAACACTCATTTTCAAATAGTATATAAGTACTTGCAACAATTTTATCAATATAAGTACACAGTACACAGTTTAATTTCAATTATGTTGTTCGTTATAAATGTAAGGATAACAACCAGGGTATATATAAACTTTCGGGCTCCAGTATAGAGTATATAGCTCACTTCTACCCAGACTTGTATGTATATAATTTGAAGTGGCACACTAAATGAATTTCATACAAACACAGATTATACATGAAACATTGTTTATTGAATTCGTTGCACATATAGAATTTGCTTTTACAGCAATAAGCCTACTTACTACTTGTACGGAATACATACACTGCTGGCCACCCAAATTGCAACACCAAGAAAGACAAGAGATATCACAGCAAAATTTATTTTGTAGATAACATGTTGACCAAGTATCAAATGATTAAATTTATAGACTTCTGTGAAGTGTGGTTCCTGCCAAAATCAGTAGCCAGAGTATCCGCCATTGTTGGAGATCACCGCTGCCACACGCCTCGGCATTGATTCAAAGAGACTTTGGATGAGTTCTTGGGGTACAGCACACCAAGCAGCTTCCACACGTTGCCAAAGTTGATCTGCTGTGGTAGCTGGGGATGGAATCTGGGTCAATCGTAGAGCAACCATGGACCACATGATTTCTATCGGCGAAAGATCCGGAGAGCAAGGCGGAAAGGGAAGCAATTCAATCTGGCGATTGACGAAGAACCGTTGGACAATGCGTGCCACGTGTGGTCGCGCATTATTCTGTTGAAATATGGCTGTGGGCAAGCCCTGAAGGTAAGGAAGGACAACTGACTCCAACACCTCTGAGATGTAGCGCTGGCTGTTTAAAGTACCGGCAATGCGTACTAGAGGTGTGCGAGAGTGATATCCAATACCGCCCCATACCATAATACCCGGTGCAGGACCAGTGTGGCGGTGCATAACGCAGCTGTTCAGCATCCTCTCTTCACGGTGTCTCCAGACTCGAATGCGACCATCGTGGTGTTGCAGACAGAACCGTGACTCGTCAGTAAAGAAAATTTCATTCCATTCTGCCGTCCACATCCTTCTGTCATCGCACCATTGGCGGCGGAGACGTCTGTGGTTCTGCGTCAAGAGTAGACAAAGCAATGGACGTCTTGCGGACAGACCACTCTGCTGTAAACGGCGTCGAATGGTACAGGCAGACACGTGGAATGATGCGTTACAGACTGCATGTTCGTGTGATATGGTTCGTGATGTGACTGAGCGATCCGTCACTGCCATGCGCACAATTTGCCTGTCATCACGTGAAGTGGTGCGCTGAGGTGGATGCGATCGAACACGCCGGTCTGTCGTACCCTCCTGCATCCAACGATCACATATCCGCATTACAGTTGTTTGGTTTCGTCCAACACGACTACCGATTTTCCTGAAAGATAATCCACAATCTCGGTAGGCCACTATCCTTCCTCTGTCGAACTCGGATACTTGATCAAAAGATGATCGCTGTTTTCGACGAGGCATAATTGATCGTTTTTTTTATAAAACCACAAGAAAAACACAATTGCCGAACTTGAAATCGTCGAAATATCCAAGCCTTAAATAGCGCTTTGAAGTGGCGCCACAGGCGCGCGTGATGTGCGTCTGCGCTGAAATTCTAATCATTTGCATATCTCACCTCCACTAATGCATGTTGTAAATTTCATGTTATTTGTATGTTTCCTTCAGGGTGTTGCATTTACAGTGGCCAGCAGTGTATATTAACATTCAATAGAAATACACATTTCAACACTCACAAACCAGCAGAGAGTCAAACCAGCAGTACTGCCACGTAAACTTTGGGCCCCCTAAGCACTAGCGCAGTCTAGCACTCGAGCTGCATACCCTCGTAGCTCCCTCTCGCTTATCTATCAAACTTAACAACCTTTTTTAACCTTTAACAACCTCTTTTATTACTGGCGCTGCATGGTATTTTTACTAAGCGCGTATGCCGAAATTAGCATATCTCAAGCAGCTTCTTTAATTCATTCACTCAAAAGTTCGATTCTTGTGAATCGAATCTTGTGTATACCTTTCAAATATTTTGTGACCGTATAAGGCACAATTTTCAAAAAAAAATTTAAAAAATTCTAGCATTTTTCAAACGCTCTATCAATATAATTTAAAAATCCATCATTTTTCAATATATGTTTACCATATAAGTGTAAACATAACTATAGACTGAATTTTTTTTAAATAAATTAGAAGCCATAAACATTTTCATTAATATACCTGAAGTTTTTTTTATTTATTTGCATCTTTTTACCTCATTTCAGGTTCTATAAATTTGGAAAATATTTGAGGTTTCCAAAAACAATCCACACTTTTGTGACAATAACGTCAAATAACAATCCTGAGAAATTTGGAAGGAATCAGAAGAAAACGAATGCTTATACAGCATTTCGTAAAATGCTGACTTTTTTTTTTATTTGATAAAAAAGCCTTAATCTGCCGAAATATATATTTATGAATTCGAAGTGTCTTTAATGTAGTAAAAAAATATTGTTAATTATTTTCATTTTGTATGTAGGGATAAAAACTGAAAATTTAAAATAAAACGAGTTTAAAGTTCCTTGTCACCTTAATAAAAAAATTATTTTGGTATAACTAATATATTAGACTGAAGCCCATAAAGAAGGAATTTGTGACAAAAAATTATTGCTTCCACGTGAAAAAAGCAAAGACTAAAGAACTTATATGGTCAAAAATAGCAAAATTTTCCATTAGTATTAACTTGTTACTACTTTATAAATCAAGAAAAATGTCAAATCAAATATTCTTAAATTTTAACATCAAAAATTAGATTTCTATGTTTATCAGAAATTTTTCGTATTGAAATTTCTTTTTACCCATCCAGAAATTAGATATGAGAAGTCAAATGCAAAAAATATCCCCCTTTAAAACCATTCGGCAGAAAGTACTTATCAGGAATTGTATTTTTAGCTTAAACTTTTCTTAGATTAATGAAATAAATTAGATTATTAAATTACAACATTTATAAATAATCATTCAAACGTAGCTGAATACAATTCGAAATTTTGCCTTGATACCTCGTTAACAAATGTATGATTCTCAGTCTACTCTAGGATTTAAAATATATGCTAGAGAACAACCCCATCAAAAATATCAATTACAATATTGATATTCATCTCTGATAGTGAGTAGATATAATCATGGATAATACACATACGCTATTCTAGTTGTATCTACAGTTTTAATTTCACTAACAGTGCTTCCACAATAGCGGATTGAAAAATTAAAAATTCTGAAACCATCACGCATTCTACTCATCTATTTCCACGAAGAGTAAGAACAAAATATTTGATCTTTAGCAATGAAGTATTCATATAATGTCTTGCAGACCAAATCAATATTAAAATAAGCCTCCTGCATGTCAACTTTCAGTAATCTCATAAACACTGTTTTCACAAGCAATATCATAATTTGAAAATCAACATTTAGACGATTTTTTACTCATCAAGTTTTAATATAAAAACAGATATATTGATAAAACATTAATTTTCATTCACGAATCATCGCCGTTAAAAGCTCTCATGGTCTGACAAAACTTCATGTTTACAAAAAGTAAATTTACACATGCAATAATTTCATAATGTAATAATGTCAGATGCAGTGCAATTAATGATATTTTATGTTAATTCTACAAAATTTTGACTCACTGTATATTTTTAGTTGTACGCAAAGAAAAATATAGAAATCTTAACCTAGTGAAACTCACCTGTCTGTTGTAGGTCAAAGTTGTCAAAATCTATAAGTTGTGAACCATTGCATGTATTTAGTTGTACGCAAAGAAAAACAAAAAAAAATTTAACTTAGTGAAACTCAACTGTCTGTTGTAGGTCAAGATGTTAGCATCTATTAATTGTAAACCACTTCTAGAACAATAAATTCAAACATGATTTTTTTTTCGCGAATATTCGGTGTCTGTGCCCTTTTATCGTTTTATATAACATTTAGCACTCAGCCCACACAACTTTTAAGAAATAAAAATTCACATATTTCCTTTATTGCACAATTTTCCAGATATTTTAATGAAACCTTTAATTTCTAGTAAGAATCAGTTTTCCCTCGCATAGCAGCACCATCTAACTTCCTGTATCTCAAATAACTCAGTCTAGGAGAAACAGAATGAAAGTATAGAGGGCTGACAAATAATTTCCAAAGGTCATAATTACTTTTGCGGGAAGTGCCCTAAATATAAATGACTAGAATCTATTTCAAAATTTTAAATATGTTAAAGATATTTTTTTAAATATTCCTTTCTTACTTTTCTAATGTGTTTGACCTTATTTTCGTTTTTTTCTTTTCTTTGCTTTGCAGCAAGTTAGAGTAAATTTAAACACTGAAGTCCCTTTTTATTAACTCTTACTAATCTTTACTAAGCTATGATAAAAATAAATATTAAAGCAACATCACTGATAATATATTTTGAAATATACTTATTTATTTAATTAATTATATTTGAGAAGACATTTGAAGAATCTAATTTATGTGAAGACCACGAAATTCTCGCACAATCTGATGTAAAACATACGCTGTAAAGAAAATGGATATGTTATAAAAGGGCTATCCAGCAACTGCCCCAGGTACAATAACACTTTTCTACCCCACCACCCCTCTAAACGGCGTAATTTTGTTCGTAACCGATTAATGACTCCATAGAGCAAATGTTATGGAAGAAACCTCTTTTAGACGGTCACCCCCCCAAACGGCCACTTTTTTCTCGATACCATTACTGGCTCCCATAGAAAAATTTCACTGTACATTAAAATTATACCTTTTAGGTCAACGCCTAAATACCCCTTAGCTTTAATTATTCCTACGATTAGAGCATTTTATCAAAACTTTTCCTTGAAGAAAAAAATGATATCGTTAACCAATAATCGAGTATATTCCTTAAAATAGTACAGTGTGCATAAACAATCACATTGTAATAATAAATTTATATTTTCTTTCGACATAAAAATTAAGTTTTTAAAGGATCCCCCATAACTGGTATCGATAATTCTACCATAGATGTTGATATTTGTTTAGGCTTCAGAATATATTTATCTTCGACGCAGACATTGTCAAAGAAACTTAAATATCATAATGTCGTTTCACATTTTAATATTCAGAGTATTGTCTCTAACGGCAAACCTCAAAGAAACAAAACCAAGTAACTCAAAACCCCAAAGAAAAATCAAACGCGATCGCTTACGACACTGCATCACTACATTTTACATATACCAAAATGGTGTCCATCTCTTTCCACAGTCAAGTTGAACATTATTTCAACTTGGTTGACACTATGAGAAAGGTTCGAGGAGAAAAAAATGTTGAACTGATTTTTCAACAGATTTGAAACTTTTCGTTATTGTCTTTAATGTTTCACCATAAAGATGGCATATCTTCATGAATTCCGGTATGCAACAACAACAAAAGGTTTTGTTTTATTTTAGAGAAGGATATACAGTAAAACCTCGTTTATACAGACAAACTGGGACCATAGGCAATCCGGATAATATGCGTAGTAAGCAAAACAAAATCCTTAACTAAGCCAACTTACTGTTTATTAGGACTGGTTTGGTTTGATTTGGAGCGCTACGGTAAACTATTTTACTACACGAGGGCTAATTAGACCAGGACCTCCAGTTTAATGCCGATTCCGACCAGCTACAAACAATCATGCCAACAGTGGGACTCGAACCCACAGATTATGAACCGAATGCCAGCGTTCTAGCCATTCAGCCATCACCTGGCATCCGTTTGTTACGAAAAAAATATGTTTTGTAACAAATTACATAGTATTGTAAAAGACATTAAAAATATAAAAATAATTACAAGAAAAAAAGAACTTTTTATATACCATATTTTAATTTTCTGTTCAATCATATAAATTTGACAATTCTATGTATTAATAAATATTTTTTAAATTTTTTTGATGAATTATCCCATTAACTTGAAAGAAAATGAAGTTAATTGGAAGTTAACTTCTGTTTAACTTGTCGTTCCCGTCCCGGCTGATAGATTGCTACACCAGTCTACAAAACAAAATTAACTGAAAGTGAATTCAATCTGCTTAAAGATGGCTAAAAGTATTAAAATAATGCATTGTCATCGTGTTATGAGCTATTCTAAAAGTTTCAAATGTCTAGCTAGTCGGAAAATTAGTTAAAAATCGATTGCAAGATTTTTACAGGACAAACACACACACACAAACAAGAGAGCGACTTAATAAAATCATGGTAATAACTTTTCATATCATTTCTTAACAAAGAATTGGCAAGTCTAGTACAGCTGACATAAAAATTAACACAAAGCATTTTATTATCATAATTTATTGTACAATCTATGCAGGAACTGTACATTGAATCAAACTAAAAAGCGAATATTTGGCGTAGTTGTAGGTTGCATTCTTGCTATCATAGTTAAAAATTATTATCTAATGTGAACATTAACTAAAAATGTCTACAAATCGTATCCGAATTATCCGGAGATCCGAATCAATGACGGCCGGATAAATGGGGTTTTACTGTATTAGCGTAAAAAATCATGATGTACGCCGGTGAAGACACCTATAGAATAATTGACACAGAATTTTTTTTTTCTGAAACCAACAACAATTCGTGAAAGGAATAAGTGTTTTACAGGATCAAGATCGCTATGCTTTCCCTTTTCCTACCGCAGTAAAGATGTAAAGTCAAGGCTAATGCCATCATGATAATTATAGGTCAGTTTTACCGATTTAATCGTTAAATATTTGACATATTTTTTATTTTATACTAGCGGCCCGTCCCGACTTTGTCCGGGTTGAACAAAATATTATACCAATAAATTTCCAGTTGATAGCCAATAAATTGTAAATATTTTTTTACCTTAATAATAACCTAAATAATACCTTAAATTAATTTTATGTTAGTTAATAATTAAAATCAATTTTTTAAAAGAAAAAGACGTGTCGGAGAAGGGCTAGGTACGAACCGCTAGCGTCAGAACAGAAGCCCACCGCGATAGCATCACGATAAGGATCGTTGAAATCTTCGGAACAAAAAGCGGTAGAAGACAGTAGCGGAAACAATGGAGATTGTTAGGATTAAGCCCCTAACTTTATTTCTACTGATCAGATATACATAATATATAGCCTATGTCCATCTAGAATAACGTTCCTTTCAAACAGTGAAAGAATTTTTCAAATAGGTGCAGTGGTTCTGTAGATTACCCTCCACGTACAAAATCGCTCTCTCTTTATATATAAGTATAGATATGTTGTTCGGTTAGTTAACCCTGCACTAATAATTTCCGAAAAATATGAACCATTTTACTGTTTTAAGAAATATATTTTAATACAAACGTACGTCATTTACTTCTACCAACTTCTCGAGAGAGTAATGAAATTTATTTAAGATGCCACAAATTTATATCAAGGTCTCTTGCAAAAAATATTTTAGATATTTAAAAATACATATGCCTGCGAGCCATTTTTCAATTTTTCTAATAGACTTTACAAATTTAATAATCCATCCTGCGTATTTCAAATTAGGTTTATTCTTTCCTCCGTGAGGATTCTTGAGTATGAAAGCTATCCTTTAATTGAACTTCACTCGGAAAAATGTAAACACATTGGTAATTCCTGCAGCATAGTTATTAAATTACTACGCAGTGGGCCTGGGAAACTAACGCATAAAAGAATCTTTACGCCTTTCAAATGTATTTCTTTAAATTTCAAATCTTTCATACTTTAAAAATAACGACTGCTTTTCCGATTAAATTAATTGAACGTGAATCCAAAGTTTTCTAAAATCAAAGATCCGGGAAAATATAATGTATATCGAAAGTAACGGCATGAAAGATTAAATCTGAAGCAGATACATTAAACATGTTCAGTTACTTCAAAATGTTACTAATCAACAAGAAAAGAAGCTGATTTTTCCTGATCACAGATGAAAGGCTGTCAATGAAATAAATGGATTGAAAAGAGTTTTAACATTAAAAATATGTATTTTTTAACACTCGTTGTAAAATGAGATATTATTCCTTTCTTTCAATTAACATACATTCTACTCCGTTCTGTTTTAAATGTACACACACACACACACAGACACACACACACATACACATACATATACTTGCATCTATATATATATATATATATATATATATATAATAAATTAAATATTGTGACCTCCATTCTAGCATTTAAATTCCTTTTTCCTAAATACAATCCGCAGTAATCTCAATTTATCTCGTTAAAACCCTTAGCAATAGAACTTCCCATGAATAGCATGTCTTGCATTTATACACCTGTATACGCCTGGAGAAAGGCGTGGGTTCAAATCGCCAGCCCCAAATTTCTGCTGACCCTACAAAATGACAGCCACATGTACATCGCCTCTCACGCGTAATGTTGAAAGGTGATATTATTCGCTCCCGAGCCGTCTTCTGAGATGGACGGATGTACTCCTATCACTCCAATAAACGATTCGGCCAGACTGCATCTAAATTTTATTTCTTTTCAGGCTGAGTCTAGCTCCAGCCATGTAAATATGAGCTAGTTTTCCTGTTCAGGTTGTAGTTTAAGGACATGTTGTAATGGATATATTACACACACACACAAACAAACAAACACACACACACACACACACACACACACATATATATATATATATATATATATATATATATATATATATATATATATATATATACAGGGCTAGTTTTGAGGCGGAACGCGCCGGTACGGCGTTCCTGTACCTCTCTTTAGGTACCACTCTTTATCAATAATTTGGAATATCAACACACACACCACGGAAGGTTACCGTCTCGGCACCTCTCATGGAGATTTTGTTTTCAGCGTGCTTGCTACTGCTAATCAGAAAGTCATCTTTGTGATTATCAGATCGAGATTTGTTAATAAAATCTTTTCCCCAGACCCCAACCCATGCGACTTTTGGCTTTTGGGGACATGTGAAACATCTTGTCAGTCTTGATAAACCAAGAACTATACCTGATCTGAAAGACAGCATTTCACGACCTGTTCTCAGCAATTTCCCAATACATACTGCGGTCAACTGTAGAACATGCTATCTTACGATTTCTAATGGTAACTGAAAATGATGGCCGTCATATGTTGAACATGTCTTGTTGTAATAATTTTTTTTTAACTTTAGTAATTGTTGGCTAAATGTGTAATTCATCAAAAAACTCCCTCTGTTGATGAAATTTCAAACTATTATTTTATTTGTTCAAACAAATTCCCATCCCTTCAATTCCCATGTCCTACACAAAATTTCATAACTCTCTGAACAATAGTTTCGACTGTAGACAAATTTAAAGTAGGGAAGTTTAATTATGGACACCCTGTATATATATATATATATATATATATATATATATATATATATATATATATATATATATATATATATATATATATATACAGGGCTAGTTTTGAGGCGGAACGCGCCGGTACGGCTTTCCTGTACCTCTCTTTAGGTACCACTCTTTATCAATAATTTGGAATATCAACACACACACCACGGAAGGTTACCGTCTCGGCACCTCTCATGGAGATTTTGTTTTCAGCGTGCTTGCTACTGCTAATCAGAAAGTCATCTTTGTGATTATCAGATCGAGATTTGTTAATAAAATCTTTTCCCCAGACCCCAACCCATGCGACTTTTGGCTTTTGGGGACATGTGAAACATCTTGTCAGTCTTGATAAACCAAGAACTATACCTGATCTGAAAGACAGCATTTCACGACCTGTTCTCAGCAATTTCCCAATACATACTGCGGTCAACTGTAGAACATGCTATCTTACGATTTCTAATGGTAACTGAAAATGATGGCCGTCATATGTTGAACATGTCTTGTTGTAATAATTTTTTTTTAACTTTAGTAATTGTTGGCTAAATGTGTAATTCATCAAAAAACTCCCTCTGTTGATGAAATTTCAAACTATTATTTTATTTGTTCAAACAAATTCCCATCCCTTCAATTCCCATGTCCTACACAAAATTTCATAACTCTCTGAACAATAGTTTCGACTGTAGACAAATTTAAAGTAGGGAAGTTTAATTATGGACACCCTGTATATATATATATATATATATATATATATATATACATATATATATATATATATATATATATATATATATATATATATATATATATATATATATATATATATATATATATATACACTGCTGGCCACCCAAATTGCAACACCAAGAAAGACAAGAGATATCACAACAAAAATTATTTTGTAGATAACATGTTGAGCAAGTATCAAATGATTAAATTTATAGACTTCTGTGAAGTGTGGTTCCTGCCAAAATCAGTAGCCAGAGTAGCCGCCATTGTTGGAGATCACCGCTGCCACACGCCTCGGCATTGATTCAAAGAGACTTTGGATGAGTTCTTGGGGTACAGCAGACCAAGCAGCTTCCACACGTTGCCAAAGTTGATCTTCTGTAGCAGCTGGGGATGGAATCTGGGTCAATCGTAGAGCAACCATGGACCACATGTTTTCTATCGGCGAAATATCCGGAGAGCGAGGCGGCCAGGGAAGCAATTCAATCTGGCGATTGACGAAGAACCATTAGACAATGCGTGCCACGTGTGGTCACGCCTTATCCAGTTGAAATATGGCTATGGGCAAGCCCTGAAGGTAAGGAAGGACAACTGGCTCCAACACCTCGGAGATGTAGCGCTGGCTGTTGAAAGTACCGGCAATGCGTACTAGAGGTGTGCGAGAATGATATCCAATACCGCCCCATACCATAATACCCGGTGAAGGACCAGTGTGGCGGTGCATAGCGCAGCTGTTCAGCATCCTCTCTTCACGGTGTCTCCAGACTCAAACGCGACCATCGTGGTGTTGCAGACAGAAGCGTGACTCGTCAGTAAA
Source organism: Dolomedes plantarius (assembly GCA_907164885.2). NCBI lineage: Eukaryota > Metazoa > Arthropoda > Arachnida > Araneae > Dolomedidae > Dolomedes > Dolomedes plantarius. The sequence continues at coordinate 125,953,616 of OU015498.1, read as the reverse complement.
GACAATTTCATTCCATTCTGCCGTCCACATCCTTTTGTCATCGCACCATTGGTGGCGGAGACGTCTGTGGTTCTGCGTCAAGGGTAGACAAAGCAATGGACGTCTTGCGGACAGACCACTCTGCTGTAAACGGCGTCGAATGGTACGCGCAGACAATGGATGATGCGTTACAGACTGCATGTGCTGTGCTATGGTTCATGATGTGGCTGAGCGATCCGTCACTGCCATGCGCACAATTTGCCTGTCATCACGTGAAGTGGTGCGCTGAGGTGGATGCGATCGAACACGCCGGTCCGTCGTACCCTCCTGCATCCAACGATCACATATCCGCATTACAGTTGTTTGGTTTCGTCCAACACGTCTACCGATTTCCCTTAAAGATAATCCACAATCTCGGTAGGCCACTATCCTTCCTCTGTCGAACTCGGATACTTGATCAAAAGATGATCGCTGTTTTCGACGAGGCATAATTGATCGTTTTTTTGAAAAAACCACAAGAAAAACACAATTGCCGAACTTGAAATGGTCGAAATCTCAAAGCCTTAAATAGCGCTTTGAAGTGGCGCCACAGGCGCGCGTGATGTGCGTCTGAGCTGAAATTCTAATCATTTGCATATCTCACCTCCGCTAATGCATGTTGTAAATTTCATGTTATTTGCATGTTTCCTTCCGGGTGTTGTATTTAGAGTGGCCAGCAGTGTATATAGATAGATAGATAGATATAGATATAGATATAGATATATAATACACACACACACACATATATATATATATATATATATATATATATATATATATATATATAATTGCTAAACTCTGAATATCTTAGTTACATTTAACTCAAACGCAAAACGTTGAGAAGTAAGAAACCATGTTTACATTCATACAGTATCCTTAAAAAGGAGTAGAATCAGGAAAAATAAACTTCATAAAATGCCACGCGAACTTACCGACGTACAAGTTTTACGTATTTAGTATCTTGTTCCAATTTTCTTCCATTTGATGTTTTTCAGTTTTGCACAAATTCGGGACAAATACCTCTTGAAAACATACCAACTAAAATTTATGCAAAAACAAAAAAAATATATATATTTTAGAGTTTGCTGATTTGACAAGCGAAACTGGCAATTCCTGGTATTAAGAGAAACGGTAGCAAATCGAAAAAACAAAAATTTTTTTTATCTTTCTGTAAGTTTTGTTTCATGTTTGTTTAAGCAAAAAATGTATTCATATCAAATTTTTATTACTGCAATATGTCAAGTAAAAAGCGTTCTTCCGTTCGGTGCAGAGCCGCTGCTGAGCCCCCTCAGTACCGAACGGCAGCACCGTACCACAAGGTTAATTCAAGCTCTTGTTACAAATTTTGAAATTCAAAATTTACATTAAAAATAGGTTTATATTGTTTCTACTAATGTTTGATTAATTTCTGGTATAATAACTATAAAAAACAATCTTCATAGATTTTGTTCGTAAACTTTCCTTTCCTGAGTACAAATGGATATGTATCTAATAAATACCGCAAATTTAAACTTTTAAATTCTTCAAAAGAGCATATTTCATACTATGTCCTTTGTTGAATGAATAATAAACCTTCGAAATAAATGAAAGACATATTACCCATCTGGGAAAGGCATTCAGCGTTAAAGGATATTGTGTACAAAAATTTGCTTTCATATTTAAATTTTATTCAACATACTCAAGAGGTGTTCATTTAAATATCTCAAGAAATGAATGGGAACTCCAATGAAAGAGACAACTTTTGTTTGAAGATTTAAAAATGTTCCATTTTTCATTTTTATCTTAAAATTTAATTACTATTCTGTGAAAAATTCTTACGCAAATTATTTTAAAGCATAAAATCATTCAGGTGTTTAAAATTTAACAAAAATTAGAGTCAAATTGTGAAATTTCTTTCAAAATGTGAATGAAATTTGATTCGGCCTGATTTGAATTCCGTTTTTTATTACATGAACGGGCCAATTAAAATAAAATTATAGTGAATGAAAAATAAGTTTTTTCTATATATATAATGTGAAAATCTATAAGCCTTTTGATTAAAAAGTTACCAATTTCAATTATTAAAGAAATAAAAATTATGTAAATTTTTTAGCTAGATTTTGTAAAAGCATCAAAAATGTTTGAAGATTTCTATTAATCTCGAAGTTTCTAAAACAGATTTTCTTATTATATAAAGTTGTAACAAAAATTGTATTTTTGACTCTTGGGGAATGGGTTTAAAAACTACGCTTTATCTCTCCCCTTAAGGGGGGAGATCACCTCTGCGCGCGTAAAAATACACTGATTTTACTACCATGCTTAATGTCAAACAGTTAATTTGTAATTAATTTAAACCAAATTTTTAGGGCAAACTGTATAAACTTTATCAATTAGAAAAAAAAGCAGAATTTTTGGGAGATAATTAGAAATTATTTTATGTAGAAAATTGATTAATGTTTTAAGAAAAATTAATCATAGGTCAAAGCATTCAGCGCAGATATTTTTAAACTATAAGAGTCGTATATTAAATTATTTGTATATATGCTATCCATAGGTTATACTTTGATCTACACCTAAAATAATTACCATATTTCGCATAAAAACATTTTTTCAGGCAAACGTATTATAATGTACAAAATATATTGTACATTATTTAAAATTTCTGTAAAAAAATCAGTAATATGTATTTACTTAAATTTAGGTATAAATTGTATAAACGTACAAGAAATACATGCATACAAAATTTTAGCAATTTGTGACCATTAGTTTTGAAGAAATAGTGCGCACATGTTGAAAATAACAGTTTTTAGAAAAAGCCATTTAAAGTTTAAAGTTTCTATAAATTACTTTACTATTAGCTTTATACATTTGGCCATAAAATCGGTTCTAATTGTCGCATCGACTTCAATATTTTTTCAAATGATTCCTTATATTCCACTCTTCGAAATTAAATCATAATAAAAAATTGAGTTTTTTGAAGGTTTTAAGGCGATCTTCCTCCAAAAAGGACAGTTTCTAATAGTATTGGGGGAAAATTTCTTATATGGCGTAAACTTGATATCAGACTTCTGACACTTTTAATTTTAGATTTAGTAGTTTGAAATCTATATAAGTTCTTTTAATTCTTCTATTGATGTGCATTCAGAATTATCTGATTACAATTTCGTTACATGTTGTTGAGAATGTGAACAAACTTTCTAAGTAACATCTGAAAATAAGAAATATAAGTGGTTGCCTAAATATCAAGTAGCCAAGGGACTCAAGATTTATGTATTCAATTCAGACTTTAAAATACTATTGGCAAGGAACGTAAATTGAGAAAAAATATCCAGAAAAAAAATTGGCAATCAGGAATATTTCAGTAAAATTCCGAAATTCCGCTCTCGAATTGTAACAATGTGAAATCACTTACACAGTTTTAAAGTTACATGTCGTTGAGAATATGAACAAACTTTCTAAGTAACATCTGAAAATAAGAAATATAAATGATTGCCTAAATATTAAGTAGCGCAGTACCTAAATATTAAGTAGCGAAGATTTATGCATTCAATTCACACTTTAAAATTCTATTGGCAAGGAACGTAAATTGAGAAAAATATCGAGAAAAAAATTTGGCAATCAGGAATGTTTCAGTAAACTTCCGAAATTCCGCTCTCGAATTGTGACAATGTGAAATCACTAACACAGTTTTAAAGTTACATGTCGTTGAGAATGTGAACAAACTTTCTAAGTACCATCTGAAAATAAGAAATATAAGTGGTTGCCTAAATATTAAGTAGCGAAATGACTCAAGATTTATGCATTCAATTCACACTTTAAAATACTATTGGCAAGGAACGTAAGTTGAGAAAAAATATCAAAATAAAATTTGGCAATCAGGAATGTTTCAGTAAATTTCCGAAATTCCGCTCTCGAATTGTGACATTGGGAAATCCCTGACAAAATTTCAAAGTGAAATAATGTAATTTTAAATCATATCAGCTATTCAAATGTTATTATATTTATTCATTTTGGTTCCTAAAATAAAATAGAAAAAATTGATTTTATATGTTATTTGATGTTGAAGATTTGGAAGAAAGCCTTTATGGCTGCTGTGTACTATCCCTATTGGATGCGCTCACCTCAATGTTAGCCTATAGAGAAAATTTGTGCAAGGATTTTTCACTTGGATTTAAAGATCTTTTTTTAAAAAAATTGTACTCTGTAATAAAGAAATTTTACACCTTGGAGTACTTAAAAATTTCAAATAATATTTTAAAATTCAAATTATTCGAGGGAAAAATCTAGTTTAGTGTGTTTTAAAGGCTCATAAATTCCTTTGGTGTACGAAATTTATAAAATGAATCTTGTTGCAAGGTGCAGAAAAGTTCAGGCTATTTGAAAATACCATTTCTAATGCATTATTTGCATTTATGTAGCCGTAAATACAGGATGCGGCAGAAAAAACGTTACGAAGATATAAATAAAAAATTAATAAATAAATATTATAAATAATAATAAAAAATAATTAATAATAAAGAAATAAATTGTTATTTTTATCTTTCTCAGATATAAAATATTTCTTACTCTATCTTGCTTTGTATTTTTGTTATTGACGTTCCAAATCAGAACGTTCTTTCTGCTACACCATGTAGTAGACAAATATTCTTTAAAGGTTAAAATTGAGGTTAGAGAATACAATAGGGTTAGTACACAGCAGCCTTAAGTTTTATTTTCTTAAATATGGGGACTAGATAAGACATCAATTTTCATACTTGAGTTTTGAAAATAATCTGGTTACCCCTACAATTTGGTTCTGTAAATAAAATAACTACTCTATAATCTTCGTGTTGGGGAAAAGTTTTCCTACCTAGCAAAGCCCTATTTTTAGCATTAAGCTGTCTTTATTGATTTATATTCATACTGTATGTAGAGAAACATTGGAAAATAAAAAGGAAATAGCTGGTCAGAGGAGCGAGTTAGGGCTCTTTAGCGTTTGTCCAACTGATTAATACAGTTCTGTGTGCTTATACATTCTTCGTTAGAGTGTCGTCTTTTACAACTTCACAAGCAAAAAAATTGAAACGCTTTGCTGCGTAAAATATCGGAGTTCATTTTATTACTTTGACCATCTCTAAACATTAGAATATTTAGAAAACATGTTAAATTAGAAGAAGTGTAAAACCAGGGATTCTTTCAATACTTAAGTACATTTTTTAATCTGTAGTAACTTCGATTTCTTCAATTCTGTTACATTAAAGTATAAATCTGTAATATACAACATATATATTTTGAAATTTATCATCTACGTATATTCATAATATATATAGTTCACTGATTCGAAACTTACCCCGAAACTTGCTTAGTTTGAATATCACAGTGAGGTGGGTTTATTGAGGAAGTACCATAACTTTACAAACCTTATGATATCCAAAGCTTTTTCTCATTTTTAATAGAAAAAGAAAGAGTTTTCTTGTACATTTTATCTAATATCAGCAAACTGTATTTGTGCAAGTGTTATGTGATAAATCATTTGCAGTTCAAAGTATTAAAGATCGAGACACATCCAAAAAACGTATAATTTTTCCTTTTTAAAATTTTATATATATCAGGAATAAATGTTTGGAGCACAGTTAAAAGAAAATATTTATTCTTGGATGTCCCAAAACTGTTAATTTTATAGATTCTTGAGATGTTACGGAACTTTACTGGCATATATGAAACTGTCATGTGTTTACTTTGAAAATTTCGTTAAGCGTTTGAAGTACATTTGATTATAGAAACAAAAAGTATTCCACATAAATACATTCGTTTTCGCTTATCCTTTTCTTCTGGTATCTAATATTTTCTTTCATAATCTTTCACGATCTTTCACGATCTAATATTTTCTTACATAAATTGTATCCCTTAAAATTACTTTTATTTGTCTAATTGCTGGGAAAAAGTAATAAATTATTGATTTTTTATTGTTCTCACTGATATTATATACACAAAACTTGGGGAAGGAGAAGAACACTGAGGCAATAACTCAGCTTCTTAAAAATAATAATAAAAATTTAAATTGGTAATAAATTAGATCTATGCTTATTTCCATTATATATGTATTATGCTATTATTTTCTCTCTTGTGGATTTTAACCTTTGCTTCGTACACCTTCATTCCCGCTTAATTGTGTTCTTAAAGTTATGAATACCTTATGAACTTGTTGGAGAAATATTGTAATAAAAATGATTAGGTAATAATTCTATGATCTCTGTGGTAATAATCTAAGAAATATTTCATGTAAATAAAATGTTTCGTCACATCTGCGATCTTCCATAGTTATGGCCAAAAATGAAATTAGACTTGAACTAAGATCAAAGCAATTTGTACAAATTAAATTTTTGTTTGCAAACAAAGTTTGAATTACATTAAACTAAGCCATAAGGTTTTATATTATAGAAGGATACACATATTTTCCTCCTCCTAATTTAAAAGGCTTAGCGAAATCAATTTACTACGGTGAGTTGATCATTAAGATTTTGTTTGAGATATTGAAATGCTTCGTTACCTTACAATTATCTTGGTACCTCATCGGCAACGAAACATGTTCCAAAACCTTTGAGCCATCCCGTTAGCGATCTTTGTGTAGTAAATTCGTCTAAGGATAAAATCGTCCTTAGGAGTAGTAATATTTATTTGCGCTGTGGCATCACGATAGATGGTTAAGGCTAATCTCTCAGGCTTTATTAAAATTACTATTCCTGAATTAATGACCAAGAAATACAGAGTCCTAATTATAATGAAAAGGCCAATTCTTAAACAGAAACTTAACAGTGAAATTTATTTACAAAAAAATTTAACATTTAAAGGGCATAACATAATTAGTTAATTGAAGTGCAGGTTTTACAACGCATGCTCTTGGACTCATCTAGTCTCAATCAAGAGCTTAAAAATCACGTCCGCTCTGGGTGCGTCATATCAAGCATCTCCCTCAAATTCTCCAACCCTCTGACTATATCTCGTGGTGTTTTCTTTGTCGGCAACTCTCCCAATTCCACGAAAATGCGTCTGTTTTTCAAAGAGAGGGCCGGCAGCCTTGTTGGTGACAGTTCTTCGTAGCGATGCATAGTTAAGCCATCTTTATGGCCCGCCGATGTCAACTTGCATGAAGCTATTTCTAAGAAAGACAGCTTTGCAACTAAGGTGGGAGACGCTTGCTTGAGAACCCGATATGCATGGGCTTAACTTTCAGGCTAAAGATTCTGGTGGGATTTGCTGGTATCGTTTTCTAATCCCCCACAGAATTTTAGAAAGCAGGGGTACTCATGGTTTGTGTTTTTTAAAACTTGCAGCTGTGGAAGGCTCTTCGCAGATCGTGGGAACCGCACAAAACACGTGACGTTACAGAGCATTTAAAGTCAAAATTTATAGGGTGTTACGATGGATTTGGCAATATTATACTGCAAGCGGAGCTTCAACAAATCAATTTAAAACTCAATAACTCACACATATAAATAATCAAGTAAATCTCCTGAAATTATTTTTTGTCATACTTTAAACTCATATAATATTCAGCATCTGATGTTCTGAATGAAGCGTTTATTTTATTAGTCAGTTTACTGGTGTGAGGTTTTATTTTTGTTGGACAGTTATTTTTTTATTAAGGGGTATTTCTATTCATTTTGATATATTTCATTAAAACACATTTACGCGGAACAATACTATACTTAATTCTACAAAGCCCATCTTATATGGAAATAAATATCTTTCATAATATATCCTTTAGGTCAAGGGTCGGCAAGTAATTTTAAGTGGGGTCAGGATACTATTGAAAATTTTTTATCAAGGTCCAGAAAAAAAACTCATAATACTTACTAGTTTTAAATTTTTATTTTTACTCATTTAAGTAATTATGTAAAACACAATAGGTAGGTATTCTTAAAAATTAATGCGAGAAATTACACCTGCGGTCTTGAGTCAGTTTTTTATAGTTTGGTTCACGCGGGGAAAAGCTAATGCGAAGAGTGTCTTCAAGGTGGGCGTCAGTTAATCTGGAACGATATTTGTTCTACAAAAAATTCATTTTTGAAAAAGATGATTCACATACATATGTGGAGCCAAACATAGTAACCAGGTTGATAGCTAGATTTTTGCAATTTTCCTACTTTTCTGAAACATGTTTATCCCAAAATTCTTCAGTGGATGCAGTTTTATACATTTGCAAGGAAATATCTTCTTTCAAGTCAGTTATCTCCATTTGAAGTAAAGGCTTTGAAAGACTGAACAACTTCGCTGTCATGTTAGTCCATTCTGCCGCTGCAGCAACTTCATAAGGCGATTTAAGGAATTGAGACAGCTTCCCTATCCTTGCAAAGTCTTGGAATCTTGCAGCAAATTCCTTCCCAAGATCTGATATAAACCTTAAAAATACTGCAATGTCTTCTTCAGAGTTCTTCTTTATATATTTAAGAATTGTTGGGAAATTAATAAATTCTTGACTTACAATATCTTTTTGAAAGATATTCAGCTTGCGACGGAAAACAGACACACTTTGTATCAGATCACATATTAATTTTCCATTTTCTTGTAACCCGGTGTTGAGCACTTTTAAATATTTCAGAATGTTTTTCAGGAAAGCCACAGATAGCATATTGCGCTCGTGTGTTATGCGCTCGTTTGTTATTGAAATGATTCCTTGCTTTCTGCGTATCCAAATTTTGTAAAAAGAAGGTTACTTGCTCTTTTATTTCCCAGAAACGTTCAATAACTTGACCTTTACTTAGCCAACGAACATTGTTGTGTTGCAGTAAGTCAGAATACTCCGAATCACATTCAGAAAGAAACTTCTTAAACTGTCGGTGCTGAAGAACAGAACGAGAACTCATAAAATTGATCAACTTGACCAAGCTGTCCATCACTACTTTCACAGTAGCACTAAGTTTTCCACAAAGGACTGTCTGGTTAATTATGCACTGATAAGATATTAGGCCTACATTAGTATCCCTGATTCTCTTTACTAATCCTTTTTCTTTGCCATTCATCGCTGGGGCCCCGTCACTTGAAAGGGACACCATTTTATCATAACTAATATTTTATTTTGTTATGAATTCATCAAAAATCTTGAATAAATCTTCTCCGCGAGTCTTACCTTTAAACGGCAATATTGCTAGCAATTTTTACTTGAACGCTTTACTTTCCACGTCAAAAAATCTCACGAAAATAGACATTTGTTCATCATCAACCATTTAATATGATTCATCAAGTGCTATGGCGTAGTAAGGTGCCTTCTGCAGAAGTTCGAGCAAACTACTTTTGATGTCAGCAGCTAAAAATTTCGGTTCCTGCCGACAGTGAAATACCTTGAATTGCGGCCGGACTATGGCCGAATGGCTAGGGCGCTGGCATTAAAGTCTGCGGGTTCGAATCCAACTTTTGGCAAGAACGTTTGTAGCCGATCGGAATCGTCTTTAAGCAGTAGGTCCCGGTCTAATAAGCCCTCGTGTAGCAAACATTGACCGTAGCTCTCCAAACCAAACCTTGAATTGCGGCGACAGTATCCTTTTTCTCTTCAAGAAGTGCCGTGGCCACTTCCAACATGCATTCTTTTACTATCTCAGAGTCTGAAAATGGCTTCTGGTGTTTATTAAGCGTCCAGCACACACGCAATGCTGCTTCTGAGGATTTTTCTTGCTCACTCATGTAGCGAACTAGTACAGCCGTGCTTTTTTTGTAAGAAGTTAGATATGTTTGGAGTTTTTCTTTACGAGCTTCACTGCCAAGAGGAAAGTTTTGTGGAACTGCTGATGAGTTGTTTCATAGTGTCGCTTTAAATTGGTAGTTTTAACAATAGCGGCAGTTTTGCTGCATATGGGACAAACTGGAACCGGTTTAGGGCTATCAGGCAGCGTAAAACAGTATTGTTTAGTCCACTCAGTCAGAAACTTCCTATTTTCACTGTCAACGTTTCGCTTTTTAGGATCCATATTGATGTAGGTACGAAACAATTCGGTACACTACAAATTATAACACAAATGAACGAATGCTGCTCAGAAGATCGCAACGCAGCTGCATAATAATAGACGACGTGTCGAAACATGCCCAACAGTACGCTCCCTCCCGCCCTCACCCTCGCACTCAAACGTACTCTCTTGTGCTACACAGCACAACATAGCAACACATATGTATCTACCTACTAAAACTAGTTATATAAAAATATTAATTTAATTTAATAGGTAGGTAAGCTATTTAACAATATTTGGCGGTCCAAGTTTCGACCTTCCGCGGTCCGGATACGAACCGCGGTCCGCCTGTTGCCGACCGCTGCTTTAGGACATCTATCTTCCCTTTTAAGGGTTTTCTTCCAACATTTTAAAATTCATAATTTGTGTTCACTTGACACACTCATCTACTCCTCAGTTAGAATTGCTTCACACACAAGTGAACCGTATTGTTATTACATCATGTCATAATTTTAGTCTCACGTCATAATTTTAGTCTCTTAATTAGTCTCATGTTCTCCTTCGAGAATCTGAGACCCTTGATCTACGGTCTAAATCTCTAAATTTATTCGACAGCGACTATAACGATAATTCCTATCATCTCTTTCCCTGTTTCACCAAACTTTTCTTTGATGAAACACCTTTGATTTTTTAAATAGAATGGTTGTTTAGGAATTAATTTTCAAAGCATCCGCACTCTCAACATCTACGCTATTAATCAAATTTAACGTCTTCAACAATATACCACACTAGTGATCTTAAGGCTGCTGTGTACTATTCCTATTGGATTCATTCATCTCAATGTTAACCTATGGAAAAAATATGTATACTATTTACAGCTACATAAAAGCTAATAATCAAATAAAAATGATATTTTCAGATAACCTGAACTTTTCTGCACCTTGCACCAGGTTTCATTTTATAAATTTCGTCCACCTGAGAAATGTATAAGCATAAAAAACACACTGTACCAGATTTTATTCCCGAAAAATTTCAATTTAAAAATATTATTTGCATTTTATTAAAACTAAAAATGCCCCAATGTGTAAAATTTCTTTTTCAATTACGGAGTACAATTTCAAAGAATAAAAACCCTTTAAATCCAAGTCGTCAATTTCTGGACAAATTTTCTCCATAGGTTAACATTTAGGAGAGCGAATCCATTTGGATAAGTACAAAGCATCCCTAACCTTTATACTTAAATTAAATATTTCCCCGAGCTCTACACGCTAATCTACATTGTTCCGAAAACATTCAATAGACAGACGCTTAAAAAGTGTGTTAATAATAATATATATTCTTAAAACATCATAATACATTTGTAACAGATTTAATTGCATTTTATATTGCGAAGAAATATTTAACTTTCTTATATATATTTCACTGCATTAGACATCCCTTCATAAATTTTCCTCATAAATAAACTTGTAACCTTTCAGAACATATCTTGTACAGTAATCCGTTTTTGCATCCATTAATCATCCCTGTCATATATTAAGCTCATAAATATTAATATATTTGCTTTAGACACGCAATGAGACAAACGAATAGTTTGAAATGTTTGAATTTATAAGTTCGTGAATTTTAATATACACACGTTGGCTTCTTAATATGCTCTTGTAAGTTTCGATCAGGAGAAAGAGGAAATTAATAATAATACAGGGTGTTTTAGAAAATTTGGCATCATTTCACGATCTAAAAAGTTTACCAATGTTCTTTCAAATGTCATAATATCATGTGTGTAAACACGTCATTTTTTTAATATTTCAAAGATCAAAACATTGTAGTGCTGAAATGGCTGCCATGTTCCCCAGACCTGACACCTTGTGATTTTTTTCCTTGGAGGTAGGTTGAAGACCTGATTGATGTAAACCCGCTTCCTTCAAATGTAGAGAAACTCGAGCATAGAATCAGTGCCGCTTTTGTAGTTGTTACCACCTGTTGATAGTTTGGCAGGAAATGGAATACGGGTTGACGTGTCAGAGGTATCGCTTGACGTATCACAGACCTCCAAAGGAAAAAAATTCACAAGGCATGAAATCTGGGGAACATGACGGCCATTTCAATTATATTGGGCATTTGTAAAATTGTTTATGGAATCCATATGCATTTGTATTTCTCATTAATATTTTGGTTAATAAATATTTAATTAATCAAAAATAAGCTTCTTCAGTTTCATTAGATTAAATATAGTATCTGAGATATTTAAACCTCAAATTATGTCATTTTTTTAAACACCCTGTATTTCAATTGACGTTTAAAAAGAAAATATTACTTTAAAAAAAGAAAAAAATGCAATAATATTTCGATTGATTTTAAAAATATGTGGACAGGGACGTAATAATAAAAGTGCTAGACAGAGAATATATTAAACCCTAGATAAGAACTGATTGTTGCTTATTTCGTTGTCCAACGTGCGACTGTCAAATATTAGAATATAACACATTCAACAAACATATGTTTGAAGGTCCATTTTTTCTTCGTTACCCAGCGAACGTCGAGCAAATATTTGAATGCGGGTATTTGAAAGGAAAAACGAGACAGAAGAAGACAAAATACATCTTATTAAATTTTAAAGAATAAACACGGAAGTACATCATTTATTTATAACGAAATGTATGTATTTTGCTAAAATGCTGTTACGTAAAATTAAGTGAAAAAAAAGGAAAAGGTACAAACTCATATTTCAAACTGCATAATTATATTTGTCAAAAGATACTGCTCTTTGGTTAAAATAAACGCAATGATAAAACGGACAAAAATGCTTTGATATAAAGAATGGTCCATTTCACACAACTGGAGATATAAAATTTTATCTGTAACTACAAAATCTTTTTACATACGATGCAAGAAAGAAAGATAAGGAATTGTAAATTATTCGGTATACAGCATTTATTATAAAAACCCATTAAACTTGGTCAAATAAAAGTACTAAAAAGAGATTTAAAGTAATTGAAGACTGCAGATGATAATATAAATATTCCAAATTATAATTTATGTATCGACTTCATTGATACCTTATTTTTGCGAATCAAAATTCATAAATTATATATATATATATATATATATATATATATATATATATATATATCACAAAATTTTATACGCATACAAAATGACAGTTAATTAGTGTTATAAACAGCCAGATGATTGCGTTTCTTTACCGCCCCACATTTCATCAATAAGGCCTCGAGTGTAGAGGACACGTGACATAATCATCTCAGGAAATACGCTAAAAGACATAGATTTTTTAAAAATTTCTAATACCAATCTCAGTAAAAGGTAATAACACTGTAATAAAAAAAAATGTTTTTCAGATGAATTACTTAAAGAATATTTCTAATAACCCAAAAAGTCGGTTAAAAAAATTATTTTCTATAATACTTGATCTTAATGCTGAAGATGTTAACAGCATACTCTTGTACTAATATTAATTTTCCTGATACTTCTGAAAATGATTTTTAAGTGTAGTACAATATTATAAAAAGCTAATGTCAAGTTTTTAGTGTGCGTAAATTGAGGGAAATAATGAATACCACAATTCCCAAATTTCTAATTTATAATATATGCATTATTAAGTGCCGTAGGAAGCTAAAACTTTTTGCATAAAAATGGAACTTTAATGGTATTTTATTATTTCTAAATAATTACATGCCATAAACATTCCTATGTCCTTGAATAAAAAAATGTGGAAAATGTTAATGTCTACTTACTCAATGTGATTCAGCGGAAGAAATACCTGTAATCCAATCTCATGCATGACCTATTTTATATTAAATATTTAAAAGTAAATTTGCTTTTGAACATCCTATTCTGTTTTGTTTACTAAATATTCATATTTTAATCGAATCCTTTTTCAAAGTAGTCAAGAACATAGTATGATAAATAATATTGGAAAAGATTGATGTACACTGCAATTTCAATTTATTAAAATTAAACTAAACCCAATATTGTTTACTTACTTACTTACACACATACACACACACACACACACACACATATATATATATATATATATACATATATACATATATATATATATATACATATATATATATATATATATATATATATATATATATATATATATATATATATATATATATATATATATATATATATACCCAACAAACACAGATCTGACGGCAGCTTATCGGGCCAGTGCTGGAAGCGCCGGTAGAACAAGTACGGGAGAAATTTTCTGGGCCGTTCGCGGGATGTTTACGAACCTTCGAAGGGGAACGCTTTGCTGTTTACGTGTTTCAGGGCCTGTGATGGGTTGATATGAACCGCGCCGATACCGACATGGCTCCATCGTACCTTAATCGGCCGTCCGATTCGTAGCCATAAGTAGCAGAAATCTGTATCAGAATTATGGATTTGAAAGGGAAGGTGATGATTAAACAAAAGATACTTTTCAGAAAAATGGCTCTTATTTCTGTGTAACCTCTTTTACGAGGAAAATTCACATAACATTCTTGGTATGTAAAGATTATATTATGTGAGAAGTTTAAGGTAATCAAAAAGTAGTTTCATTGTTAATTTTTTATCTATTACTGGAGAAATTTTAAAAATATCTACTTAAAAATGGAGCCTTGTTGCACCACTCTTTATTTAAAAGAGAGGAATTAGTGGTATCTATCTTATTTCACTACTCATTTATTTTTAGCTGTGGATGTCACACATTTACGTAGCAACTTCCACAATGAATTTCCTAGTAAATATTAAAGATATTTTTTCTTAATCAAACTCTTCTCTTTTTGTTTTTACCTGCACTGCAAAAATAAAATGCTATTTAGTGCATGTAACCAAATTATAATTATACCTAAAATGTATAAGAAAGTCCCTTAGCTACCAAAATATATTTGCAGTTGCTAATTTTCAAGCACATATTTCAGACGGGTATGATTTTGATTTTGAAACGGATATAGACATAGATCTCCAATGTGGGGAGAGGTTCCATATTTATGCCCTCTACTTCTGAAAATAGTTCTTATTTTGTGGAGCTTGCCTAACACCATTGGTAGCAAGAATTGTTAGTAAAAGATATAGAAAAGAGATAGCATGTTCCTGGAATTTCTGCAGTCAGAGAGAGTTTGCAAGAGAGTTTAAAAATGTTAACATTTGTAAACAAAATATTTTTTCTTATAGGTTATATTGCCATAAATAATAGCCTATGTATTAATATTTTTTACGACATTTAAAATTTTTTTGCCGTCGACTAACATCTACATGTTAATTACATATATTTTTTTAATTAACATGAAGGAAATAATCTAAGAACTTCAGCTTGCCACCCTTGAAGCAGGGGAAAGAGAGGAAAAAAATGCCAGCCTCGGGATTCGATCCCGCAACACCTAGGTTACAAACCCAGAGGGCTACCACCCATGCTACGAACCACTCAAGATAAATGTGTGAATTACCGATAACAAACCAGAGCATGTTGGCGGTTTCAAGATAATCTTCGTGCATGTTCGCTAGGGTGGAACGAAAAAACTTTTTTTTAATTTAAATATGTTATAGTTTTCAAAAGTTGCCTCTTGGGATTAGAATAAAGAATATAAAATAAAATTTTATTGTTCTACTAAAATCTTTTCAAGTACCGCAAAGTGCTTCAAAATGGATATTTTTATGAAAAAGTGATAATATTTGTATTTTTTTTATTTCTTTTATAGTATATTAAAATAATATATATATATACATATATATATTGTAAATAAAATATTCAAAATACGATAGTTTTACAGGAAACTTACAATTCTAAGTATTTCTAACTGTTAAATGCCATTACAGAACAACTGATTTTGTAGAATTTCGCGATTTTCATCATATTAATTTTACAGTAGCATATCTTAATAATACACAATTGAATGAAAGAAAAACAATTTTTAATTAACGGGCATTAGTTAAAATAAACAAATCACACTTATTTAGAAAAATATTAATAGTGATTAATGTCTTTAAAAGCAAAACGTTATTTTGAAAAAAACATTTATGTTTTTCAAAAGTCCATAGTAATCACACATGGTTTCCATTGCTTATTTCACTGACACATTGAATTGTTTTTTTGTTTGAAATTTTGGCATTTTCTTTTGAGATTGTATTTTTGTTTTTATCAATGCATCTCTTGCAGAAGTGTCACGAACGGACAACTCGGTATCGAATTTAACAATCCTTTCTTTCTGTTTGTGTGTGACATGGAAAATTATTGAAGTCAATACGTTGACTCTCGTGATCAGATTCTTTTGCTTCCTTTATAAACGGCTTTAGTTTGTCATCAGAAATATGGCTCTTCATAGGAAGTCCTGTTACTTTAACATCATTCCATTCAATCATGTCAATATAATACTTGGTATCTAAATTTATACGTTGGTTTAAAAACTTTCTGATGTCCCCTTCATTTTTAGCCTTTGCGTTTAGAATCAGACTTAATCCAAGCTCTCTTATGTGACTGCGATCATCTGATATCATACAAAGGAGGAGATTTTCAGAAGCAGCAAAGTATGCATTTCTTTGAATAACTGGGTGAATTAAATTTTTAAGAGTCTGATGGAGGTAACGTAAATAGCTTACAAGTTTCCACAGGTGCTTTGATCCATGGATACAAGATGCTTTCAGCTTTAGGTTAAACCAAACAGCTGCATAAACTTTCAAAATGTACTCAGTCAGTATTCGGAGATTTTTTGCAGGATATTCTGTTCCCGCATACAAGGGAAGTATTCTGTTTGCTAATCTAATCCATCTTGAATGACAAAGTTTTCCTGGTTTTCTCATGGACAAATCAGAAGAACACCTGCCAACAGAGATTGCATTACTCATTTCTAACAAATATTTTAGGTCCACATGTAAATCTTCCTTAATTTCTAGTAATGGAATGTCATTTTCAATAGGTGCAAATTCAATGACTGGTAGTTCATAGCAGTTTTCTAGTAGTTTACCTATTTCTCCTCCAAATTCATTTGGACCTTTAATTAGGATGTAGGGGCAGTTCATTTACTTGAAATAGACAAATCAACCACTGCAGTGGCCTTCTTAATTCCTTTTCCAATAAAGGAATCGCACCATTATTCAATCCAGTGTTCAAGCCAGTTCCATCACATCCAATTACAGTAATGTTTAAGTGTTGGTTGTTGCCGTTGAAAGTGCTATTATGCCATCTTTCATACATTATCCAGTGACAATAATCTGCTTCAGAAAATTCCTCCTTTGTATGATATCAGATGATCGCAGTCATGTAAGAGAGCTTGGATTACGTAGGATTCTAAAAGCAAGGACTGCAAATGAAGGAAAGTTTTTAATTCAACGTATAAACTTTGATGCCAAGGATTCTATTGATATGATTGAATGGAATGATGTTAAAGTAACAGGATCTCCTATGAAGATGCATTTCTGATGAAAAACTAAAGCAGTTTATAAAGGAACCTATCACGAGAGTCAACGTATTGACTTCAATAATTTTCCATGTCACACTGAAGCAGTAGAAGGGATTGTTAAATTAGTTAGCGAGTCATCGTTGTCCGTTCGGGGCACTTCTGCGAGACATGCATTGATAAAAACAAAATTACATTAATACCAAAATTTGAAACAAAAAGAAAAAAAAATTCAATGTGTCAGTGAAACAAGTGATGGAAACCATGTGTGATTACTATGGACTTTTGAAAAACTGAAAAACATGAATGTTTTTGTGTACTACAAAGGATCAGGAACCAAAACAAAACAAAACAACAATATAAACTTGAAAACGACAATATAAACTAGCAACAGAATAAACTTGAAAAATATACAAGAACTAAATAGGTGTGATTTGTTTGTTTTAACTATGGTCCGTTAATTAACAATTGTTTTTCTTTCATTCCAATGTGTATAAGAATATGCTACTGTAAAATTAATATGATGAAAATGAGATGTATTTCATTATGATTTGAATTCTTTAAACTGTAAATACTGTTCATATGACTAAGATTTCTTATAATGACAAACTAACAAAAATTTTGTCATTGTAAGAGTAGCTCAGTAGTTTGATATAAAAAAGGGGGGTCGTCGTCTGTGTTGTTAGCTTCCCAGAAGCTTATGAAAACAGAAAAAAATGCTTCAGCTATCGAATTTGATATTTGGTTTAAATTCGCCGCCATTTTTGAAAGATTTTGGGAAGAAAGGCAGGTTTTCGGTTGAATGGCAGCTACGTGGACCAATGAACGACGTAGAGAACAACGCTTTTGCACGGGTTGCCACTTTAAAGCGTGACGTAGTTAGGGTAGCTTCACCCCGCTGACGAACATGGAAACGTAGCTACTCGAAAAAGTGCTGAATCCCATCACTAATGACGAGATACGACAAGAACTGCTGTCAACGTACCCGAGTTTGGAATCAGCGTACTCAATCCTGGGAGGTAAGCCGGACTATTATTTATAAGAGGGCAAACATCGCACTTAACAAACTAACAAAAGATCACAACAGACACAGCAAAGACACACAAAATAATGGTTTTGTTTACCCTAACGCCAGGCACACTGCTAGATAGTACAAGCCTCTTCTAGCAACCCCTACTACTATTCAAACTAATAACAAATTCAGTGGATTAACAGAAAAAACGCTAAATTACACCACTATTCCAAATTCAGTTGAAAACACAAAAATAAAACCAATTTGCATCCTAAAACAAAGGGATGACAAAATCAACTACAAAAACGTGAACTATGAATAGTCTCCACTTACATTCCCCCCCAACAAAACCACTCTGACGTACATAATGACCTGATTAAAATAGCCCAACTTGACAATAACTTAATAATTTTTGGAGATTTCAACGCCACACACACCTTTTGGAACTGCAACACTAACAACACTCATGGAAGCACCATCTATAACTTAATAAACAACTATGACATAGACATACTTGCACCTGACACACCAACACATTACAGCCACCAAGGTAATGGTTCCATTATTGATTTTGCTCTCATTAAGGGAGTCCCTTACCCCATGAACATTCAATCACTCAATGCACTTAACTCTGATCACCTTCCAGTCCAACTAACCATAAATTTTAACATAAATCTCAACCACACCACCCATAAAACTATCACTGACTGGAATCACTTTAACTATTTACTTAAGAACACACCATATAACTTTAACATCCCAAACACACCAGATGAAATAGACAATTACACTAAATACATAACCGACACCATCACTACAGCCTACAACACTGCTACCCAAACAACTCACAACAATATTAACAGAAAATCTACAGACAAAATACTCAACCATCTTAAAAATCTTTGAAACAGCACCAGGAAAACATGGCAGCAATCCAGACTCCCTCATCACAAAACACTCATGAACCAGGCACAAGAAAACTTAAAAACATACATCAGACACAAGTCAAACACCAGTTGGAATTTCTATGTCTCTAACTTAACTACACAAAACAACTCCATCTGGAATGCCACACGACAACTTAAAACTAGGAAGTTTAACATGCCACCACTTTACAATAACACTACAGGTACACAAGCTCTTACCCAGGAAGACAAAGCAGCATTAATTGCTCAAAAGTTAGTAAATCAGTTCACCCCCCATAACTTATCCCACCCACCCCACTGAGAGAGAAGTAATTTCTAATCTTGAAAACCTACTTGACTCCCCCATCCCTCCTATTGATACTCATATTCCCCCCTCTGAAGTTATAAACCATATCAGAAAACTTAAAAATAATAAAGCCCCTGGTGCGGATAAAATCACAAGTATTATGCTTAAAAATCTGCCACCGAAGCTCTTAATTAATATTACCACCCTTATTAATGCTATTATTCGCACCAGCTACTTCCGCTCTCCCTGGAAAAACTCTATAATTATCCCCATCCATAAACCTGGTAAAGCTCCCTCTGATCCCTCTAATTACAGACCCATTAGCTTACTCTCAACTATTAGTAAACTAGCAGAAAAATTCATTCTAAACTTAATTAACACCCACCTTGAAAATAATAACATCCTCTCCCCATACCAATTTGGATTCAGGCGTTCTCTCTCAGCCCCCCCCCATCAATTATATAGAGTTGTTAGTGATCTCGCCAAAGCCAAAACTTACAGTAAATCTACTGCTGCTGTCTTTCTGGATATCAGCAGGGCATTCGATTCAGTCTGGATACAGGGTCTCATTCACAAGCTCATTAATTACAATTTCACACCTAACATTATTCACTTAATTTACAGCTACCTTACAAACAGAACATTCCAAGTCAAACTACAAAACACACTCTCACAGAAACACAACATTCTCTGCGGCCTGCCACAAGGAAGCTTATTAGGCCCAGTTCTGTACTTAATTTATGTAAACGACTTCCCAACACACTTCAGAACACACACTGCTGTTTACGCAGATGACATAGCCATATACATGTCTTACAACAAAATTAACTTTGCAGTCAACCAGCTTAACATCAACCTACATCACATTCAAACATGGACACACAAATGGAAAATGAAACTCAATACTGACAAATGTGTTGCTGTCATGTTTTCCAGAAAATCACCTATCTCACATAATGACCATAAAATCACCTATCTCACATAATGACCATAAAATCATAATTAACAACACTGCTTCTGCCCTGTTCCAAATCCTGTAAATATCTTGGTATTACTCTTGACAATCTCACTTGGCGCCCCCACATAAAACACATTATTAATAAATTTCGAGCTGCTAAAAGAACACTCTTCCCCTTAATTGCTCGAAATAGTTATTTGAACTTAAATATGAAGTTGCTCATCTACAGTGCATTCCTTAGACCTATTTTAACCTATGCTTGCCAGGCCTGGTCTTACTGTCCTGAGTATCAAAATAATAAAATCTGTGCTGCTCAAAATAGTACTATTAGAACAATTGTAAATGCCCCCTATTATTTTAGAAATTATAAAATTTATGAAGAATTAAACTTCCCCCCCCCTCACTAAATTCATCCACTCCCTTAATATTAAATTTTATGACAGCATTGAAGCTAATGAGCTTACTCTCCTAACAGATCTTTCAGACTATGACCATAGGAAACCCTTCAATAGAAAGAGGCCAAGAGCCTCTTTGGCTCTTGACTGGTAATTTCCCTCCTTTATGCAAATTCTTTTGCATTTAAATGAAATATGTAATTTTACTTTGTAGTAAAGTAAATATCTTTTTGTTTGTATTTAGGTTCCTAGAAAAGAGCAACAAAACATCAGCCTGGCTTAAAGGATTGTGGAAAGCATCAAAAGGTAACGTGCTATTCTAAAACTTAATATTGTAGCATTTGTTAAGAATTGTAAGATTTCAAAATTTAATAATTGTAAATTTCCTTGCAAAACAAATAAGATAAATAATATGTTAAGCATTTTAAAAGAATTTGGATTAAATGAAAACAGTAATGAGTGATGGTGAAAATGTATTAAATGTGGTAATTGAATTGCTTGATGTTCTACGACATAAAATTTTTGATCATCCAAATACAATAATTGACTTCTTGACTGAACAACTGACTTTATTATTAACCAAAAAAAAAGCCTTTCATTATAGTTCTGAATCAATGATATTTTGTAGTATATTATATAGTAAATATTTGAATGTTTAGAATAAATATGTCTATCAAAGTATTCTCTTTAAGCATTCAGACTTCGTTCCTTTCCCAACCTCCAGTCAACCAGAGCAGAAAATTATACAAAAAAGAAAGTTAATATTTTTCTTCAAAATTTTTACTTCTAAACTTCTTTTGCATATGTTCAACTTCATGCTATAATTTTTAAAAATTCTAACAGAAGTTTATTGATTTTATACTTATAGATCAGATATCTGATATGCATATTTTTAACACAACATACTATATAATTCTGATTTATGCTCAATCATGCAGTCTGTATGAGTGCAGAAAAGAAGCAACTGGAAAAAAAGTCATGCACTTATCAGCATACATCTGAATATTAATGTTTATAGTTGTTTTTATTTTTTAGTGTTGCATAATCATATGTATATAAATATATGCAGAAAATTATTATTATATTTTTCATTCCTAAGTTATTAAATTGCTGGTCATCATGCATTTATATAATTTAATTTGTCAGTTTCAACTTTAAAATCTTGTATAACCTGACAAGGATGAGAACCTTTATTTAGATAACATCATGTGTGCTAGATTTTTATTAAAACTTTAGGTAAACTTTTGCATTCTGTGTGTGTCATTAAAAATTTGAGAATGTCCTCAATAACTGATTTATAAGCTATTTGTTTTCAAGACTTTTAGAGAGTATTTAGTTGTCATGTTGTGCAAAATAAATAAGAACTTACTGGCCCAAAGCATAGACGTCCCCCCCCCAACTTAACTTGAAATAAATTAAAACGTTAATAGAAGTTCGGTTAAATCAGAAAATTGTAGAAAACTTTTAAGAAAGTTGGTTTTTTCCCATTTTTTTCAAACTGTGAAACTGAAAATACCGATTATGTCTTTAGCCCTAACATAGTTTTTAACAATATGATCCATAACAAAAATTCGATGCTACATTTTTATTCTTCTTTTATTTATATTACATTTATTTTTCTCATTGTATAACTTTTTGAATACTACTCAAACATCAATTCTATTGTTACTCAATTTCAAAAAATCATAATATTTCAAATTTTAAGGATCGAACTTTTTTATTTCACTGATAAGCAAATTTATAATGAACTCTGCTTTTCAATGCTTCTTGGTATCACAAATGACTCTAATTTTTATTATGGCATTATAAGAAAATATTGGTTTCTTTACAGAATTCTGAAATTGGAATCCATCTTCACCTCATTGTGATTTCCATGAAAAGATTCCACAACTCACTTGGCAGTGTGCTCGATTCATAATCTGTAAGTTGATTTTAACCTCACTGAACCCATTTTTTTTTTATTCTGTAGATATCCTTTTTTTTCAGCAGTGAACTTAAATAAAATCACAAAGTTGTGAATATATTTTTTTTAAATTTATTTTTTGTACTTAAATTTGAATTTTTCTATGAAAAACCATAAAAAATATTTTTATTACATAATTCTTAATTAATAAACAACTCAAATTTTCAAATTTCTCTTTGTATATTATATATGCTAATCCAAACATTCTCATAAACTTTGGTTGCAGAAATTTGTGGATTGATATTGATTTCCTTTATTCATTATATTTTTAACTGGCAAGCCTGTTATTAAAGTATTAGGTATGTCCGAAAGTGCAGTTCAGGGACTTCAGTTAACCATGACTCTTGTGAAAGTCTTTTATCATAACTGCTTACCAAAAAAATTTTTAGATTTTTATATTATAAAGATATAAAATGCCAAGGGTTATTTTACTCTTGATAGTTAATGTTAAAAAATTTTTAAATTTAATTATCAGAATTTCATGAGAAGTAGTTAGGGGTTCATTCATAATTCCTTACAGAAGTAATAATAATAATAATAATGCTTATAGATGTATTAGATCATTCGTTGATGAGCTAATAGGTAGTTGAATGTCATTTGGAATACTAACTTCTGCCTAGTATTTAATTTTTTTATTATTTCATTGTCAAATTTTGATGGAGATCTGTCACATAAAATATATTTTTGTGTGCAGCTGTTATTATAAAGTGTAAGGATAAGGGCAGTAAAAAAATATTCCAAAATATATTATTTAGGTTCAGTTAATTATTAAACAATTGTTGACTATAATAAGGTTATGTTTGCAAGTGTGTAGTTTTTTGTATGGTCTATTATTTGGTTTATCTAAGTTAAGTTGAAAAAGGATGCAAGCATACAAAGATTGACTGGCTGTCAATGTTGAGTGCAGTGGCATAGATTATTTTACAAAGTGCAATAAAATACTTTTAACTTTTCAAACCGAACTTCTAACCAGAATTTTAAAAAAATTTAATAAAACTTTTAAAATTGAAAATATTTTTATGGATCTAAAGAATTTAACAGAACACCTGTATGGTCAACTAATTCATGGATAAAAGATGCAGCCCTAAAAGCAAAAGGCCTGGTTTCTGTATACTTTTATAATAATCATGTTACAACAGTATACAGAAACCAGGCTTTTTGCTTTTAGAACTGAATCGTTTATCTATGAATTTGTTGACTATACAGGTTTTCTATTCCATTGTTAAGATCTGTAAAAATACTCTCATTAGCAAAATATTTTAAAAAAAATTTAAATTTGGGTTAGAAGCTTGGTTGAAAAAGTCTAAGTGTTTCTTCACGCTTTATAATATAATCTATGCCATTTCACTCAACATTGACAGCTAGTCAATATTACCCACCTCATTTTTCAAATTAACCTAGACTAATCAAACAATATATCATAACAATTGTTTAGTAATTACTGAATCTAAATAGTATATTTTGAATAATTTCTTACTGTGGTTATCCCTAATAACAGCTGCTCGCAAATAAAAAATATTTTATACACAGATCTCCACCATAATTTGACAATTAAGTAACAAAAGATATGCTCTATTAAAATACTATGCAGAAGTTAGTATCCCAAAGTACTTTCTACCACATTTTTTGTAAAACCAATTACTGTGAAAGCTACATAATATAATAAATGTTTACTTTATTCATTATTATAGTAATAGATTAGTTGTTAAAGAGTATTCACCCTTTTCACTAAATTTCTGAGTACAGTAAGACATTCAATCCTGTCAATTAAATGATTAGTTATTACAGATATAAATAAAATAGATTAGAATGCCTTGATAGAGTACAATAATTGAAAGCTGATTGAGAGACTTGTTTATAATGACAACAAAATTTTCTCTTCACTATCGTGAATCACTCTCACATTGAAAGTAAAGAAACACAAGAATGAAGATTGAATACTAAATAATATGTTAGCATATAAAATCTTAAATTTCTAAATCTGACCCAGCATCTGTATTAATGCTCTCTATGGCATGTTGTAATCAAATTTAGAAATTTAAGATTTTGTATGCAAATGTTTTACTTAGCATTCAATCAGCAGGAATTCAGCAGGAATTTACTTTTTGGAAGTAGTTATCAATAAAATGACAACAGATTTAAAACTGCACTCGTGTGTTGGGCGCTGTTTTTGTTAGCGAGTTACACTAAAGACTACTTGTGAAACGAATCATGTACTTGCCTTTCCGGGTATTGCGTCATTTGTTCTAGACCGGTTTGATCATAAAACCTGATAACCGGATCAAATCTTTAATCGAATTTCCACAGCTGTGAAGAAGCTACCGTAAATAATTTATTATTCAGTTTCCAGTAGTTGGTGCGTTTTAAACAAACCGGATCGTTGAATATCATTAGATGAGGCGTATATAAGGCTCACATACGATTCAGTAATACGATGTATATATGAGACTTGTTTTTTTTTAATGAATTTAGAGAACGCTATTGATTGATATGGATATTTTATTGTTGAAGATTTTTAAACTAACTTTTAATATTTTAAACAAATAAATTTGAATTGTTATTGTTGAAAAAGTCTTGTCTATGCTTTCATCAATAGTTTTAACGTATACCTATTGTAACAAACAACGTTTCTTCTGCGATTTTACTCTGCAATTTAATTATTAGGTTTTTTGTTGACGTGCTCGTTTCACGTGCACGCTGACAATAAAAGAGGTTATGGGCCAGATGTTACTGAAGGTATATGACCATAAAAGCTAAATAGGCAATGACCAGATGTTATTGACGGTATACGCTCATAACAACTGAAAGAATTATTAGCAACAATGTTATTACAATATTTCGCCCATGAAAATATGTTTTTACGTTTTGATACTATATCAGTGGCCCTGAAGATGGGGCGGCGTTGAATGGAATTGAAGTTAGTTTAATGTTGATGCATATTAACATAGACGACAAGTGAAGTTTATTTTGTATTTTGAAAGAATTTGAAGTTTTGAAAAGTGTGAATTTCGGGGATACAATTAAAATGCAGACCCAAATAGAGAAGCTGAACGCAACAAATTACGGGAATTGGGCTGAAGATATGAGGTACATTCTTATGGAGCGTGGATGTTGGGGCATAGTAGCAGGCACAGAGCTAGTACCAAAACTTAAAATTAAGAATGAAAAAACGGAAGTTGAAAGCACAGCGAGTAAAGATACCGATACTACAAAGAGTGTAACTACTCAGGTAGAGTATCCGGGTCCTGAAGTTACATATCGTGACGTTGGGGATTATAATCTCCGTGCAGGAACCGCAATTTCATTGATTTATTTAAATATTTCCCCTGAATTTCGGAAAATAGTGGAGGGAATAGAGAATGCCCGAGAAGCATGGCTCAAATTAAAATTATTTTTTGAACCCGACAATAGGTCGAGGCATATGCAACTGATTAATGAACTATTTTCTAGCAGAATTCAACCACATGAAAAAATTAGCCTGTTTGCAGCACGTTTAACGAGAATTGTTGAAAAATTACGAGGTATAAACCAACCAATTAATGAAATTTACGTTAGTTTTCAGTTATTACGCTACTTACCAGAAACTTATGATAGCATTTCACAATCCATATTACGATGGCCAGAAGAAAAATTTAAATTTAAGGACATACTCGTAGAACTGGTAGCTGAGGAAGATAGACTGACGGTACGAGAACAAGACCGTAACAAAATGCATGAAGTCAAAGCTTATTCTGCAGTCACACGCAAGAAAAATATGACATGTTTTAGGTGTAATCAGGTGGGACATATTAAAAGAAATTGTTTCAATGGAAATCCCGTTAACGAGTACCAACAGAGACAGCGTGTTCCACCAAGAAATACATCACCTTATCGGAAGAGTACGGCAGTTAGAAGTCATTCCCCTGCACGTGGAATAAGTCCTGTGCGTTATAAATCAAAACCAAATTCAGCAAATAAGAAGGTGAGATTTCCTTCGATTAATCTTGTGCAAACTTATGTGAGTAATTTTGAAGAATCTTCGAATTTATGGACTTTCGACACTGCTGCTAGTCATCACTTTTGTAAAGTGAAGGAGTGGTTCCAGGATTTTGAGGAAATAAAGGACGATAAATTATCCGTAGCTATCGAAGGAGTGACATTCCCGATTACAGGTAGAGGGACAATTCAGCTACAGTTTGGCTCCAGAACATTCCATTTGTACAATGTCATGCATTCACCTAATCTTAAGTTGAATTTAATTTCAGGTTCTGTTTTAGACAGACAAGGTCTCAGGTTCGAAGGCGGTCAAGGTATGGTAAGAATTAAAAACCGGTATGATAAAACTGTTTTTTTTGCCAAATTAAAGAATGGTTTATATCAGGTTTGTCCTAAAAATCCCCGAGTTGCCAGAATAAGAGAGGATTGCAGTGCTTGTGTGGCCAGGAAAGTTGACGATGAACTGGTACATCGAAGGTTAGCACATATAAGTCCATATGTAGTCCGGGATACAATTAGGAAACATGCCATAAAGGGGTTGGAAAAATTTGAAGATCATAATTTTGACTGTGAAACCTGTACACTTAACAAGTTCAGACCGGTTAGTTTTAAATCTGTAAATTTTAGACGCTCTAAATATCCCAATGATTTGATCTATATGGATACTTGGGGTCCTTGCAGTACTATTGGTCGCAACGGTGAAAAATATTTTTTATCGATTATAGACGACCATTCACGTAAGTGCTCTGTTTACCCTATGTGTGAAAAATCTGAGGTTTTCCGGATTTTTAGAAATCATGTCGCTCGTGCAGAGAGGTTCCTAGGGCGGAAAATAAAAAGTATCCGTACCGATAACGGGACTGAGTTTGTAAACAATAATTTTACACAATTTTGCAATGATCATGGGGTAAAACATGAACTCACAAACACATATACACCAGAGCAGAACGGTACTGCAGAAAGGTTCAACCAGACAGTATCAAATGGGGCGAAGTGCTTGTTAGCAGACAGTGGGTTAGAGACAAAATTTTGGCCTGATGCAGTTTTAAGTTTCACCTATGTCTGGAACAGGGTTGTACATAAAGGTCTAAGTAAGACACCATTTGAGCTTTTTGGAGGGTATAAGCCATCGGTAAACCACTTGAAGCCGTTTGGGTCCATCGCGTATGTTGGTGTACCACGACAACACAGAGCGAAGTTAGACGCCAAGGCGAAGAAAGGGGTGATGATTGGATATGCCTTTAACACCAAGGGTTATCGGATATGGTTCCCAGATACCAATAATGTGGTGGAGACCATAAATGTCAGATTCTGTGAGGATTCACAAGGGATGGAAGGCGACAGTGGAGCAATGATGGGTCCCAGTGATAATCCTAACACCGAATCATACTCCAAACATGAGGGAGATGAAGACGTTTCTATTATCAATTTAGGTCAGAATCTACCCCGTGAGAGTGACGAAGATTTGGTGGAAAAAGATAGTCCTGAAGAAACCCAAATTGATACGAGTCCCTTGCCAGCCCAAGATCTTAGAAGTAGCGATTGGAAAAGAAATCCATTTGGTCGATTGGAAAGAATCCATTCCGATTCCTCAGATAAAAATGGATATAAAGGGAAAATATCAGATAAACCAGCTACCGCATCCACAAGTTATGCTAGTTCTTGACTAGACGATATACAGATGCCTAATACTTACAAGCAAGCATTGAAATCACCACAGCATAAACAGTGGGTAGACGCCATGGAAGAAGAGATGAAAGTCATGACAGAAAGACAGGTATGGCACCTAGTTGAGTTACCATCAGATACAGATATCATAGGATGCCGGTGGGTTTTTGCGTTGAAAAGAGACGAAAAGGGCGAGGTGGCCAGGTATAAGGCCAGACTGGTGGCACAGGGTTTTAAACAAATTAAAGGAGTTTCTTACGAAGAGACTTTTAGCCCTGTCATTAATTTCAGTCTAATTCGTTTTTTCTTCTCACTTTTAGTAGTTTTACAGGGTTGGACCCACAGACAGTGTGATGTCAAAGGAGCTTATCTGTATGCACCATTAAAAGATGATATTTACATGTCTCAGCCTCCCGGTTTTGTTGTAGAAGGTAAGGAAGATTTTGTATGCAAATTGGATAAAGCTATCTATGGATTGCATCAAAGTGGTAGAGAATGGTTCTTCGAGATTCATAAAGTATTGATAGAACTAGGTTTTAGCAAACTAAATTGGTGTAACTGTGCATATGATTTTAATTGTGTGTTGATTTTACTTTTATATGTTGATGACATGGTTTTGTTCGGTAAGGACGAGGAGATAATAGACAAAGCCATAGGATTGTTGAAGACACATTTTGATTTAAAAATTTTGGGAAAAACTAGAAAGCTGTTGGGAGTTGAGTTTGAAGAAAAGGGGGGAGAAGTTTTGTTGAGTCAGTCAATTTATATTGACGATATTCGTAAAAGGTTTACAAAATTCTTCGTACCGGTTTCCTCACTTCCAATCAGCAAGGGTACAGTATTCTCAAAGAAACAGTGTCCACAATCAGATGTTGAAATAGAAGAAATGAAACAATATCCCTATAGAAATTTACTAGGCTGTCTATCGTTCCTCGCTAGTAGAACCAGGCCCGACATAAGTTATGCCGTTAACATTTTTAGCCAATACCAAAGTAATCCTGGTAGAATTCACTGGGATGGTTTGATAAAACTTTTGGGCTATGTTATACACACACACAATTTTAAACTTAAACTTGCGTGCAATGAACCTAGTATAACGGTTTACACCGATGCAGATTTCGCAGCCAATAAGGATGACAGGACTTCTATGGGGGGACAGATAGTGTTTCTTGGAAAAGCTCCAGTCATGTGGAGGACTTTCAAGGAGAAGTGCGTGTCGTTGTCAACTATGGAAAGTGAATTCTACGCTATGACAGAGGCCACAAAGGAACTTATGTGGTTTGATAGAATTCTAGAAGAATGTTATGCCAGAAAGTTAGTTCTTGGAGGAAAGCTTAGGTCAATTCTATATGTTGATAACATGGCGTGTATAGATTTTGTTAAATCCCCAGTAGAGAACCATAGAAGTAAGCATATTGATGTCAAATTATTTTTTATTCGTGACCTAGTTTATCAGAACATATTTGACATAAATTATATAAAAAGTAAAGAAAATCTAGCAGATCCTTTTACCAAACCCCTGACCAAATTCGAACTGAGGCACCTATGTGATGAGATTTTTTGCATGAACTTTTCTTGAATTTTTGCACGAATTTATTTTGAAGTGGTGTGTGCACTTAGTGTTTGAAATTGTGAATTTTTGCAATGTTTTTGTTTACTTGTTTTGGGTGGATGTTTTTTCCCCACCTAAACGTCTGAAGGTGTCTAAGGTGACATTTTTTCAGCATATCATCTGGATCCGAACAGCCTAACGTACCGTCTCGGGTTAGGTGCAAATGTAATTGTCAGAGTGGTTCAGGTGGTGTATTTGTAAATTTGTCGAGGCACCGGAGGGCTTTGGGTCGCGGGTATGTTTTTTTATTTTTGGTGAATCCCTGTTTTGTTGAGGGGACTGCCACGTTAATTATTCCATCCACCTAATCAAGGAAAGTTTGTCTAATGAAAAATTTGTTTAAAGCTCAGTGTTTGTATGTGAATTGTTTTTCTGATATTTATGCAGTGCGATATTATGGGATGTATTCTGTGTTTTTAGATATTTAAATATTTTACGATAACTTCTCAATGGAAAACCAATTTGTTTTATGTGTTTGAATGAATTTGTATGAGTGGGCGCCCACGTACATATGTATTGATATTTGAATATGATTGAATGTAGTCGTGTCCTAGTCATTGTATGTTTTAACTCTTTATTGTGGTTTGTTAGTTGTTATATTGGTTTTCAGCCAACAATAGTGTACAGAAGCAGAAATAACTTTTGTTTAGAACTTGCAGATTTGAACCTTCTCAGCAATTTGTTTTGTACCTGTGTATTCCTAAGTTAAGACTGTATTATTGTTGTTATATGTTGCTATCGCATTTTTGTTAACAAGACTAATGTTGGTTTGAATTAATTGTTTTATATGTATTCTAGTTCTGACAGAAAAAAATCGAAATGTAAACTGTGATGGTTTTGAATTCTCATATTACTAGTTTATGTCGAAAAGACAAGTGGGGGGGCATTTGTTAGCGAGTTACACTAAAGACTACTTGTGAAACGAATCATGTACTTGCCTTTCCGGGTATTGCGTCATTTGTTCTAGACCGGTTTGATCATAAAACCTGATAACCGGATCAAATCTTTAATCGAATTTCCACAGCTGTGAAGAAGCTACCGTAAATAATTTATTATTCAGTTTCCAGTAGTTGGTGCGTTTTAAACAAACCGGATCGTTGAATATCATTAGATGAGGCGTATATAAGGCTCACATACGATTCAGTAAAAAAAAAGAGGAGAAGGAGGAGCTTTTCTCGACTATAGTTGAATAGATAGATAATGAAGCTGAGGACAATCTGAAAAAAGGTAATGTTGATTTATAGTTTAAGTTTAAAACGCAGTAAAGAAAATAGAATAAGGGGCTAACAGTCTTTGCCTATGCCTAACTTGAGGTAATTCCATCACAGTGTATAGACACTGTTGTTTGTATATATGAAACTTGTTTTTTTTGAATGAATTTAGAGAACGCTATTGATTGATATGGATATTTTATTGTTGAAGATTTTTAAACTAACTTTTAATATTTTAAACAAATAAATTTGAATTGTTATTGTTGAAAAAGTCTTGTCTATGCTTTCATCAATAGTTTTAACGTATACCTATTGTAACAAACAACGTTTCTTCTGCGATTTTACTCTGCAATTTAATTATTAGGTTTTTTGTTGACGTGCTCGTTTCACGTGCACGCTGACAGTTTTATATCAAGTTTTTTTAAACCCCTGTCTCAGAATTTATATTTCCTAATTGGATTTATTTAATTCTACTTTATCAACAATGAATTTTTTCAACTACTTTCAACAATCAACTATTTTTACAACAATAAATTACCCTTTAATGTACAAAACTATGCAAAAAATAATTTTCTTATCTGCAGAGCATTTACTAACTCTACATCAAAAAATAATTTAAATCAATTCTTTTGATTCATAAATTATATCAGGGGATGGGAGTCATTTTCCTTTCACATAAATTTATGAACTGATTTTCTTTCTTTTTTTTCCCCTAGATGCTGTACAGATGGAACAGAGCTACAGCGAAAGGATCCTGTTTTATAGAAATAAATAGTGTAAATGTGCTATGTACTTTCTAAATAAACTATTTTTACTTTAAACCAGCTCTTTTCTGTATTTAAAAACATGTGTGTCTATAATTATTTCTCAAAATTACAATAGAAGATATTACTATCATAGTACTATTTCTCAAAAATAGTACTATCAAGTGTTGGATATTGAATGTCCAATATAATATAAAAGAAAATATTTTTTAAAAATGACTTATAAGAATTTAATGAATTACTCTTTAATTCACAAAACTATGCAAAAAATAATTTTCTTATCTGTAGAGCATTTATTAACTCTACACCAAAAAATAATTTAAATAAATTCTGAGCAAGTTTTCATAAGCTCACAATGATGGGTTTCATCATACACACTACACATTACTCACGTTTGAAAAATGAATGTATCAAATTTATGTTTATAAATTTATCAAATTATGTTAATAAATTTTATACTGGGGAAGTACAAATTTTTTGGGTTAATTATTAAAGTAGTACTGTTTTACATACTATAATCTCATTCTAAATTAAAAAAAACAAACTGGAACCTTAGATCGAATGGAAAGATGATTTAGCTTTAATGGTTGGTAGTAATGTTATCTTAACTTTCAAATTTGGGTAAATGTATCTTAATACAAAATGAGGTTTTGTTCTAACAAGTAAACTTGTGATTCATATGCAAATTTTTAGGTAATAACGAAGATCAGTATTTGGTAATACCTAAAAATACATAAGGCAAAACTGGAAAGAATAATAGAAATATGAAGGCAAAATAATAATAATAATAATAAAAGTGAAAGGGTTGATATCAGAGGTTATTCGTCAATGAAATAAATAATAAGCATATAAACGAAAGGGTCCTACGCAAAACTTTGAAAAACTGCCGGCGGTCCGATTCTGGTAGAATGCTGGCATGATGCCCGGACCTACGGCACATTGCTGTTTACGAGATGGGTAGATGACGGTATGTCGACACCAATTATTGCTTCCGTAACCGGCCCGTCAACCTCCGGTTACGCTCCAGGTATCTGTCCGCATCGATGGCTTAATCGCGGCTGCCTAACGGTTCGCAGTCGGATGAACGATGTCTCAATTCCTACCGGAAGTGGCCCAGCAGTCGACGGGGTAGTCGCGGGCGAGAGGACACAGCCGTGACGGAAACGATACTGACCTAATGCGCCGGCCCGGCAGTGGTGAAATCGGCTGGCCGGAACCTTCCGACCCCGGCCCGATGCCTCTGTGTTTGTTGGGTATATATATATGTGTGTGTGTGTGTGTGTGTGATAATATTACTAACTACCTATAATCGCCCATTCTGAACTTTATCTGTGTCCTGGTAACACCTCTTTCTTGTCTTTGGCGTAAATGCCTCGCCTTTCCACACACTAACGCCCTCCTCCAATTCTGGCAACCTCTCTGACCTAATTGTATGTTGGCGCTCTTACGAGGCACACGCTGGACTGGCTCGATGCGAATAATATGTCATGTCACTGTTCTCATGGAATAAATTTCAATTATTCTTTATGATTTTTTAATTGTATTATTTCGGCCTCGATTGTGTTAACTTCATGAGATGACCCAATTTGGGTCATTTCTGAAAGTCGGACAGGATCAACAACCAAGTTCGACGTTTGGAACAAGTTAAAAAGTCTTTGTGACGAGTTTTCGCTTTCGAAGACGCCATTGTTCTGCAGGACTTTTGATTTCGATTTCCGGATACGTTCCTGAATTCACCAGCTTGAAATGACCAAAGCTAAAACATTCCTCATCCAACACCAGGGAAGTGCAACAGAAGTCAACTACATCGAAGCAAGTAAAGATGCCATTGTTCCAGTTTGGTTTTCGAATTCTGTTTCCCGCCTGAGCTCACCATTTTTTCTTCCCGTTTTAGACTACACCATCGTAAAGTCAAGTACCAGGTCTGCAGCATCCGATTCAACTAGGCCTTCAAGAAGTGATTCAACTTTTAATATATGTGAGCGACAGTCATCAAAAAATTGAATTTCAAGAAAATAATTACGATTTCCGGGTGAACGCCGAACGCTGCTCGGAAATCAAAGAAGCTCATATAAGCTAAATTTCAAGTTCACAATCATTCTTAAAAAGTTCTTATTTAGTATTGTATTTTATGCCACAAAAGTTGGTGCTTTAAGCAGGTCAGTTATTATATTATTTTTTTGCAATTTCTAATATAAGTGAAGCAAGATGAACACTGCCAAAGTAAATGTTGATTGTGATGACTCTTTTAGTGTTTCGAATGTTGAAAACGAAATTAACATTGTGCCCTTTGAAGATGGCACTATAGATATAGATTCATGGTTATCCTACTTCAACAAAATATGTATCGAAGTAAACAAAGATGATGAATGGAAACTAAAACATTTTTCAACATTTGTAAAGGGAAAGGCACTTAACGTTTATATTCAAAATTGTTATCAAGTTAATAATTTTACAGAATTAGTAACTCTGTTAAAAGAACATTTTTTCACCCCTACCTTAACTACCTTTAGTGATTTTGCAGGGTTAAAATGTAATGAAAACAATGATGATATTACAAAATATTTCAGGAGAAAATTAGAAATCGAAAAAAGGTGAATTTAAGAAGTGAAATGATGATGGAGGGTTTAACTGATTGCCTCCCCAGGGAACTAAAATCGCTAATGACCATCAATTCCCCTGTTGACCCAATTGCTTGGCTTAAACATGCTCACAGACTGGTAAAAATAAGAGAGAATCCACAACCTAGTAATGACTCGCCCAGATATGTAACTCCGTTTGTTAGAACTCCCCAAATTCAAAACAGAAATTATTACTTTAGGAATTATTCCCAAACTTGGAATAGGTCAGATGTACCAAGATATACAAATGATCTTAGAACTTATGCCCCGAGGCAAAATACTTACCAGAGACCTCATAATTACTACCGACACCAAAGACCATCTAATCCTAACTATCAGATCCTAACTATCCTAACTATCTATCCTAACTAACCCTAGATTTTCTAGCCATAATAATTATGATAACTCACCCACTTCGTCTCCCACTCCATGCAGAATGTGTACAGAGAGAGGTATTCCAAACGCTTTTCATTGCCATCAAATCTGTCCATTTAGAATGGAATGAGCTGATAATGAAAGGACTTCACCCCTTGCATTGGAACCACCCTCAGAGAATACTCCTAATTCCTGACTATTAAAGGTGTCAGGTTATTTGTCAAACAATAAAAATGTAGACTGTGTCATAGACAGTGGCTCAACTCTGTCAGTGATATCCACCAGAACTGCTAGACAGTTAAATTTGAAAATAACCAGAGTAAGAGGTATAAAAGTTGTACAAACACAAGGCCATATTGTAATGAACAAAATATGTAAGGTTAAGATGAAAATTGGCCAAATTATCAGAAACATGTCAACAAGCTTTTGATGAGTGGAACGAAATCTTAATATCAAAACCAGTGTTACAGTTATACGATTCTAGTAAACCATGCCACCTCTATGTTGATGCCTCCCAAAGCGCTGTTGGAGCTGTTTTGAAGCAACCAGATCAACATAACATTCTTCACCCTGTATCATTTCATTCGAGAACTTTAAGAGATTATGAAAAGAATTACGCGATTACAGAATTGGAATGTTTAGCCATTGTTGACGGATTAGACAAATTTCATTATTCTCTCCATGGGCAAAAATTTGTCATACATACTGATCATGCGGCACTTGTTTGGTAAAAAATGTTAAAAATTTAAAGAGTAGATTATTCCGCTGGTCCCTTAAATTGAGCATGTATGACTACGAAATTAGATATCAGAAGGGTTCTACTAACATTGAGGCGGATATACTTTCAAGACATCCCGTTTTTCAACATCTCCAACACGGTGTACATTTACTAGATAGGAATGAAATAATTCAGCAACAGAAAATTGACAATGTGTGGGGTAAAAATTATAAAAAAATTAATGACATGTTGGTAATTAAGAAAAAGAACTTTTGTAAAATTGTAGTACCGAAATCCTTAAGATCCTCCACAAGAAATCCTTAAGTACCCTCCACTGACCAACCTTTTGAATGTTTATCTATTGATACAGTAGGAGGGTTTAATTATTTCAACTCAAAAATACTTGCATATAGTGATTGATCATGCAACCCGATATGTATGGGCATTTCCCTTAAAGAGCATAACTTCAGAAACATATGCAAATTGTCTAAGTCAAATTTTTAATGTGCAAATTCCAGAGAAAGTATTAAGCGATAGAAACGCAGCATTTACATCAACCAGATTTAAAAAATTTCTTAAAAAACATAATGGGAAACAACTTTTGACTTCTTCTCATCATCCCCAGACCAACGGAAAAGTGGAGAGGGTAAATCAATCCCTTGTAACCCGCCTAAAATGTAAGGTAAATGCTATTTCTAAAAAGGTTCTGTGGACAAATTTGCTAGAGCAAGTTGTTACTGAATATAACAACTTAGCTCATACCGTAACTAAGTTCACCCGTGCCTACTTATTATTTGGCAAACAGAAGGTTTCCTTTTGATTCTCCAATTGACCAAATATTTATCCTCCACTTAATGAAGCAAGAACTTTAGCTAAAACCAGAACTCTTGAATACCACCAGAAAAATAAGACGAGATATGATACTAGATTTGAAGAATCTAAATTTCAACCTGGAGAATTTGTAATATATGAGGAATTCGAATACCCAAACACTAGAAAGTTGACCTCACCTTATTCAGGACCTTACCAGATTATTAATAAATTATCTGAAGTTAAATTTTGAAATTGATAAAGAAAATTACCAGACGAAAAAATCCACTGAAATTGTACATTCATCAAAATTGAGATTTTACTATTCACCTGAGAAGTTCAAACTACACCACGAATAAGTCACCAATATGCAAATCATTCAGCTATCCTTAAACTTTCTATTTTAGCATTCCTCTCCTATCGCCATCCTAGTTAATTTTGAAGAAACCCCTAGAGTGTAAGTGAAACTCACAATTTTTTTTTTACTTTTTGAAGCCTACTACATTTTATATGAAAAATACTGTGTACTAGATAAATATTATTGATTTTTATACTGGGTTTTCCACTCACTCTCCTCCCTGTCTCTTCGCACTGTTCAAATGTACCCTTTGAACAGTTGCTTTTCCCTCTCATGTGTGAGAAACTTGCTTACCCTTTTTTCATTTTGTGCAGTTTGCTCAACATGAGTTTCAGGTTGGAAGCACCTTCCCTTTGGTAAACGCTCACGAGGATGTACTAACAACAAGTCATATACCTCAAATTTATGTTTGTATTGATATCTTTTTATTCTTCATAATAATTGAATGTTAATGTCAATCGTTGGAATTTGTATTTTTGTTCGAATTTTTGCAACATCAGGTACCAGATGTTTGGTATTGATGTTGAAAGTTAATTTTAACAGCATTTGGTAAATTTATTCCACTAATTGCTGAAAGAACTTTTAATATTTTTGTGTACATGATCTAGAGGAACAATTCAACTTGAAAACCAATGATAAAAAAATAAAATATAGAAAGTGTTTTACGAAAAGAAAAGTGAATAACTAATGTGAAACGGACCATAAACAACAAAGAACATTATTTTTCTAAAAAAGTGACTACACTACAGGAGATCTCCAAAAAGAACTAAACCATACTACGATTAAAGGCTGTGAATAAAAATAATAACTTTTGTGTTTTTATAACAAGTTGAACTGTACCCGTCCAGGACTCTGACCACTTTCAAACTGTGATACATGTCACGGACTGAGACCTGCACAATATATTTTTACTTGTATCTGTATTTGGAACGTCTTTACATCTGTTGTTATTAGTGTTTTCATTTAAGTGTGCCATTCCATTTTTATTTTTCTCTATCTATTTGTTTTTAAGATTATGCAATATTATCATGTTTTTCAATTGTATATTTTAACTTAAGAATTTGTGATTTTCGAGGCTTCAACCTAATATTCTAACTACAAATTTTCATGTTCTCACTATCTGCAGTGTCTTGAAGTCGACGGCGGCGGCTCCAATCCATTTTAGAGGGGGGTATTCTGTGATAATATTACTAACTACCTAAAATCGCCCATTCTGAATTTTATCTCTGTCCTGGTAACCCCTCTTTCTTGTCTTTGGCATAAATGTCTCGCCTTTCCACACACTAACGCCCTCCGCCATTTCTAGCAACCTCTCTGACCTAATTGTATTTTGGCGCACTTACGAGGTAGACGCTGGACTGGCTCGATGCGAATAAGATCTCATGTCGCTGTTCTCATGGAATAAGCTTCAATTCTTCTTTATTATTTTTGAATTGTATTATTTCGGCCTCGATTGGGTTACTTCATGAGATGACCCAATTTGGGTCATTTCTTATATATCCCTTTCAGTCCCAAAAGTTTATTACTGATTCTGAAAATATGAAATTCCTGAAATGTACTCATTTTATGTCCAGTATAAAGGAACAGAAAGAATTTTTTTTTAACATATTATCAAAATTTTAAATGATTCCAAATGGCATCATTGGAAATTAAGTAGTGCATGAGTTAAACATAGAGTTGATGCCATTTGGAATCATTGGGAGTTTATGATAGGGGGAAAAATAAATATTTTAATATATTTTGATCTATACATGTATCTGAAGCAAATAATGTATTTTAATGAATAAATAATAGATTTTAATGAATTTTAATAATGTATTTCAATAGTATATTTTAATTTACTTTACATGAAATTTTTTAAAAATTATTAATTTTGTTAAGACAAAGTGATACATTGCATTTTTCACACATTATTCTGCTGTATGATTCGATACACAATTTGCATCTTCTTTTTCTTTTTATATGAAGAGGCCAATGGACTAAATTGTCAAATCGGACATCAGCAATGGGATTTGTATATTCACTAGGTCTACGCCACCCATCCCTTTGTTATAAACATCAACAATGTGTAGTCTTTTTACATCAATAAAGCTTTTTGAAGCAACAGACTATCTTTTTACACTCTCCACAGGTTCCACTCCACAAAAGATAGGAATGACAGTGACACATTTCTTATCAAACCATCTTACTGTTGTAATGCTTTTATCGTCTGTTGCATGATCGTAGATCCTACGTCCAGAATCTTTCAAATTTTTCTCATCTTTAGAGAATGGAAAGCCATTTATCGAATATTTGGGAATTCTATTTTCTTTAACAGTTTCTGCCATTAGTAGGTTGTAAGCCTGATGTTGCACAGCTAGGTTGTATGATGGGAACCAATTATCACCAAAAAGTTTATGATTTTTATTTTGTGGTATTGTCTCTGCCAAGCGTATTACAACATCACCACATATCCCAAGCTTTGTCTTCTCAGCTATTTTTTAAGCAAATCAATAAAAGTACACTTATATTCAACTAATACAATTAAATTAATCAAATTTTGTACAACCATGTGCCACAACCGCTAGCAATTGTAAATAAACATTTACAGGTGTTGAGTTCCCCCCCCCCCCCCCCCATTGATAACTCCCAATGATACCATTTGGAATCACTAGTGTTTTGAAAATTAAACAACAAAAATTTCGGATAAACTTGTTTAAAAAATTGCCAAAATATGATTTTTAGACATATTTAAAAATGATAAGAGACTAATTTAATGATTATTATTATTTTAATTACATCTCCAATGAAATTGATTGTAACTT
This sequence comes from Dolomedes plantarius, assembly GCA_907164885.2. Classification (NCBI taxonomy): domain Eukaryota; kingdom Metazoa; phylum Arthropoda; class Arachnida; order Araneae; family Dolomedidae; genus Dolomedes; species Dolomedes plantarius. The sequence goes on along the minus strand of OU015498.1, from coordinate 125,913,834 downwards.
GTTTTTAGATTTCAGCTGACACTCAAACATCAAATATTTATTCCTTTACTGGGATAGTGCTGCAGTGTATTGTGTGAAGGAAAATATATTTTTGAATAGAAAAATGTACAAATATTTTAATAAAATTTATTTGATATCACTGGCAGTTCTGGCGGCTGAGAAAAAAAATTGTGATTATCATGATTCCAATTGGCATCACTGGGAGTGAAAGATATATATATATATATATATATATATATATATATATATATATATATACATATATATATATATATATATATATATATATACATACATATATATATACATATATATATATATATATATATATATATATATATATATATATATATATATATATAAATATATATATATATATATACACTCAAGAGCGAAAACATTATGACCACCCCTACATTTTGCAATGAATTCGCCTGGATGACGTGGAAGGCACGTGATCAGATGGAAGTGGTATTTAACTGCTGCTGGAGAGTCTGAAGAATCATTCTTTCACTTACTTCTGTGTGTGATGGGAAAGGCTGCGGATCTAAGCGACTTTGATAGAGGGCAGATTGTAATGGCTCGAAGGCTCGGAACAAGTATTTGCTAAACTGTACGACTCGTGGGTTGTTTGCGACCTACAGTTGTTAGTACTTATGCAAAGTGGATGAATGACGGTGAAACCAGCAGTAGACGACATGGTGTTGGACGTCCACACGCTATCAAAGAAAAAGGTCGTCGGAGACTGTCTCGCATGGTGAAGCAAAACCGGAGCCAGACAGTGGCTCAGCTGACAGCCCAATACAATGCAGGGCCGAGTAGAATAGTATCGCAGCACACTGTTCAGCGGACACTGTTGGATATGGGGCTACGCAGCAAACGTCCCACTCGTGTGCCTTTGCTGACCAAGCGTCATCGCCAACTGCGGCTGCGCTGGACCCGGGAACATCGCGACTGGTCCATGGATCAGTGGGAGAGAGTTGCTTGGTCAGATGAATCCCGGTTTGTCATTCATCACGCCGATGGCCGTGTCAGGATACGCCGTCTTCCAGGCGAACTATTGCTCCCTCAATGTACAGTAGGTCATACACAGGCCGGTGGTGGCGGTATTATGCTTTGGGGGACGTTCTCTTGGGCGTCTCTGGGACCCGTGGTTGTGGTAGAGCAGACCATGAATGCTACAGGGTATCTGAACATCATTGCGGACCAGTTGCACCCTTACATGGCCTCTGTTTTTCCAGCTGGAAATGGAATGTTCCAACAGGACAACGTCCCGTGTCACAAGGCTAAAATTGTGTTGGAGTGGTTCCAGGAACATGATGCTGAATTCCAGTTAATGTCCTGGCCTAACTCACCGGATCTCAATCCGATAGAACACATTTGGGATGTCATGGGACGGCAGCTCAGAGTTCAAAGACCACCAATTCGCTATATCTCGGATTTGCGCGACCGTTGCTTAAACATCTGGTACAATCTGTCTCCGGCCATCTACCAAGGACTTGTGCTACCATGCCAAAGCGGGTTGAAGCTGTGTTGCGCGCCAAAGGTGGGCCAACTCGTTATTGACAGGTGGTCATAAAGTTTTGGCTCTTGAGTGTATATATATATATATATATATATATATATATATATATATATATATATATATATATATATATATATATATATATATATATATATATATATATATATATATGCAAATCTTAATCTTATTATTACAAGCTCCATTTATTAAGAAAATAATAATTTTTTAAGTTTTTTTTATGTTTCGTGCATATTAAGTAAAGTGCTTCACATATATTTCGGCATTTAAGTTACAATTGCTATTTAAGGAATTTTCCTGCACCTTAACTGATAAGCATTATTCCATTTCATTTGCCAATTTATTTAAAAGTTAAATCTCACAATGTTAATTACCACCGAAACCAATTAACTTAAAATGGTTACACTTACGCTCTTTCTCTAAAATTCGACAACCTACTCAAGCTAATGGACTTTAACTTTTTTTCTGATTACTTCTAGAGAGAAAATTTACATTATTTATTCCGTTCAAAAAGAAATCATTTACTGCACATGCTTTTTATTGTCTTTTTATCTGCTAAAATTTCTTTCATTAATATATTAAAGTCCCAAAATTATTAAAATTTGACTGCAATCTTTTAAAACCTAGCATCCTCTGTAATTAGAAAATAATTATATTAATGTATTTTAGAATTTGTATAAATTAATTCAGTAGAGAATTTTATATTATTCCAGTTGATAACGAAAAATGTTAATAGAAAAATTACACATTAACCTGGAATTATGTTGAAATTGCAATTTCTTTTTTTTTCTCATATTCTTTTCCTACTTATCTATAGAAATGCATAATTTATTTGGAAAAAATATTTCTTAAATGATAAGGATTTTAAAACATACATTTAGTTTATTTACTGCTAATGCTAAATTCCGCATTTACTTAAACTTTCGAGAAATGAGAAGTCTTGTGAAGGGAACAATCGCTGAGGCAGAATCTATTCCTACAATCTTGTGCCCATATATTCATTCTTGAACTACCATGTCATGTCATTGAATAACCTTACAAGCTTCAATAACAAACAAGATATCACACATTAAACTCCTTCTCAAATTATCATCAGAAAGTGTTATTTTCTAAGCATTCACATATCCTAATCTCCTTAAAGAGGCATTCGATTACTAGCAAACTTAATGTTTCAGTTGGAGAACATAACACAATGTTCTGAATTTAATACTCCTAAATTACTATCATGGGAAATGATGAATATAGCTCAGGAAACTTTAGAGAAATGACAGCAAGATGAATGATTTCCTTGAGTAAAAACATTAATTTAAATCCTTTAACGGCTCCAGGACTTCAAACAACTTAACGCTCAATATACGTACAAAAGAATTCGTCATGTTTTCTTTTTTCCTCTGAGGTATTTTCCATTCATTGTCTAGACAGGAATTTGTAAAACATGGAGATACAAAATATCAACTTTTAACCAGAAAAATGAGCTGTGAAATTTTTTTAAACAAACTGAAAATTAAGTCTGCGGAATAAGTCCCATTATATCATAAAAAGAGTAAGCATATACCCGGAGAATTCTTTAAAATATGGATTATTCCAGTGGGAATAGTATCTTGTTTTGCGGTGACACCATGGTCCTTTTATGTACACTTACTTAAGCTGGGGAAAAACTAATTTTAAAAGATAAGTGTACAGAGGTTAAAGTTTTTCTACGGTGGACGGTATGTGGACGGTATGTTTTACCTCTCTTTTGTTTATTTGGATGTAAAATTCAATTCTACACTGAAGTGCCACTGAATTAGGGATAGCAAAGCCCGTGCAAATTGTGTAGCGCTGCGCATCATGTATGCGCAAGTGAGGGCGCTGTGGTAACTGCATATATAGCGCGTACTGTGGTTGTTCGGAATTAGTTGTTGAAATTGCCAGTATAGGTAAACTGCCTGATTTAGACGCCTTCGATCGCGGACAAATCGTAGGTGCGCGACGCATGGGCCATTCAATTTCCGAAATCGTCGGACAGCTAGGATTTTCAAGGTCGACAGTGTCAAGAGTATACCAAGAATACATGGATGGTGGAAAAAAAACTAGCGATCGGGCAAACTGCAAAGGACAATTTGCCTTGACAGTGCGTGGTGAGAGACGGCTCAGGCGTATTGTACGTAGCCAGCGAAGCCAAACATTATCTCAAATTACCACCCAGTTTAACGACGGTGCCAGTCGTACAGTCAGTAAACGGACTGTGCAACACTCGCTTCACCGTATGGGTTTCGGGAGCCGTCGACCTACGAGAGTATCATTGCTCTATACTCGCCATCGGGCTGCACGTCTTGCCTGGGTAAGAGAGCACAGAGACTGGAGTGTAGAGGACTGGAAACGAGTAGCATGGAGTGATGAGTCTCGATTCCGACTACTTAACGCCGACGGGAGGCTGAGAATATGGCGTCAGGCTCATGAAGCCATGGATCCTGCATGCCTGGCTGGAACTGTACAAGGGCATGGTGGCTCAATCATGATCTGAGGTGTTTTTTCGTGGCACAGTTTGAGATCTTTGGGGCATGTACCAACCTCCCTCAATACAATTCGGTACGTAGAGTTGCTGGGTGATCACCTCCATCTGTTTATGCTGTTCTGTTATCCGCACGGTAATGGAGTTTTCCAGCAAGAAAACTGTACCTTTTCACAAGTCCCGGTTGGCTACTGGCTGGTTGGATGAGCATTCCTCTGACTTCTCTGTCATGAATTGACCACCTAGAAGCCCAGACTTAAATCCTATTGAGCATCTTTGGGATGTTTTGGAACAAGGCGTAAAAGGCCATCACACAGCACCAAAGAACCTTACTGAATTATGGACAGCTTTAGCCAATATTTGGCAAGCCATTCCCGTGGAACGTTTCCCGAAACTTGTTGAATCTATGCCTCGTCATGTGGCAGCCGTTATCAAGGCCAGAGGAGGCCCAACTCGTTACTAGGTAGGTATCCCTAATTCAGTGGCACTTCAGTGTATATACTACAGCAAGCACTGACACAGTGTTAGGCAGCTTAAAAAATACTCCAAATACGAGATATGACATTTATTTCTACAATCAGGGTGTTCTAATTTAAATCAGGTTCACAAAGAAAAAACGTTTTCAATAGATATTTCTATTTTTTTCTATTCCCTGAAAGAGCTCTAGATTTTGCTCCATCTTGAAGGGTTCCAATTAACGCAATACCTTCTAGGAAATCCTTTCTTTCCGGATACCAGTTTGTTTTGCCCTTTTGATGTTCATCTCTACCTTGCATAAAAACCCTGATATGAAAGAATTACCACATGTACTTTAAAGAAGATCTTTATTCATAATAAAGAGTACGATGATTTATGTTCTAAAAAAGGTTTAATCACATTCAAGTTTTTCAGTAACTAGCATTCTCATTCCCTTTACCAGTCTGTTTAGCGGTCGCGATGCATAAACTGAACACAGTACAACAACACGTCCATTTCACCAGACCCCCCACCCCCCACACCAAACACTTTTTGAAATCGAGTGGTTCCAATTTATGGCAATTTTACCAATCGTTTATACCTCGTTTTTACCCGTTTGTACTAACAAAATTTTCGTTTGTACCTCATTATTTAAAAAGGTATAAGAAAATCAAAGTGTGTGTGTGTGGGGGGGGGGGGGGCTGGTGAAACGATAGCCACCCACCATCGAATTTTCAAACGAAACTGGTGCCAATCGTTTATACCTCGTTTGTACCCGTTTGTACCAACAAAATTTTCATTTGTACCTCATTATTTAAATAGTTATAAGCAAATCAAATTGGGGGGGGGGGGGGCTGGCTGGATAAACGATAGCCCGCCCCACCAACGAATTTTCCAACGAAACTGGTGCCATTTGTTTTTACCTTGTTTGCAACTGATTCTACCAACAAAATTTTCGTTTGCACCTCATTATTTAAAAAGGTATGAGAAAATCAAAGTGAGGGGAGGGGCTGCTTAAAGGATAGACCCCCCACCATCAATTGACACTAGTTTCATTTTTCAAATGAAACTAGTGTCAATCGTCTATAACTCGTTTGTAATGAGGGAGGGGCTGGAAAAACAATAGCTTCTAAATAAAGAATTTTAAAACGAAAGTGGTGCCTGTCGTTTGTACATACTTTGTACCAAGTAAATTTCGTTTGTACCTCATTATTATAAATGATATAAGTAGGTCAACGTAGAAGGGGGGGGGATGGAGAAGCAAAACGCAACCTCTACCCCCAAGTGAATAAATTTTCAATCTTTTATATCCCTTTTGTACCCGCTTGTAGCAACAAAATTGTTTCTTAAAGAAAAAAGAAAAAATATTTTTTTATTCAGACCTGGCCTTATAAAAGAACATTAAATGAAACACTTATACACAATGTACATATAGTAATTGAACACAAAATCAGTTTTAAGTTTTCTTTAAAATGGTGGATCCATTTTTAAAAAGAAAGGAGAAAAAAGTTAATCATTCAGAACTGCCTTCTTAAAACAATATCAGATCAAACAGGCATACACTATGTACATATGACAATTGTAAAAAAAATATTATTAGTTTTATGTAAAATGTTGGATACATTTTTAACACGCTAAAAAAGAAAAAGGTTTTTAAATCAAAACTGCCTCTTTAAAACAAGATTAAATGAATCAAGCATATCCCATGTATTTATAGCAAATTAATAAAATCAGTTATTAGTTTTCAGTAAAATGATGGATACGTTTTTAACATAAGAAAAAGGGAAAAAATATTCCCTTAATTAAATAGATTAAATCAAAGAAGCATATATCATGTACTAATAGCAATTGAACAAAATCAGTCATTAGTTTTATGAAAAACTAGCGGCCCGTCCCGACTTTGTCCGGGTTGAACAAAATATTATATCAATAAATTTCCAGTTGATAGCCAATAAATTTTAAATCATTTTTTACCTTAATAATAACCTAAATAATACCTTAAATTGATATTACGTCAGTTAATAATTAAAATTAAATTTTTAAAAGAAAAAGGCATGCCGGAGAATGGCTAGGTTCGAACCGCTACCGTCAGAAAGACCCACCGCGATAGCACCACGCTAAGGATCGTTGAAATCGGCACAAAAAGCGGTAGAAGACAGTAACAGAAAAAATGGAGATTATTAGGATTAATCCCCTAACTTTATTTCTACTGATCAGATATACATAATATATAGCCTATGTCCATCTGGATTAATATACCTTTCAAACAGTGAAGGATTTTTTCAAATAGGTGCAGTGGTTCTGAACATTACCCTCCACATACAAAATCGCTCTCTCTTTATATATAAGTATAGATTATGGATACATTTTTAACACACGAGAGAAGATTTTTATTCAGAAATTTCCGTATAAAACAACATTAAATCAAACACGCATACACTTTGCACAAATGGCAATTTAAAAAAATCAGTTGTTAGTTTTCTGTAAAATGATGGATGCTTTTTTAGAGCAGTAAAAAATAAAAAATAAAAATCAGATCTGCCCGTATAAAAGAAGATTAAATCAAACACACATACACTAAGTACTTATGGCAACTGAACAACATCAAATTTTAGTTTTCATTAAAATAATGGATGCATTTTTAGCACACAAAAAGGCTTTTGAATCTAAACTTCCCTTATGAATCAAGATATCAAACACCACACAGACACACACACACACACAATGACAATTTAACAACATTGGTTACAATTCTTAAAGATATGTGTATCTGATGTAATCTAATATCTGTATCTGACACAAGTATCTGCATCTAGTACAAGCACACGAGACAGAATTATAATTATGACACAATATATTTTGTAACATAAATATGTAGATTAAATGCACTCAAGAACTATTTAAATAGTATAAACAAGTATTTCACAATTTACACGTTTCTCATGAGATATGTCATATTTAAAGTCTTTCAAATCATCATATACTCCACATTTATCGCTTTGTCTGAAATAAATTGCTATGTAATGACCTATGATGTCTCTTGAACTTATTTTTTCACGAGAAGAAAAATATGACACCTTTCAGATGATATAAACGATCGTGTAGTTCCAACAATCGAGGAATACTGTTTTAAACGCACTGCAAAGGGCTGAATTATTTAATTATCAGACAGCGTGTCGGTTACATTTATGTCTATTAATTCGATGAAAATATGATTTTTCAAAAATGATGATCTTATGCTCTAACTTTCGCATCTTACTCTGTTTTCATGGACACAATCACAAACCGTCTCTGATGACTCCAAATTTCCGATGCAAAATTACGGAACCGATTTTCTTCGAGGCCAAGTCAGACTTCAGCCCTAGTGGTACCTCACCTTAAAGTGAAGCTGCTTACTACCTTTCGCCAAGGAACTAGGTTTGAGGACCTAGGTCTTTTGGACTTGGTGTAGGCTTTCCTACTCCAAGGGGGTTGGAAACAACTACAACACGATTTAAAATTGCATGCGCTAGTTTCATAAAATACCATTTGCATCCATTTGTTTTATTCTCAATAAGCAAAACACGGTCATACTGCTCCTAATCGAACTAAATCAGTTCTACATGGCTTGCAATATTTTGAAGTTTAGGAAATACTAAACAGAATAATACTATTGAATTCTCCTATTCAATGTTTTATGTAAAATTTTATCCTCATTCTTACAAATCTCACTTTCAGATTCGTCTGGAATGAAATCATTCGCTGTAAGAGCAATTTTTGTATACTTTAGAACGCCTTCTATTGATCCCCAAATCAACATGTCACTTTGAAATTTTTACTTTGCTTGCAGGCGGAAAGAGAATTTGCTAAAGGGGGTTATTTTGATTAAATTCAATCTTGAATGGAAAATAAATCTTTGATGTATAGGAGACTTTAGCACACCCATTTGGTGAAAAGGATAATTCTTTAATTTCAATTTATCTAATTGGTAAATAAACAACTAAAGTAAATAACATTAAACATATTTATAGAGAAAAAACAGAGTAGACGCTGGAAAACATGTTTTTTTTTTCATATGTCGATACGTTTATAAACATGTCATAATGTTCTAGAATGTATATAGATATTTTTTCCTGTTGAACTATTTGGGTATTGTAAACACATTTTGAATAAAAGATTTTACGTAGTAAATGTATTTTCTAAAGTCAATTTTAAACATTTTTTTCTGCAAATTTAATTCGTTTTAGCTTTAGCGAGTAACGAGGAATAACTACGAAATAAATTAAATATATATTCATATTATATAATAACTTCTTAACATTACTAAGCTTATAAAAGAAGTAGGTAACACTAAAATTGATTTTGACTATTACTTACATGTTATAAATAGGCCTAGAAAGATTTAATTCGTAAACATTATTCATAACATATTTTATTTTCATAAGACTTTAGATCAATAGCTTAATATAGGAATTATCATGCAGTAAATGTAAGTTTGCTTTTAGTAGTATATAACTAATGTATAATTATACGTGACATCGAGAACTACAGAAATACTCAAGGTATCTTAATTAATCTATATTACTATACAGAATATATAACTAAATATGGATCGAGTGGGTAGCCCGCCGGTTTTCGGTGCTGAGGGTATTCGGATCGAATCCCAACACGCGCCGTTAAATACCTCCGTGTTTAGGCCGAATATGGGAACGTCAAATCCGTAAACCAGATTTTGATCGATGCTCGATTAAAATTGCGGTAGCACTTGGATAAATCCAACCCTTGTGGTGCCATTATAAACCGGAGCTGCACCCCTCAGCCTGATAGCCTCTATGAACTTCGTCTGGAATAAATTCCTGCCAGGACACATTAGAAACGACAACAATATAGTCTTGATTATTATACAGCAGCTATAACTAAATATAGAAAATTGATTTATAGCTAGGGATGGGTAGATTTCGTATAAAAAATCGAAATTTTGCAATAAAGGAATAAAATATATAAATTTTCACATTTATTTGCAAAAAAATATAAATTCAAAAATTTCGCGTTTATTAAAAAAAACTACAATTTTCAAAATCAAAATTCTTAGTTAAAATTTAACATTGTAGCAGTCTCCACATTATGTTACTTTACTTTAGTCTTTGCCTTTTGTCATTAAGAAGGTAGCAGCATTTCGTTCCAATTTGAATCTGTATAACATCAACAGAAGTATCTTGGTTGACTACTTAAGTAGTTTAAATACCCTTGACTTTAGTGCTCAAGAGACGTTCTTAAATCTACTAAATTGTTCCACAAGACTTGATGGTTTATTTTTGCAGTCAGATTTGTAGGTTCGACACCGGTACGGACAAACTGCCCGGGTGAATTACGGAGCAAATCCGAAGGAGAGTGAGATTTCTCAGTTATAGACCTTGAATGGTCTTAGTTAAGCTATTACGTTAGTAAATTATTACTATTAAGAGCCGGGCGTCGCCCGTCTAGCCGGTCGGTTTAGGGTCCCGCTTCCGTCAGCAATCATCGTCAGAGAATGGAAACACCAAAAAACAACGAATAAAGGTATTTCGACCGTTTTTTTTTTAAATAAGAGATATATAATTCTGTATATCGTTGATAATATTTAGTATTCTTTCACTTTTCTTGCTTGAAATATTAGAGAGCTTATCTTGCTTAAAATTTAGAGAGCTTCAGGATATACTACATTTATTGTTCTTCCATTTGGAGCTAGGATATAGACATTTTCAGCTTTTCCAACTCTAGAACAACCCACATACAGCTAACTATGGTAGAAACATGGTTTAAGAATATCGAGTCCAACAACTTTTAGCGATTGCCCTTGTGCGTTGTTAATGATCATGGCGAAACTTAAACGGACAGGAAACTGAAGAAAAAAATAAAAAAAAAACAAATAAACTACTGAAAAAGTTTGTCTTAAAACTGAGATTAAAATCAAAAGTTCAAAATTACAGACAATGAAATCAAAAGTATGTTTTAAGGTTTTTGGTTTCAAAGTAATAATATAAAATAAGTAACAAAATTAATAATCTATACGAATAATAGGAACAGTTTCGGTATACGAGCCCCATTGGCGATATTTTGTATTGGCGACTTTTTTTGTCGCTTAGCCAAACATCGAATCGTAAATATCGTTTGAATTACATAGAAGTTGAATTTTGCAAAATATAAATTTAAAAATAATACAATAAGGAAAATTGCATAAACTTCGTAAACGAATTCTGTGTATACTAAATTACCAATATACGAATTCTACTATATCAAATCTGTTCCAAAGGCGTACGATGTTGAAAATGGCGTATTCCATCTTGTTACAATCTGGAAAAGGGTTTATTTCAGTTATAACACTGAATAACTACAAAATAACTATAATATGTGTAAAGATATTTAGAGAAATTGAAATCCATGCGTTCACTTACCTTGCAACATCCAATATTAACCCAATTATTATCGAGAATTAACATCCAATATATGCGCATTCGCAGATTCCATCATCGGATGTTTGATTCCAACGCCTGGAGATGAAATGTTATTAAAAAACTGAATTTATTTATAATTATTTAAAACCTTCCAAACTTATCTTACAATTTTCCTAAGGCTTCAAAACGTAAGTGTACGAAGTTTCAACCAGATTCGTCAAGAAATGTAGATTTGTATACGATACATACATACATACATAGAGACACATTGCTTTATTTATATAGATTACGTAATTTCGCCCAAAAAGCCGTTTATCACCGAGTTTTCACCGAAAATTAGTAAATAAATAATTTTCGCATTTATTCGCTCATATCGGCAAATTTCGCATTTATTCGCATCTATTTCATAAATACGAAAATTTAGTATCCCTAGCCATATCCCCTTCATTAATGTTAGCTATAAGATAAAATTCATGTTAAATACATAACTAAAAATCAATTTAAGCTAACTGATCTGTGATCCGAATACCTTCGAACTCTCTTTTATGACACTAGTTACGTTCTGGAATTCGACCCATACAGTGAAAGGAAGAAAGAGAACCGGATCTCACAGAAGTGAAGTATTCCCTTATAAGTGTGCTGTAATCATATAACTTTAAAATCTAATGCTTTATTGAGCTACTTTCCCCCGACGATGCCTTCTCTCGGAATGCAGCCGAGGAGGAGCGTTAATCCGAACCGGTATTTATTCTAAATATAACCTTTAAACGAGGAAACGGAATATTTTAATTAATTCTGAAATCTGCACGTAAATGGACGTAAAGGAATAGCTCTACATATAAATAACCTCTTAACTATGAAGGAATGATTCATTACAGAGTCGTGCTTTGAAATGTGCCATCCGCATCTACGAATTTATTTCATTCTCGTCGGAATTTATCGGACATTGAATAGCATTAAAGACGATCTGCAAAAATAAGTTTAAGTCATTTTTAGCTAGTTGTCTCTTGGGCTTTCAATTTCATTAAAAAAGTACTTGATGAGAGGAAAATTTCAACATATTTAAGATTTAATTACGAAAAAATTAAAACATGTTTTAAATGAAATTATTACAACTTAAACAGAACTCCAAGTAAGCATTTTCTCCTTAATACAAATTACCATATTTTTCGGACCATAAGACGCATCTTTTTACATAAAAAACCGGCTCAAAAGTGGGGTGCATGTTATTGTCCAAAGGTAACATTAAAATAAAATGAATATTTTATTATACAATGGAGTCCCGATAATCCGCACTTCGGTAATCCGAAAGTCCGCTTAATCCGAAACCAAAAGTCAAAAAGAACGACAGGTTACAATAAAACTACAGTGACATTAAGTAATATAAAGTATATTTCTGAGAATTACAAGAAAATTCAAAGTTAAACAATGTACTGAACTAATTATTACTGAACAACATTGGTTTTAAAAGACCTGTTAAGTTTTTTTGTCGATGAGAAGAATACCTCTCCCGTGAAGCCAAATTACGCCAACGAAACAGAAAAATGGTGACCGCTGGGGTCGGAGCGGATTATTGCTCTACGTAGCGTAGCTCTACATCAAATGCAGCCGCGGTGTCTGAGTGGGATGCCCTCTGTTCGCTGTCACCCTCTGATTCACCTTCACTCTCGTCTGGGACGTTGACAGGTTCTTTCAAAACCATTTGAAGAATCTGAAAATCCAACTGCCGAGCACTACGGCGTATTATTGGACCAACTTGCACTCTACTGTAGTGTACTAAGCAGCGTTCCGCTCTATTATCCCCCATTTCGTCTAAAATCCAACTGTCGAGCACTATGACGTATTGTTAGACCAAATTACACTCAACTGTAGTGTACTAGGCAGCGTTCCTCTCTCTTATCACCCACTTCGTCTCGAGATTGGGTTATGTTTAGACAGGCCTTTTAAAATAAACTGTGTAATCACACGTAATATGTAATATTTATGTAATCACACGTTATTATGTAACTTAAGTGTATTTTAAGAATTATTTCTTTTAATCCGAAAAGGGTCTGGTTCCAATCATTTCGTATTATCGGGACACCACTGTATATATTATATATATATATATATATGTTGTTGTTTTTGCTTATGCCCCTTGACCGACAGTAACATCAGATAAAGTCCCGAAGGTTATGGTCGATGAAGGTGTGGCTCCTGTTTTGAATTAGCACCACAAGTGTCGCAGTCCGACTTGGCTAAATGACCGATCCCGTAATTTTGAACCAAGTCAAGTGACGAGACCGGAACACTTACCCCTCACCTCCAGAGGTAAATTTTATAACTTGGAGGGCATTGTAGCCACGCCCTATTTTACGTGCCCCGGTCACCATTAGTGAACACGGCGGTAGATTTGTAGCGACGAGCATCGAACCAGAGACGTTCAGACCACTGGCCCGCTGCCCTTGCCAACTGGGCTTATTTTACGTATGCTGGTCATTTGGCCACTAGGCCATTAGACCACGGGTTCTCCAATACTACAAATAAAGGACTTAAATTTTTTTAAAAACTAGCAAGTTTCTCTTTCTTATAAATTAATTGTATTAACTCTCTAATTGCATGAGTATAGCTATAGACACGCAAATATCTGGATAAGAAATATACACTTCCTGCGAATAAATATCCGGAAACTTACGTATTTCGCTTATTCAGCACTTTCCGAGATTGTCGCTAGGTGGACGACCGGGATATAAGCATAGAGGTAGTGGTTCAGCATAGTAGTTGATTAAAAGTAGTATGGCAACTCGTCGTGAGGTGGGTGAAATTGAAAGGAGGTTATATTTGGATTCCATATAAGTGGAAAATCTACACGTCTGAATAGCGTTGAGTTAGAGAATCTGAAATCCACTGAGGCTGTTGTTATCAGCAAGCAGAGACATTTTTACCTTACTAGCTCACAGAAAGCATCTATGTAGAAAGACGAAACTGGTGGATAGAGAACGGTGATAGTTACAACGCATAACCAGATAAAACAATCGAATCTCAGCTGAAAACATTCGGCCAGAAATGCAGAGCAGCACTGGTACCTCTGCCTGCATCCATACTATCCGAAAAGAACTTAATGAACTGTCAAGGCATGATGTCAAGGCCAGAGTGATGTCTTATAAGCAGCTTATCGCAAACGTCAATTCTAGGATCCGATTATCATGAGGCAAAGAACTTAGAAACTGGACATTCGACCAGTGGAAAACAATCATATGAAGATACAAGATTCAAAAGTTTCCAGTCTGGTAATAGAGTCTGGAGACACTCTGGAGAAAGCTTGTTACTGGAGCGTGTGGTACTAACTGTGAAGTTGGCGGCGATTTTTGCTGTGGGTTGCTTCCTGTTGGTACGGTATTGAACACTGTATTTTATTCCCGTAACCGTGACAAGGGATCGGTACCTTGACATTCTAGACAATCCCGCACTTCTTACATTGTAACAGTACTACGGAGCTGACAATTTATTCTAACGGGATGACAATAACCCATACCACAGAAGGGCAGCTATTATGCAGTGGATCTCCAGATCTCAACCAAATCGAGCAAGCATGGGGCGCATTGGAAACGACTGAGGTCCAGACCAACACGTCCGAGTTCATCAATTGAATTCGCATCGATTTTTCAGGACGAAGGGGAAAATATTCCTCTTGATGTCATCCAGAAAGTGGTCGAATGTCTTCCTAAGAGGGTATTCTCTGTAATCAAATCCAAAGAGGAACTTACCCCTTACTAGAATAATAAAAATCTCTTCACATATCTTTTCACACGTGTCCGGACAATTATTGGTATAGTGTATATCTTTCTGAATTCCCAAACATTCGTAAATTAATAGTACACACAAAAAAATCTAAAGCAAGCAAATTCTGTTTACATATAATGAACTGTTTTGTGCTTCATTTTATTAAAAAATGGATATTTAAGTAATAGAGAAATTTTTCTGGGGACGCTATCCAAACCAAACGCATTTCTTTCTCCTCGAGTAAATATCATGCATTTTACCTATTATCAACTACAAACTCTATAGAACGGTATATGCACTTATGTGTGAAAAATACACTGAAAATTAAAATGTGCAGTAAAATAAGTTTGTTCTCATAAAATTGCAACATTACAAATAATTCTTTTTTAAGAACTATACCAGATTTATATTTAATGATCATTTAAAAAATATGTTCCTTAAACTAAATAAAGAGTTTATTTGCACAAATTCTTTAAAAAATATAAACAATCACTTCAAAGATGATTTCCATTGTCACCCAATTCTTAAATCGCAATATTCCTCGCCCAGCCGCGAATCCTGAGAACAAAAGTACATATCTATAAATATCACACAAAGGAAATAGGAAACTCGACAGTTCACATTTTGAGGGTGACTGCATTAGCAAAATCCATTTGAGTTGCGAAAACAAAAAAAAAATGCGATTCTTTACTGCTTTTTGTTGTTCCACATTTTGAAATGTGATTTATTTTTTACGCAAGGAATCTTAAAATTTCGCTTCACAGACTTGAAAATATCGCCCAGGGGAATTCTTTTCGAATTCACAAGCCATTTTTTCTCGAGCAATTCACCTATGCAGATAAAAATATCATCAATATTTTCAAATGCTCAAAACTTTTGGAAATGATTTTGTTTAAGAAGAACTTAAATGAAGGCTTCAGCGGTATGACGTCATATGGTGAAATCGCTGGCTTAGCGGACGTGGCGTAAACTGTATCACCCCGTTATTCTCGAGATTTTAAAAATCTCGGAAATTCATGAGGGATACGTGGGATCGACCCGAAACCTCCGTGTTTATTCGATCAGTAGAGGGAAAATCGATAATTTCATTAATCTGGTGTCACCGCTTTCCCAATTAATTCGGAATCGGCGTCAACGCTATATATTTGACATTCTGGGAAGAGGTCTATTGGAGTAACAAACCTTTAGCATGAATCTGAGGCTTCTCTATGCTACTTTTTGTCAGTGAATTGCCGAAAAACTCGTATGGTGGTCTCAGTGAGGTCAATGCTTTCCCGAGTAAACCCAAAACAGCGTCCCAGTGTATTTTTTTTTGGGGGGGGGAGATGCATTTGGCAGAAAATAATTCTTTAGGACTAAACAAAATTTCGGAAGGACTTTCTTAAAGTCTTGTATCTTGCGTAGACTGTATCGTCCCATTCTTTCCAGTATCTTAAAAATATCGTTAATTCGAGTATCCTTGCGGCTCTGGGATAACCGACGCGTCATGAGCACATTGGATCGTTCCAAAGGCTCCTGTTTCCTCGGTCGGTAGCGGTAAAATAGATAATTTTGTTAATTTGACGTCACCGCCTTCACGATTAACTTGGAATCGGCGCCAGCGCTATGTTTTGGGGATTCCGGGAAGATTTTTTTCCGGATTAATTAAACTTTAGCATCAATTACAGAAGATTCTAGTACTACTTTTTTTGCCAATAATGTGCCTTAAAAACTATAAACTTGCAAGGCGGTTTTGCTGACGTCATCGCTTCAACGAGTAGCTTAAAATCTGTACCCCAGTGGTCGTTTTCGGCAAGCATTTTAAGAGCATAGTTGACTAGGAGTAAAAAAAAAAGTATTAGGAAGGTCTTTAATGAAATTTTCAGTGGTATGACGTCATACGGTGAGATCGCTGGCTTCGCGGATGTGGTGGAGACCGTATCACCCTGTTCTCCTCGGGATTTTAAAAATCTCACAAATTCGAGTATCCTTTTAGCACTGCGACACCCAAGGCGTGAGCGGATCGTCCCGGAAGCTCCGTGTTTCTTAAATCGGTAGCAGGAAAATTGGTAATTTTGATAATCTGACGTCACCGCTTTCACGATTTATTCGGAATCGGCTCCAACCCTGTATTTTCGGCTTTCTGGGAAAAGGAAATTTGGAGTAATAAACCTTTAGCATGAATTTGAGGCGTCTCTTGTGCTACGTTTTGCCAATTAGGCGCCGGAAAAACGGGAACCGGGCAAGGCGGTTTCGCTGACGTCATCGCTTTCTCGGATAACTTGAAACCTGCGCCCCCGTATTCTTTTTTGCGATGCAATAGCATAATTAGGGTTAGAGCATACTTTTCTAGGACTAAATAAAACTTTAAAGGTTAGAACTCTTCTGGAACACTAGTCAGCTGTAACCGTTTCCTTATTTCAGATTATTTCAGATTATTCCTTTTATTTCAGATTTTATAACAATCATTAAGCAGTTTCTTCAGAAATACTGTATAATTAACCTGGCGTATTGCCTGTAAATGTCAGCGCTCTTACTTGCTCAATACTTTTGCATATGGTGGTGTTTAAAGAGTAGAATTCTTTCGCAATGCTAGTTAGCTAGTAATTATACACGCATGCACAGATAAATAGTTCTCCCAAGAAACCCAATGAAGGCCATAGAAAAATCATGAAAATTACTTGATAATTATTTGATAACTTGAAAATTATGCTCTTCATATTGAAACATAGAAAATCACAAACTACATATAAAAATAAAATACTTCGATTTTGTAATTTAAATGTGTGTTAACTTAAAATTCGGATTGGATTATCGGGTCTAGTGGTATTATACATTCAGAAAAAAAATTAATCGAAAGCCTTTCCCTTTTAGTTAAAAATAATAAAATAAGTAAATTGTTAGGGGTGCAATATTAATTGTAAGTCTTTTACACGTTATTAAGAATATCATAGAATATTTTTTAACATATTAAAAATATAAAAATGTTTAAAATGTTATTATAGGAAATATAAACCACATTTTTAATTAAATAATTCAATATGATATACCTTCACTATTTCCGACCCCTCAAATTTTTTTCTCGACCCGCTGTGGATCTCAAGCCTCAGTTTGTGCACCACTGCAATAGACCTTGTTGAACAAGTTGCTCGGCGAGAAACTCCTATTCGTCAAGGAACTGGTACACAGGTACGTCAATACATTAAATAATGTGGGAAGGATCTGTTAGAATTCAGTTGCATGGGCAGTTTGAAGAGTTTTTAACTCCTCTCTCGAAAGTCATGTGCCTTGTATGGCCGATTCTTAGTCTTCATGGAGCAGTCTCGTGCAATCGTGGATTTTAGTACTGTAATTACGATCCACGATTAACTGCAATTACGGTCAGAATACCAAGGATATTGGGAAGGGGTAATCTCTACATTTTCAGAATGCAATCAGTCAGATCTAACTTCGTAAATTAACTAATTATTCATTAAGATCTAAATTACATGAAATACTAGATTAGTTGATTTAATTAGAATGTTTATCGTTGTGTCCAAAAAGAAATGTTCCTTACATGCTTTGTATCATATTAGAAAACAGCATAAAATGACTCTGATTGCAGGAATAGACCATAAAAATTATTATATCTGTAATTAAAATAAACCAAATGGCAGTTAGGGTAAAAGTGATTGGAGTGTAAATTTTTCATTCATTTATGACAAAATACAGTGAGATTGACAAATTGAATAAAATAAAAAATATAATTAGATACTCAGTGTCTCATGTAGAACATGTAATTGTGAAATGGCAAATAGTAATTTTGATTAATAACGATATTTTTTTCAAGCTTAAGCGTTTATATTAATTTTTTGAGGGAGATTTTTGAAAAAAGTATTAATCTTTGTCGCATTTACTAAAACAAACAAAAAAATAATCCTTGAGTTTTTTTTTTCTTCATGCACATTGTTCACAAATTTGATGTTTCATCGTGATGTATGATTACTTTTATTAGATCTCCATCAGATTTTATGACTTTTACGGACATATTTCTTCTCTGTTTAAACATAACACATCTTCCTCGATTTGAATCTTGAATGATCATAAATATGAGAGCAGAAAGACGAATATAACAGTAAGCAGCGTGTAAATCATGTTCGAAACTTATTATTTACGACTACTAAATTACTGCGGACCGTTAAAGACATAATAGCTCTGCACAAATATTTTACAAGAGGAAAGAAAAGCTCACAAATCTCCTGTGTTAATAAAAAAGCTTCATGGACAATTTCAACCTAATCTTGCCAAGAAAATCAATCTAATGTTTCTGTGAAAGTAAACAAAATTTTTTCATGTATGGAGATAATATATTTTTAATTTACTTATTTTTTTACTGCACTTTATTAATTTTTAAGCTGATATTTTATTATTTCATTTCCTTTTTTACCTCGAAAACACTCTATAGTAGGGGAGCATATGTAGTCCCGTAGCGGTATTTATGATGGGAACATGGGTGGATATTTTTTTCATCAGAAACTACCTGTAGATGAATAATTTCCATGGTGTCACTCTTTGGTGTGTGGCGTACAGCAGTAATGACGTCATCAAGATGGCCGCCATGGAATTTAAAAAATCCACTTTATTTCGGTTATTTATCGGCCGATTTTCTTTTGTAATACCTCATATTGAAGATAAATAAAATGTCTAGATGGCAGATGCAGAATCAGGGGAGACGGAGTCGTCGTAGAGCACAAAAGGGAGAAAGCGCGTCCTCTGAAGAAGATGGTTGGCTCGCGGTTGGAACCTGTGTTATGCTAGGTCAAAGTTACATTGGAGACCCTCCATGAAGGATAAAAAACTTTTGTGCTTGTAATTAAATTAACATTATACATAAAGATAAAACACTTCATGTCGGCTGGCCAGCCATTGAAAAAACAAAGAAAAAAACACCCCTGTAAATTATACATAGAAAGTGCATTCAAAGCACATGGAAAAATGGTAACAAAATAATTACAAAACAACTTAAATTGGTGTCATACATAAATGAATGCACTATAAGAGTCAACCTTGTGACAAAGAGCATGGTCGCATAGTAAAATAAGTGTCATTACTATATAAGGAAGGTTACAAGACACGTCTGCATGAAAAACATAACCCTCAAAACAGTGTATAACACTGTACCATGCCTAGCACAAAAAAGTAAAAAGGAAATGTGCTTACAAACTTAAAAAAACAAGTGCAAAAATTACATTGGGATACATATGTTAAGATGAGTACATACGCTAGAACAGGGGTGGGCATTTAGTCGATCGCGACCGACCGGTGGACCACCAAGACATTTTGGGGTGACCGCCTTTACTAAGACCTAAGACGCGCATACTAAATATTTTTGGAACACCGACGCGATTTGCTTTAAACGCGGTTTTAAAAGAGTAAGTTTTTTTTCGTGTAGTTATGTAGGTAAGTACATATTCCGCATTTATTATTAAGTTGTAATAAATATTGTAGACCTTTTTATCAGCTCACCACACCTACGTCACTGGGTGAACCGCAACACCTTGACAAAATTAGAAGTAGCCCGTACCTTGGAAAAGTCTGCCCACCCCTGCCCTAGAGCATTAAAAAATACTTAACGAATCATAGAAATATGCAACAGCATGTTATTCAAAAATGTTACACAGTATAGCAAAATTGCATGATGATTTTGTTTGCAAAAAGGACAAGTTAATGATATATACACTTCACAAAATGACAGGTGAGATATACAAAAATAAGAAAAATATAAAAATTTCACCAATATAAAGTTATAAAGGCATGAGTTATAAATGCATGAATTGTGATCTACACATAATACATAAGTGCATTTACAACAGTTGTTGTTGAACGAAAGACAGTACAACTTGTGTTCTGTTCAAGATTGCCTATATTTTTTGGGGGGGTTTCAAGTGGTAAATTTTAACTTAAAATATGGATGGTGTAATTAAATTCGACCGACCGTCTAAGCCAGGGGTTCTCAACCTTTCAGGCTCTACGCCCCCCCCCCCCCTTTGAACACTGGTGCGAGGTTACGCCTCCCCACCACCACCACCATATGTGGTCAATACAAGTATAGTACAATCGGAATTTGAAACTGAAGTTGGTTATTAAATGAAAATATAGAATAGATAATTTCATACACAAAATTTATTACTACTCATATCTTAATTTGGAACATATTATTATTAGAACATATGAAATCAAAGAATTAAATACAGATCAAATATATTTGAGGTAATCAAGGATCTAGGTGAGGTTGGCATGTAATACCAGTCACTTTCACAACATTAATGAGGGGGCTGGCACTATTTGTCCTTGACAAGTTTTTGAATATTAGGTTGTAACTGTGACAAAGCACACCTCAGGTCACTTTCAACATCCAGACGTACGAAAATTATCGTATTTTTACAATTACGACAACTATCGTGTACGACAATTATTGTGTTCGTGTTCGTATGTCGAAAATACGTTACGGTTACATTGTGACCGCAAAATTGAGTACAATAAATGACAGTTAGTTTTACTTTTTTCTAAGTTAGTTTTACTTTAGTTTTACTTTTTTCTAAGCGAAGTTTACAGTTAGTTTTACTTTTTTCTAAGCGAAAGCGAGTGAAGGACATAGACTTTGAATTGTGTATATTGTGCCAACATCTATTGAATGAGGATTTGGTTAAAACCTCAAGTACTCAGCACAAACTGTTTGATGCAGTGAGAGTTCGAAACAAATGTAAAGACAGTGATTATCAACACCTCGAAGAATACGCTCGAAAATTTACAGTGGAAGGAATAACCCAGCTAAATGCCCGGTGGCATTTAACTTGTCACAAGAAATGCGCGCACAAAGGTAACATTGATAGACTACAGGCCAGGTATAAAAAACAACAAGCGGAAATTGAAATAGCTTCCCCAGGTTCGGTGTGCAATAAGGTCCACCCGTGTACAAGAGGCCAAAATCTTGGCACGAAACTACATAAAAATGCCTGCTTCTTTTTCGATAGACTTGAAGCTAGGAGACATCCATTATATACCGCTTCCATCAAAAAGGTAGGTCAGAGGATCTGATGCTGTCTAGCGAAGTGAAAATAGCAATTGGAAGTTAAAACTGAGTGGATTCATTAATCCAGAAGATGTACATGCATATGATGTAGCATACCACAAAGAATGTTGCACAAAAAACGTCATTGCGAAGTACTGATGAAGTTGAAACAACACCTAACTTGCCAGAATGTATTAGTCAAGTAGAATCCATAGATCGTTTGCTAGATTCTTTTTTGGAAGATAATGTTGTCACGATGGCAGATCCTGAGAGATACTATAGAGATATCTGTCACTGGAATGGTGTTAAACGGCAAGACATGTTGTCAAGAAAATCTCTTAAAATATTATACTTATTGAGCATGAATTATTTTACATGAATGTAGTATTTAACGACCCTATCTCCAAAAATCAATCACAGCGTATTTCTTTGAAATTTGTCAATGATGTTTTGTTTTCGCGGGTGGAATCCAATTCTGATATGAATGCGAGTATGGAAGTTCTGTATCAAGCAGCTAAATTATTACGTAAAACCATAATGACAGAGAAGAAATGGAAGTTTACAAGTTCTATAACGAAGAAAAAAATCATAAATATCATACCGAAAGAAGTTCTATTCTTTTTCAAATGGTATATTGGAGGGAACAAAAAAAAAGGACAGTTTGCAGATTGATAACAAACATTTGAATCAAAGGGGTGCTGCATTATCACAAACTCTTATGTATGAGTGCCAAAATGAAAGACAAACCGTTTATAGTAGCACGGCGTTAGTTAAACACAGACACTCACGGGACCTTCCTCTACAAGTTGCTGTTGGCCTAACGATACATAGTAAAACTCGCAGAAAATTCTTGGTTCAGCTCATACATGGTTCGGGTTACTCGATTGATTATAATAAAGTTTTCTGCCTTGAGACTGCTAAAGCCAATGAAGTTCTGAACCATATGGAAGACAATGACGGATTGTATGTCCCACCCGATATTGTGAAAGGGAGATTTATCTTTTGTACAGCAGATAATTTAGACTTCCTTGGAGACACGCCTGATGGGCGAGGAACCCTTCACGCAACTGTAATGACTTCTTATCAAGAATATAACGAAGGTAAATTGCAATCTATAACCCTGTCTGATGCTGAAACACAGGTACCCAATCGTTCGCTACAGAAACGACCCAGATACATGACAGACTTTATTCACTACAATGGGCCAAAACTCTTAAAGCCTAACAGTTTTGCTTTTAAGAAATCTGATATATATATATATATATATATATATATATATATATATATATATATATATATATATATATATATATATATATATATATATATATATATATATATATATATATATATAATTCAGAGTTTAAAACTACATAATATAGAAGATTTAGCGTGGTGTCTGTGCAAAAACAAAATAATACGTGATACAGAAGAAATATCCGATAGTTCCGGAAATCGACCTCCAAGTTCTAATCATGAAAGTAGTTATAATCCATCATCTGATCCAACTTGGACTGTCTTTAATCCAAAGCTGTTAAAAGACCAAAAACCAATCACTCACATATGTGCTCTACCAATCACACCAGCTACTCCAACAGATCGTTCCATACTATTGACTTTCTAGACGTACTTTGAAAAATTGACTATATATGTGTGTGGAGTAGATTCAAAATGTGTTGTTCCATTAGATTTGGGTCTTTACCGTCCTGTGCAACAACTTATCATGGCTCAACAGAATCTTCGAGATCACTTTGTGCTACGACCTGGAGAGTTACACATATATGTATGGCCTTTTTACGTGCTATTGGCACATTTATTGAGGCACATTTTTATTCGCACATTTTGGGGGGGCTCTTCCTCTCTTTTCTAAGAATCACACACATGTCCCAAACGCGAGCCAACCATCTTCCTCACAGGACGGCGCTCTCTCCCTTTTGTGCTCTGTGATGACTCCGTCGTCCATGATTCTGCATCTGTCATCTAGACATTTTATTTATCTTCAATATGAGGTATTACAAAAGAAAATCGGCCGATAAATAACCAAAATAAAGTGGATTTTTTTAATTCCATGGTGGCCATCTTGATGACGTCATTACTACTATACGCCAAACACCAAAGAGTGACACCATGGAAATTATTCATCTACAGGTAGTTTCTGATGAAAAAAATATCCACCCATGTTTCCATCATTAATACCGCCACGGAGCTCATTTTTTCGACATATGCTCCCCTACTACTATGGAAGAGCCAGGGTTTTGGAATTGAGGTTCACTCATGTTAGCAAAAAGCTTATTATGTAGCTTATTTTTTCTCAATCCCAAATTATATTAAAAAAATGCACCGTAGACGAGGGGAATACTCGAAAAAACGACTGCAAGCATGTGTTTTGCCAACTAGCTTTTTGCATCTTATATTTCTACCGAGAGGTAGGTGTGATTGATAATAGAATATCTAAATATATTTGACAGTGAGAGTTAAATGCGGCAGCGCGAAAGCTCATTGATGGCATCTTTTTTCCCAATACTGCAGGCATTTGTCTCTGAAGGTAGGTACTCGCTGACATTGACCCATGAAGACCCGCGGAGCTTTGCTGGCTATTTTATTATGGGAGCACCATATAGGTGAGCCACCATTGCTTTCTATGGAGGGGACAACACGGGAACTACCAAGCCTTATTCGAGATTTGAATCCCAGCTCACCGCAGGGCATCTCAGAATGGTAATTCTTGATAACCAAATATTAACAATTTTCCTTATAATATCGTCTTAATTATTTCAGTAAATTAATTATCACTTGTCTCCAGTGGGAACTGTTCGCACTGAATGTTTAACCATCCTTTTGAGAAAATAAACTATTTGTTATTGTGAGCGGTTAGTGATTTTTAATTTATTACAGCAAAACATTTTAAGCCCAGAAAAACATAAATTGTATAACCATGCTCAAATTGAGAAACTAAGAATTGTATATTCTTTAACCGGAAACAAAGAACATTTTTCAGTCATATATTGTTGCAAAAGAATAAACGACAAGATTACCTTTCTCAACATGTAGGTTGAGAACAGTTTTATCACCTATGTTGAAGATTTTATTGCTTTAATCAAACTTATTCTATTTGAATCAGATGTCATCAATAGTTACCTTAACCGTGTCTTTCAGTTGAGAAATTCATATATAATTGTTCAGAACAAAAGTCGTATTTTCTTCTATTATTAGAAGTTAGAGATTGGTATTACATAACAAACAAGAGGGGCTCTTTCTGAGCTGTAATTTGAAGAAATCTCTGGATCTTCAGATCTCAAAAAACAATTTCATTGCTGAGAGAGGCGTACGAAAAAACCAGCATCAAAGGGTTAATTGGAAAATTATCATCACTTTTAGTATGTATGAATTAACCGGTTGAATATGTTAGCAAACTTCATGATTTTAGTTAAATAAAAATTTGGTAGATGATAAGAAATTGCTTTTAATCAATATTTTATATAGGTAATCAAACTATTGCATGAATTTTTAAGATCTATATATTAGTCTCGAAAAAGGCATAAGAATTATCTTCGAAATTATAGATAAAGGGTGATATTTTATTAATATACCTACTGTTAAAGGGAAGTATAGAACAATATAAGACAATTTATATATTTAAAATCAATGAGCTTATCCGAATTTTATGGGGTATTTTTCAAATTTTAAACCAGAATTAATTCCAGTAAAAAGGTTAGAATATACCAAGGACTCTACGAAAAAATTGACAAAAGTATTTATGATTATTTTGTTTTATTGTTCAACCAGGAAAGTATAATTTGCTTCTGGCAATTTTTCTAAAATAAAATAAATGCGCACCTTCTACACAATACGCGTGCAATATTTTCACTCTTTCTCCGAACACATGAAAAGATTTATATCAAGGCTCTTATTCTTCCTCGGGATGTCAACATTTCAAACCTTAGTACAGCGAGTGTTCCCGAGATGAAGTTTCGTTTACTTTTAGGTATGCTAAATCGACAATGGAATCATACAAAAATAAATAGTACACAGTTTTCAACTTTTATTTCAAAGAGTTAGACGGACGAGAGAAAATAAAATACCTCTTTGTTATTAGACAAAGAACTTATACTAGAACGTTTAGAAAAACTTTATAAGTTCCACATAAAGATTTGGATGAAGGAATCTACACACATAAAACAAATTTACTTTAAACATATCAAAACTTAATATACAAAATTTCAGTTTCTATATCTAGAATTTCACTTTCAAATCGGGGAAATAATTTATTTGAATATTTTATTGGGGCACAAAGTATGAGTGCTATAAAACTTATTAAAGTTTGACATGGATTTCAAGAATTAAGAGAGATAATTTCCCATAATATTTTTCCTAAAAATGTACTGCTTTTGTACATACATTTCTTTCAGAATATTGAAATTTTATGAATTTCAAATATAAGGTAACTGGATTTAGTAATCAACTAAGTTCAAGATATGTGGATAACTAATATTTGCATATTGTTTTTTTTACCAATTATTTTCCTCAATAAAGTTTTGGATGTAGTTCCTATTAGCAACCCTATGGCTACTACATGGAAATTGTTAGTTAAGCACAAATTCTTCTCGAATCTCTCAAAAAAGCTGCTATGTGACTTCATATTAGTGGGCTTGTTTCTTTAAGAGTGCTATAGAGATTTAGCACTTCTACCCTAATTTAGGTGTATATAATTTGAAGTGGTACTCTAATGAATTAGATTCAAACATAGTTCTAAATTAATAAAAAAAGTTTCTTTAAACTTGACACATAATCTTTCTTTTCAACATAAATGCTGCGTACTACTAGTACGAGCTATATAAACATTCATGAAAGGCATATTCTTTCAGTATAGACACGTTGCAAAGAAATTCAGTTTGAAATACTCAAAATACTTGAAAGTCAAACCAGCGATGCTGCTCAGTAGGCATTGGCCTCCGACCACAAAATAACCTTCTTCTAACAAGAATTCGCGTAGGTTTGAAGCGACCTAGCTAAACGCCTCAAAAGGCAATTCGCATAACTCAACTGTAATCAAACCAGGCTCTCGACTCACTATTTTCTTCGTTCTCGATACTTCGTTTAGTCAGCTCTACTCCTCCTTGCACTTCCTCTCACTTCGTACCTCCTTCCATCTAGCTGATGGATATTTATACCAACCGCGTATACCGCAATTAGCATATCTTAAGCGGCTTTATTTACCTAAAAGTTCGCTTATTGTGAATCGAATCTTATTTAAACCTTACATTGGCCTCCCTCGAAGAAAAAATTAGGTAACTGAAGTCTAAATGGCTTCAGTTAGCTAATTGAAAACGCGTGCTGGTCTGACTTTTTACATAATGGGTGGCAAAGCCAAAAAACCTTTCACACGTTGAGTGGGGGGGGGGGACGCCACTAACATTTTATAAAACTAACCCAGGAGGGTCCAGGTGACACCAACAAATGGTGGATTTGCAGAGTTGCGGATACTGGGCTGGCCAACTGTGGCCTAGAAAATCTATTTCAGTTAAATTATCACCACATTTGCCCAGCACGGACATTCATGAATGTTTGTAGGTGCTCTCCCATAATTCATAGGGCACGTTTTATGTTTTGTGAAGTTAGTACTTTAGTTAGCTATCTGTATGCAGTAAGTATTTTTTTCTATGCACTAAATGTCCCCTTCAAAAATTTATAAAACAACAGTATTCCGTTTTTTTTCGTGGCTCACCCCTTTCCTCTCAAAAGTTTTACACAGCATATATATTTGGGGACTTCAAACCAGTTTGGTTCGCTTTTATTGAAGGGGTGGGGGCGATAGAATAAAAAATTGATACAAGACTTGTTCATGAAGGCAGCAACTTCGTTGCACCAGTCTGTCTATTCAGTGGAACCTCTCTTGATGGCCGCTTGTCCTTGTGAACGGATTTGTTGACCGTGTGGGCATCCTTCGTGCAGCAGGGAGTTGGACCTGTGGCGCTGGTCCGGCTTGACGATGGACAGGAATTCTCTTGGGAGGGGGCTCTTGCTGGGCGGCTGGGATCTTCAGCGTCCTATACTTGTTCACAGAGTTTTTAGAATTGTCATCCTTTCTTTTGATAACCTTGTGTACCTTATATGTGACACGCTCATCCTTTGATAGAGGTTTAGCAGCACACACTTTACTTCTCTGCGTACTTTTGCTAGTATCGACATTAGGTTTTAATGCAGATTTGTCGTGGAGGGATGCAGAGATGACACCAGAATTGGCACATACACACACTTTACCTGAAAACAAAACATTGAACAAAACTATTTACATGAAGTTAAAGAATACATTTTTAAGGATTAAAAATTTACAGCGCGCGGATGGCGCAAGTCCTCTGTGTCTCTCCACTTATTTCTCTCTCTAAACTAGACATTGAGTTCTAGCGGGGTTATTGTCAGATAAAAGTTGAGTTGAGGGTGTTCTGCTACAGATTCCCCCTCAACCCACTGGAAGCGTCCTCGCACAGCTGGTTGTATCCTTTAGAACATTGTCTGGTAGTCTGGTATCGGGTCGGTACCGGTCGGTGACACTGAGGAGGAACAGAACTGGTAGCATGGCTGGGGCCGCTTCATGGATTCCACGAGGTCGAAGCGGGTACACTGGAGACGAATCGGCTCCATAACATGGCTTTAAGCTTGAGACATGATAAGTACCTATGGGATAAGAAGGGTTTGTTTTATTTGCTATAATAAAAGTGGTGGGGGACTTTTGTTGAATGATGACATAGGGTCCGTCTCTGTTGGGCATAAATTTTCTCGTTTTCTGTTGGGAAGCGTTGATCACAGGATGTGATGTTATCCAAACGTAGTCGCCTGGTTTGTATTGAGAACCTTTTCGGCGTTTTTGGTCTGCAAATTTTGTATGTCTGTCTTGACGCTGTTGGATTATATCTTGAATTTCGGGGGTTATTTTATTAAATTTTCTTAAATACGGTGTTATTTCTGGATCAAAGTTATCATGTAAAATTATTTGGCGTAGATCATGTGAGATATCATCCGTAGTCCGTAATTCTCTTCCAAATTGTAAGAATGCAGCTGTGTGGCCAGTGGTGTCAGATTTAGCTGTGTTTAGGGCAAACCGTAGGAAGTTTTTCATCCCAAATTGTGTGATACTTCTCAGTCAGGATAGCAAGTCGAGGTTTCAAGTCCCTGTTCTTTTCTTTCGACAGGGTTGGCCTGGGGATGGTAGACAGGTGTCAACGATTGTTTGATATCTAAAAAAAACAGACTTGTTGCATAACTGCACTGACGAACTGAGGTCCGTTGTCACTGATAATGCGACGTAGAAGTCCATATCTCAAGAATATTTCTTCAATCATTGTTACAGCACATTCTTTGGCTGTAGCTGTTGTTAAAGCGAATATATTCAACCCACTTAGTGGCGAAGTCTTCGATTATAAAATTCCACTTTTTTCCATTGTTACTTTCGGGTAGTGGTCCAAACAGGTCGATTGCCAGTGTCACAAAACGTTGAGCGTATACTGGAGTCTGTAATAACCCAGCTGGTTTTTGGTTTGAAGACTTGTACAACTATGTTTTTTCGCATACCAGTCCAGTAATACCTCTGCTCAATTCTTTTTTAAGTGCTTTCCGCACCGTAGTGACAGGCTGTCGGGGCATCATGGAATTCTTTTAAAACTCTGTCTTTGTTCTTGAGATGGTACAACAAGTTGTGCGTCCTCTGATTCGGAGTAAGGAGCATATCTGTATAATATACCTTTGTTCATCTGGTAACCGCGACCTGTCCACGTTGCAAAGGTTTCGTCTTTGTCAGTACTTTCGAATGACTCAATGATTTTTCGGAGATCTTCATCTTTTAATTGTTCTTATCTAATCTCTGCGGAATTTCTGGAAGGTATGTCTATACTAATCATACAAATGTCACACGTTTTTTCCTCATGAGCGCACACGGGGCGAGACAATAAATCTACAACAACGTTGGATTTTCCTGGGACGCAATCAGTTTTTATGTTGAACGATTGAATCTGTAAAGCCCGCCGAGCTATTCTACCTGAAGGAGATTTCAAAGTCATTAATCACTTGAGAGGCTGGTGGTCAGACGCCACCTTGATTTCGGAACCTTCGATATAACCTCGGAATTTATTCAATGCCCAAACCACATCGAGAGCTTTTCTCTCGGTTGTTGTATAGTTACGTTCCCCCGCAGTGAGAAGTCGACTAGCATATTCTATCGGATGTTGCTCTGCACCCTTCCCCTGAAGTAAAACTGCTCCCAATGCAAAGTTGATCGCATCAGTGTGGATAGTAAAATTTTCTTTTTCATCAATTTGTTTCAAAATTGGTGGGGATACCAAACATTCTTTTAGTGTTTCAAATGCAGTCTGTTGAGATGCACCCCACGTCCAAGGAACGTTTTTTCTGGTTAGAGTGCTCAAAGGACGAGAAATTTCTGCGATGTTTCTAATAAATCGTGGATACCAGGAACAGGTCTGCAGGAAGGACTGCAAAGTTTTAATATTTTTGGGAGGTAGTATTTTCATTATAGCCATTGTCTTTTCAGGGTCTATCTGTACTCCGTCAAGGGTTATCCAAATTTCTAGATATTTAACGTTTGGTCAACCAAAATTACATTTTTCACAGTTTACTCTAAGCTTGAATTTGGAAAGTTTAGTGAAGACAGCTCTTAAATCTGATATGTGTTGTTCGAAATTTGAAGATAAGATTATGATGTCATCTAAATATACTAAAATATTAACCTGGCGTAACTCTCGTCTAAATCTATCCATAAGTCTCTGAAATGTTTCCGGAGCATTCTTAAGTCCAAAAGGCATGCGGATATACCGGTATGTACCAAATGGACGAACAAACGTGGTCTTAACTCTGTGGGGTGGATACACATTGAACTGATGGTATCCAGGCTTAAGATCAAGCGTCGACATGTAATTTGTTTGTTTTGCTCCTTGTAATAAATCAATCATCCTAGGGAGGGGATACGAATCAGTTACTGTGTTATCATTAAGTTTTCGATAGTCTATGCACATATGGACATCACCATTTGGCTTGGGGACAAGGACCACCGTTGCCGCATAGGGCGATTCGCACTCTTCAATTATTCCTTCGTTAAGAAGTCTATCTAATTCTTTTTTGAGTAATTCATTTTTCGCAGGAGTCATACGATACGGGGGTACTGAAACGGGTGGTTTATCAGCAGTGTTAATGTGATGATCCATAAAAGGTGTAGCTTCACCCCCTGGTTGAAATATTTCCTGGAACTCCTCGATGAGTTCGTTTAACTTTTGTTTTTCAAAAGGAGAAAATCGTTCGCCTTTATTACACGATGATGTTACATCTGCAGCACTATGAGTAATTGAGACTGGAGGCGAAAAATCATTAACTTCAAAGGTAAACTTTTTATGTGGTCGATCATTAAAATGCCATTGTTCTCGTGCGATATCTAATACAATATTCGCTGCTCTCAAAAAGTCTACGCCTAACAAAGTGCGATTTCCTGTCGCCTTTGGAAGCGCCAACAGAGTTGTTTTGACTAATCGGTCTTCTATGAGAATTTTCACCTCACTTGTGTAAACATCAGTATACTTTGTTTCTCCGTCTGCGAGACAGATGGTGAAATTTGTTTTTGTGAATTGTACGCCTTGGTCTAATAAAAGGTTGTATAATGTTTCTCGGGCAACTGAGTGAGAAGCCCCTGAGTCAGCACAGGCGAAACCTCACATTCCGCGAAGGAAAATTCTTAATACCGATGATTGCGGAGTGTTCGAATGAGAATAATAAGAGTTAAGCTGAATAGTATCAAATTTTGCAGTTGAACTTTGGGAAGGGTTGCACTGAGGGCATTTGGCTTTAATAAATCCAGGTGTTCCACAACCGTAACAGATAAGTGAGGGAGAGGTAAATTTATTTACATCTGCTCTAACTCTTTCAGGTTTGTTACTGAGAAGTGTTCGCTTAGGAAAAGTATATTTAGGATTATTATTTCGTACAGGAAAAGTTTCTTTTTTCGTATTTATTCTTGCGTTTTCAAACAAATCAAATTTGTCAGCTAATTCGCTAGGCGTATTTAATTCTGCCCATTCATCCAAAAAATGTTCTTTAAATCCTGGGGGTGCTCTTTTCTTTAATTGATCGGATATAATTAAATCCTTTAACGGTTCGAAATCATCAATTTTAAGTTCAGATAGCCAGCCTTCGAAATAACTTCTGATCGCAAAATAAAAATCTCGCCATGATGATTCGGGTAACTTTCTGTGTTGGCTGAAAAGCTGTCTGAATTTTTCTGATCTAAGCTTAAAACGTTGTAATGATACAGATTTAATATTGTGACATCACGCATGTACCGTGAGGTTCTCACGACCTGCGAAGAAGCCTTCCACAGCTGCAGGACTTAAATACTTTCCCACGCGTTTGCACAACATTCTAAAATTCTGCGGGTTAAGCCCCAGTTTTCATCCTCACCGACAAAAGCGGGGAAAGCCGTTTCCCTCCCTCATAAAGATGTCCACCGGGATCGTAAGTTAGAGTATCCTGACGTTATAGAAGCGATATGTTCTCATAAAAATGTCACCGAATCCAAGACCGCGTACGAGCACGGAATTCCTCGGTTCCGCCCGCGGAAATCCTAAAAATCTTCTCAGAACTGGTCGCCACCGGCGGAGGCTTCAAAACTGGGTATATATGCGAGAGTCGGTTTTTTTTTGGAAGGAGAGCCCCTGTGACATCTGGGCTAGAGCGGCCGTGCTGATTTCTGCTCCCCGTAAAGACTGAGTTTACCGCTATTAAAAAATTTTGCACCAGCCTGGTGAGATTTTAAACTGCTCTAACCAACACTTCTCTTGTTACGTTTTGTTTAAATAAAAGTTAAGTTTTTCGTTACTCCTGGCCTGAATTTTTACGCCACTCGGATACCACGCCAGCTGAACACGTTTCGCTTCAAGATGCTACAGCAGTCTTTTTGGTGCCAGCTGTTGGGATGAAATCGGACTCATAAGAGAAGTAGAGCAGAAGTTTATTACTCAGCGACGCAGTAGGGAAGCAGCAAAATAGTGCTCCGGAATTCTTGTTATCTGTTCCTGCGGTCGAAGAGGAGAATCCCTTTCCCCTGGGCGTAAGGTCATTGGCACCAGCGCTGTCCCCTCCTGGAAGTGAAGAGAAACGGAAAGTCCAGTCGTCGGAGTGATACGCCATCAGCTGTTCTGAGGGTTTCTTGCGAGAAGGGAGAAGTGCCGTGAAGGGGTCATTGACCAGTGGATGTCTGCAAAAAGGGGTAAGCACTAATTTTGAACACTTCAGTTGCATTCGGTTTTGTTTTTTTCTTTGGAAGTTACTTTTTGAAAAGGTTTAAGTTCTTTAAAGTTAAGTGGGAGGTTTTGCTGGAAAAATTTTTATCAGTGCAATTGTTTTGTTGGGAAAAAATAGTGTGTTTTTGAATTTTGTATATGTAAAGGGTGAATGCTAAGCTAGCGATTTTTGTTAATGAATTAAGTTAAGGTAAAGGTAAAATAAACCTGTTTCCTTGGTATGAAAAAAAGTGATACAAACTGTATTTTTTTTTCTTGGTGTTATTAGTAGCGGTATTAAGCGTTAGATAAACGGCTTAGCTACTGGAAATTTTGGTACGTTGTGTTGAATGTAACGAGAGAAAATGCTAAAATAGCAGGGTTTTACTACCAAACTTGGTGGTATTTTGTGAGGTTAAACTAACCTTATGTTAGAAAGGAAAAATATAGAGAAAAGTGTTATTCTTTATGATAATTGTTATTATTGAATGTTGAAAAGGTTAAACTAACCTTAAGTTAGAAAAGGAAAATATAGAGAAAAGTGTTATTCTTCTATGATAATTGTTATTATGGAATGTTAAAAAGGTTAAACTAATGTTTTGATATTGGAAAAGTTATTATCGCAATTTTGAAAGGTTAAGCTAACGTATTTTATATGAAATTTTTGGTACTTTGTTTGTTATGTGTATGATTCCATTGTAAACTACTTGGGTTCACAACGAAAAAGCTTTCGAAAGGGTATTAATTGTTTTGAGTTTTTTTTTTTTTGAATTTCCTGATTTGTGCTTATATTTTGTTAGGGTTTTGGTGTGTAAAAAATGGCTTATCTAAGCAAAGGTAGAAAGATTGATCTTCAGATTTTAGCGCGAGAACTTGGAGAACATCCGACCCCCGAGTTAGTCATTACCGAATTAAAACAGTTAATAGAGAGTAGCTTAAATTATGATGAGAAATTCGTTAGGGGTCTTCTTGAAACCATTATGGAAGATAGGTTACGAGAAGAAGAGGAAGAAAAAAAAGCAGAAAAGGAAAAGGAGGATAGGATTTTTGCTATGCAGCAGCAGGAAAAGGATAGAGCTTTTGAATTAGAAAAATTGCGCTTAACAGCTCAGGCCCGTGTTGCGACCCCTGAACATTCCCCGATTAATGCCAGGAAATCTTACTCCGATGTTCAGAAACTGATCCCTAAATTCGAACCAGAAAAATCGGACATTAGCCTATATCTTGTTCTTTTCGAACGGCAAGTGAAAAGGGCGAATTTAGACAAGGAAGAGTGGGTGTCAGTGTTACTGGGTCTGTTACCTCTCGATATTGTGCAACTGATAGCTCGAGAGTCGGACGAGGAGGCGGAGAATTTTGATCACATAAAATCCTTGTTGCTCCAAAAATTTAAATTAAGCCCAGAGACCTTCAGGCAAAAATTTGCACACCAGAAAAAAGCGGAAAATACCTGGAAAGAGTTTTCTTTTGAAATCGGAAATTATCTAGAGGGATGGTTAGAGGGGTTAAAAATTCGCGATTTTGAATCCTTAAAGGAGTTACTGGTCGTGGACCAAGTGAAAAAACGCGTAGCCATGGAAGTAAAAGATCACTTCATCGATGCTTGGCCAACCTTGAAATCTATTTCAGAACTAACCGATAAATTAGATAATTATGATGACGTGCGAAAGGAAAGAAAAAAAACAAGGGACGAAACCTTTTAGAACAGAACCCCTAAATTTTTCGCAGGAAAAGAAAGAAGTTCGTCAGGGTGAGAAATCGGAGAGCCCTCTTTATCAGTGGGAGAAAAGGTTCGGAGATAGGAACTTAGCTCAGTTTGAGAAACCTCGAAAACCAAGGTGTTTTAATTGCTCGAGTACCGAATATTTTAGATCAAATTGCCCCCAACTTAGACATGAAAAAAAAGGAAAGTCTGATATCCTAAATAACCTGGAAGAAAAAAATCAGCCCAAGTTATTAGAGCCTTATTTAAAGGAAGGATTTGTAAATAAACATAGAATTAACATCTTACGGGATACGTGTTCCACCCTGGACGAGGTGTGTAGGAAGTATGTGAACCCAAATTCGTTCTGTAAAGAGAACGTCTGGGTGAAACAGCCGTTGGATGTTAATCACATTTGCTTACCCTTAGCGGTTGTGGAAATCGAGGGAGAATTTGGGAAAATACACACGAAAGCGGCGGTTTGCGAGGATATTTTAGACGAGGGCAGGTACCTTCTGGGAAACAGGACCGCGGCTCTTATTAAAAAAAGGCTGAATTATGAATTCGAAAGCGCGGAAAGGATAAACGCCGTACAAACTCGTTCGCAAACCAAGAAGGCAGAAGAAGGTGAGGAGACAAGTCCCCGGGTAGAGCAGCAAAATGATCAGGAGCCAACGGTTTCCCTAGAAATTATGGACGATAAAATTCAAGTAGAGCCGGTTATTATTCCACCCGTGGAAAGGTTGGGGCTGGAGATGTCGCTTCTTAAGGTCGATCATGACGAATTTAAGAAAACTCAGCAAAACTGCAAGAGTCTGAAAGAGTTATTTCCCTTAGCACAGGCGCGTGACGAACCAAACAGAAACACCTACGTGATTGAAAACGACTTACTGCTGAAAACTCGGGTAGATAAAGGGGGGAACTTGGTTAAATTGTTAGTAATACCGGAAGAGATGCGGGGCAAAGTAAAAGCCTTATGCCATGAGGGAACCTCCGCTCATTTAGGAAGTACCAAATCGAAAGATAAACTAGCGAGGTATTTTTATTGGCCCGGTTGTTTTAAAGAGATGGAAAATTACGTTCGTTCATGCGATAGTTGCCAGATGGCAGGTAAAGGAAATGAAAAGAAAAAGGGCCCCTTTAAAGCTGGTCCCCGTGATTCACGAAACGTTTACTAAAATTAATATTGATGCATGCGGACCGTTGCCCCCATGAGAAAAAGGGAACAGGTACATGATTACGGCGATTTGCATGGCTTCAAAGTACCCCGAAGCAATCCCGGAGTCGGATATAGGTTCGGTAACCAACACAAATGCCCTACTGAATATTTTTAGTAGAATGGGATTTCCGAGGGAAGTCCAATGCGATCTTGGGACATCCTTCACCAGTGCGCTGACTTCCGAATTTTTCGAACGGCTCGGAATAAAAGTCACTCATAGTTCCGTTCATCACCCCCAGACCAACCCCGTCGAACGTTTTCACCGGACCATCAAGCGGCTTTTGAGAACGATTTGTGTTGAGTCGGGGCCGGACTGGGAGCAGCATCTCCCGTCGGCGTTTTTCGCTCTGCGGACGGTAACCCATGAGAGTACCGGGTTTAGTCCGTACTGAATTGATACATGGGAAGAACTTGAGAACTCCCGAAACCTTGCTCTACGAGCAGTGGTTGGATCCCGAGGATGAAAATAACCCCGTAACAGATTATGTTTTAAACCTGATAAAGAGGCTGAAAAAATGTCAGGAGTTAGCTATCACCACGATGGAGAATAAACAGATTAAGAGGAAATTATGGTACGATAGAAACGCTATCAAGCGGGAATTTAAGGAAGGGGATCTAGTTCTAATCTTAGCAACCACTAAACCCCATAAATTGGCGGTACATTGGATCGGACCGGGAAAGGTTATAAATAAAATATCTGAGACTAATTATGTGATAGAGATACCAGGAAAAAAGGAACGAACTCAAATTTAAAATATCAATATGTTGAAACCTTATTATAAAAGACCCGAATGCATAAACTTACTTAATTTGGAGAAAGAAGAGGCTTTGGTTGATGACGAATTAGATTTCCCCTGGGTGGAAAATGAACCTACAATTTATGATTTTAAAGATGTCCTGCAAATTAGTAATCTAACAGAACATCTGGACCCTCCGAAAATAGATCAGTTACAGGAACTGTTAAACCGCTACTCTAAAATTTTTTCAAATAACCCAGGATTGACGGATTTAGTGAAACATGACATAGAGCTGATTAATGACCAGACCGTGAGGTCAAAACCTTATCGAACGTCTCATAGGCAGAATGAAATTTTGAAAACCGAGATACAACGACTGTTAGATCTACGCATCATCGAAGTCGGCGAATCCGATTACGTTTCTCCTATGATCTTGGTAGAAGCACCAGGGAAGGCCCCCGTCCGTGTGTGGACTACCGCCGCCTAAATAAGCTGATTCGAACGGAATATTTCCCCTTACCCAACATCGAAGAAAGAGTTGAACAGGTAGCCTCGGCTAAATTTATCACCCTATTAGATATGGCTAAGGGATATTTCCAGATACCCTTAACCCCAAGAGCACAGAGGATTGCCGCCTTTTGTACTAGTTTTGGGACATATCGCCCATTACGCATGTGTTTTGGGTTATCCAACGCGCCATACTTTTTTAGTAAATTAATGGCCAAAGTATTAAGCGGTTGCGAAGCCTTTGCTGTTCCGTACTTAGACGACATTGCCATTTTTTCCGATCGTTGCGAAATGCATCTCAAGCATATCGATTGCGTGCTAGAACGAATAGCGAGAGCAAAATTGACTATTAAGCCGTCCAAGTGTCGGTTCGCTCAGGACCATGTCAAATATTTGGGTCACATGGTAGGAAACGGGTGTCGGTCTCCGGCCGAAGCAAAGATCCAAAGTATCATAAACTTTCCTACTCCGCGTACTAAGACTCAAATCCGCGCCTTCTTGGGTATTGCTGGTTACTACAACCGGTACATACCGATGTATTCTAGTATCGCCGCACCCCTCACGGACGCGTTGAAAGGAAGGATTCGAAAGGGGGAAGTGATTTGGAGCGAGGCTTGTGAAAAGTCATTTCTGGAGTTAAAAGGGAGACTCACGACTCAGCCGATTCTATATGCGCCAGATTTTGGAATGGAATTTTTTGTTCAAACAGATGCATCAGATACGGGCATGGGAGTAGTTTTGTCACAAAAAAACGAAAGAGACGAGGAACACCCCATTATATTTTTGAGCAAGAAATTCACGGAGGTGGAAAAATGATATGGTACTACTGAAAAGGAGTGCGCGAGTATCATATTTGCAGTAAAAAAACTGCATTACTATCTGGATGGAAAAGAATTTACAGTGATGACCGATCACAATCCCTTGGTATGGCTGAGAACCAATACCAGTACAAATCCTCGACTGATGAGGTGGGCCTTGGCTCTACAGCCATATAGTTTTAAAATTGTGCACCGATCAGGAAAGTCAAACATGAATGCGGACGGTCTCAGCCGTGTCGCATTGGACTAATTAAGAAATTAAATTGTAAATCCTAAAAGGCACAGTGTATAGGGTGTCATTGAATTAGTTCCTTACTGTAACGAGGAATTCGTTACAGGTTCCTTTATTTTGATTAATTTAATTTAATTTGTGTAGTTCTCTTAAACTTTAAATTATAACTTTAATTTTAATCTTAAATCTGCTAGTAATGTTTCCTTTCCTTATCTGATAGTAATTTATTTTTTTCCTAGGCTCTTAGTCATGGGAGGTCTCTGTAACTTTAAGTCCGTTCGGTCGGTAATTGAGAATAGCCTATCTTCTAACATCTGGCAGTGCAATTTGCCGTCCTAGATTCTTTAAGTCTTTGTCAACTAGGTCCCCTAATTGCTAGCCTCGTGTCCACGAAATAAGATGTCTTTTCTTCCCTGTTTCCGTGTTTTTGTTAACAGCATTGATGGGTCTTTTTAAGCTATTAAACTCCGTTTATGCTAAAGGCTCCTGTTTCCCCTTTCCGCGCCTGCGGCGAACGTAATTTATTACGATTCTCTTGCATGGGAAACAGTTTTTCTCAGAACAGGCGTTTGGGCTTCGCGCTGTTTGACCAGCTCCTCGGATTGGTTAAGCTCAGCCAGTCTCGGCCAATGAAACTCCTTAAAAGGGTTCTTCTGGCATTTTCTTCTGGCAAGAGGGACGTGGTACCTAAGGTTTCCAGTTTTGGCGATGCTTCGCGTATTTTATTTTATGGACACAAGGTGTTGGCAATGTGTTGGGCCGCTGTTAAGGTTGTCTTTCTCCTCTCCCTTCTGCACGCCTTGGCGAGATTGGTTGTACGGCAACCCTTCTCTCCTTGCATTGTCCAGGGCTGAAAAAAAAAGAGATGCGATGCAGAGATTCAGAATTTTTTGGTAGATAAAAACTTGCTCTAAGAGACCCTGATCCGAGCTATCGGTCCTTTTTGTTTGGCCGTGGCTTGGTGAGGGGGATTTTTTTTTGTCGAATAGTGAGTACCAGTGTATTCTCGTGATCTGATATTTGTGTATATATTTTTAAAAAAAATTCCTTCAATACTATTATTTTATTTTTGATGCTGTCCTAAGTGGTCATGTAGACCTGAAGCTCTTTTCTATTATGTAGAAGACCTTTTTGTTGTTATTATTCATTAACCAAGAGACTTATATATTCATCTCAAATAAACGCGAATTCAAAGTCTACATATGTTTCGTCTACCTTTTTGTGAGTGAAGCAGTTTTTTTTTATATTTTTCTGTTGAGGGATTTTAGCCGCTCGTGTTCCTGTGGTATTGCACTAGAAATTTGTTTCCGGCACAACGTACTCCGTGAATATGATCGTGCTAGTAATTTTTTTTGAAGAGACGGTACTCCACTATTTACAGCTGAAAGGATCGTCATAATTTCTTTTAATTGGTCCTTCGTACACTTCGTGAGTTTCTAAATCTTCGGAACCCATCCGGCCATATTCACCGTTTGCGTGGGAGTTGACGATTGCTCCATGCCTTCCAGAAATTCATCGTGATCAAATTATAGACATTCATCAGTATCTGTTGCAGTGTCCGGAGTCTTGGTCCCATCATCGAAACGTGATTAATATTGCAAGAACAGTTTTTAATGAATTTAGGTTTCAGAACTATTTAGGGCCACTTGCCTGTCTGAACTTTCTACGTAGCCATAGTATCCCGAACTTTTATCTTCATACTGCTACAAACAATTTATGACTCCGAGAACTTCAAGTTCACTGTTACGAACTATTATAAATATCATCTCCTTTATTCTACTATAATTACTATTGCCACACTTCAGCAATAGTACACTTACCCTTTAGAAATGTATGTTATTGCTGTATTTTGTGTGCATGTTATAAGTATATATATATATTTTTCCATTTTATATTACCAGTAAATGAATATGGCTTTATAGAATTTAAGTGGTTTTTTTTTTCTAAAATGGCAGCCCGTACAAAATAACTGCACTGAACGCGAAATTAATGGTTTATTAATTTTCAAAATTTTGGTTATGTGTTTTGTATAAATATATTTTTTTTTTGCAACTTGAGTGTTGAAAATGGTGCTTATTGTTGACATGCCCTCTTGTGTTTGTGTCATCTACTCTGTATGCAAGTTCAAACTGTGCAAAATAAGGTTCCTAGTGGAACATGGTGTTTGCGACGAAAAAAAGAAAAAAACTTTTCATCTGCGACGAAAAGTTTCCTCGGGTATGGAGGAAGCTGTGACATCACGCATGTACCGTGAGGTTCTCACGACCTGCGAAGAAGCCTTCCACAGCTGCAGGACTTAAATACTTTCCCACGCGTTTGCACAACATTCTAAAATTCTGCGGGTTAAGCCCCAGTTTTCATCCTCACCGACAAAAGCGGGGAAAGCCGTTTCCCTCCCTCATAAAAATGTCCACCGGGATCGTAAGTTAGAGTATCCTGACGTTATAGAAGCGATATGTTCTCATAAAAATGTCACCGAATCCAAGACCGCGTACGAGCACGGAATTCCTCGGTTCCGCCCGCGGAAATCCTAAAAATCTTCTAAGAACTGGTCGCCACCGGCGGAGGCTTCAAAACTGGGTATATATGCGAGACTCGGTTTTATTTTTGGAAGGAGAGCCCCTGTGACATCTGGGCTAGAGCGGCCGTGCTGATTTCTGCTCCCCGTAAAGACTGAGTTTACCGCTATTAAAAAAATTTTCACCAGCCTGGTGAGATTTTAAACTGCTCTAACCAACACTTCTCTTGTTACGTTTTGTTTAAATAAAAGTTTTTCGTTACTCCTGGCCTGAATTTTTACACCACTCGGATACCACGCCAGCTGAACACGTTTCGCTTCAAGATGCTACAATATGATCATAGTTATGCATTTTGGCTACAGGTTCTCTTGGGATAAGTTGTACAGTTTCGGAAGGTAGAACACCAATTAAATAAGCGATCCATTTTGTTTTCGGAATGTTAACAAAAGTCAATTGTTTTTCAAATAGGTTTAAAAAATTATTCATATCATCAAGTTTTGGATTAAAAGTCGGAATTAAATTTTTTATTTCAAATTCTATTGTTTCTGCTTCCAAATTATTGACATTAGGTTGGGGTTGGGGATTTAATTGTTGTAGCTGAAGTTGCAATTTTAGTTTTTCCAATTGGAATACTCGTTCCTGTTCTTTTCATTAGCTTCCTCAGCTTTTTGCCTTTCTTCAACGATAGAGGCAAGAAATTCTTTACTATGATCTTTATCGAAATTAACATCATTTGTTATTGCATCTTTTAGGTCGATTACTTTAGAATTAGGGTCAACTTGAATGCCGTGTTCAGTAATAAATCGAAGTAAATCTTTCTTTTGTGCTTTCCCCCACACAGACATTTTAAAATCATCAATATTGAGCAAAAAATAAGATAAACAATATAATATGAATGAATCAAAACAGTTTTCAAACTAATAATTCAATCAAACTATAAAACAAAACAAATAACATTGAAATAAACTTTTCAACTGATATATTCTCATCTACAACAAATCTAGCCAAAGTTATATTAAAGAAATATCAGAAGTGTTGTGAAAAATTCCCGTTTATGATTTATGCTGATTTCTTCACACATCTATAAATTTAAATCTTATATAAAACCACATGAATGAACTGATATTTAAATCACATCTATACACTTTCGAAATAAGGTAATTTATTTATTTAAAACTATAATAAAATTTTCGTGGTGGAAATTATGTATTATGCTGTTTAGAACACATTATGCATTGTTAATGGTTATTTGATAACTCCTGGATAACAGTACAAATTACATTAATATCCATTATGAACGATAACTATTGTTTAAAAGATCCTTTTTAGTAATATTACACAATTTCATACGTTAAAAATTCAATATACTTTGCCCCGTTGATATTTATTTAGAACATTATTAATATTTTTTCATTATCAGATGTGTCAACTTTCAAATTACTTCATTCGTTAGCTTTTTTTAGTTGTCTTTACTAATTATTTCTATAACTTGTTTCTTTATCTTTTCGTTAAAGATCTTCAATATTCCATGTATGTAATAAAATAAACTTATGTGAACTATATTTATATTGAATGTAACATATAAAATTCAAAGTTCAAAAATATAGCAAAGGAAGTTGCAATTATAAATTATCTCTTACTGAATACCTGTTAATGTCTGTTCACAGTTTTTCTATTCAATTTTAATAAGTCATTGTTTTAATTTTCCATCATCTTAATCCATTGCCTTAATTTGTCATTGTCTTATTTTGCCATGGTCTTTATTAATTGTTTCTGTACATTGTTTCTTTAAGTGCTCGTTAAAGCTATTCAATGTTCCACATATGTAATACATTAATCTTCTGTGAACTATATTGATATTTATTGTAACATATAAAATTCAAATTTCAAAAATATTTTAAATCGAGTTGCAGTTATAAATTATCTTTTACTGAATATCTTTTAATGAGTGATCGTAGTTTTTATATTCAATTTTAAATTTCTAAATTAGTTGATCATTATATTTTTTTAATAATTCTTTTCTACATTGTTTCCCGATTTATAAGTACCTTTCATTATTTTCTGTTCATTACCTATAATATAAAGATTAATAATAAAAATCTCCGTTCAACGAATTATTTAAAAATAAATTAAATATTTTAATGAGAAGGCACTGCATTTGTAAATAATAAGCGATTATTTAGTCTTTTCATTTTTTTACGTAATTTAGGAATTATTATTTTTAATTCCATTTATGAAAATTTTATTTAGAAAGTATGTAGAAAAAAATTATCAAACCTAAAAAACCAATATAGTTATACGTTAGTGATGTCTGAGGTTTTTGAGAAAGATTTTTTTTTATTATTATTACAGGTAGAGAATAACTTAGCGCAAATTTCAAATACTTGTAATTATTTCTAAAAATTTTCCTTTGAGGAAATAATTAGTAACAAGTCAAATATTTTAATATTACTAACAATGATAATTTTGGCTGTAAAATAAATATTATTTACTGTAAAATAAGCATTGACGAATATTGATGGCTTTAGTTATAAATTTTTTCTGCTGAAGAATAAATTTCTGAAGAAAACTGACTCAACAAATGAAATTTATTTTTACTATAAACTGTACACGCTAGAGATGAATTTGAAAATTTTACAGAAAATTAAATATCGCTATATTTAACAAATCCGCTGTAATTAACAAATACTATATTTTAGCATTCTATACTATAAAAATGCTGTATTTTAGAACTTACAATTCCTACTAAGAGCTAAAATATAGTACTCCGCATTTTGCATTCCGTATGCAAGCATAAATATTCTGAGTATGATATATGCTGCAAATACAATTTCACGTATTTTACTTTCTGATGTCAACAAATTCGTGCTCTGTTTTATTTAAACCTTGCAAGTTTCTGAAACTATAGCTTTAAATTAATCTGACTCTGAACATGTGCACTCAGACATGCAGTGAGGGCTTTATTTCTCGAATGTGCATGATGGATGTCCTGGCTCTTGGAATCTCACAAGGAAAATTTTTCCCAAATCTAAATGGCGCATTCGTATAGAAGAAATTAACCATCATAGTCTTTGTAGCTGTAAGGAAATGGGTTGTAATGTATTCCGCATTTAAGCGATGATGTCATCTATAAAGTAGTTATTTTCAGTAACTTTAGGCATAGGAATTAAATTACCGAGTGACTGGATGCCATTTCTTGATTGCTGTGAAACCTTTCAATCTACAAATACTGACATCAATTGTAGTTTAATGTAGTTTTTATTTATTTACGATGAACTTAAGAGCAGTTTTGGTGAGGAATCAACATCTCTGAATGGGACAATTTCTTTCTATGCTAGAATTTGTATATTAAAAATGTTTAATTAGATGAACAGATTTGTTTTGTATATATATATATATATATATATATATATATATATATATATATATATATATATATATACATTTATTTATTTATTTATTTATTTATATATATATATATGAAGTCAGGGAAATCCTAAATTTTTCTGGATTATTGTTTTTACAACAATCCAGTTGTCAAAAAAACGCTAAAATCATTGTCACGTACAATTATTCATTGTAAGGCAAAATAATTTCAACAAATTATTTCCCCTTTTCTCTAGATAAATGATGGTTTATAAACATTTATACTTTACATTTTTGTTAAATATTTACGTTTACCAATATTTATTTTTTCTGTTATCTATCTTTTTATGTTTTTCTGCATAAACTACAAAATTATATTACATACCCAGAAACATATTGACATAAATAGTGTAAAATTTACTCTATTTTACTTCCTAAACTGTTTTCCAATATACTGGGAATGTTTCTATATTCAACCAAATGTCCACTAAAATTCAGCATTTACAGAGTACTATGACTGCATCGACTGGATCTCCACCGAATTCAGCGAACCTCCAATCATCAAGTGTCTTTCATCAGAAGAAATTCAAGACAACATAAATTAAGGAGCCATGTTCGAAGAATCACTAGTCTCCTTCGCAAGTCACTCCCAGGCTGTGGAAAGAATCTTTAAAATGTTCCAGAAGCTGCATCAAAGATATGTTTGAATAAAGGAATAAACGCCATCATCAGAGCAAAACTGCAATCACGAAAAAATTATGGCAAAATTTATTTCGATGAAAGACTTCGTATAAAGACCTGCCCATCATGCTACAAATGTGCTCAATG
The DNA here is from genome assembly GCA_907164885.2 of Dolomedes plantarius. Lineage (NCBI taxonomy): Eukaryota > Metazoa > Arthropoda > Arachnida > Araneae > Dolomedidae > Dolomedes > Dolomedes plantarius. The sequence continues at coordinate 125,868,932 of OU015498.1, read as the reverse complement.
GGGGAGAGATCCGGCGACATTGCTGGCCAAGGTAGTTTTGGGCAAGCACGAAGACAAGCAGTAGAGACTCTCGCCGCGTGCGGACGGGCATTATCTTGCTGAAATGTAAGCCAAGGATGGCATGATATGAAAGGCAACACAGAGGGGCGTAGAATATCGACGTCGTAGCGCTGTGCTGTAGGAGTGCCGCGGATGACAACCAAAGGTGTCCTGCTATGCAATGAAATGGCACCCCAGACCATCACGCCTGGTATGGCGGAAGACAGACAGGTTGGTATCCCACCGCTGTCTGGGGGTCTCTAGATACGTATTCGCTGGCCGTTGAGGCTCATTTCAAAGCGGGGCTCATCACTGAAGACATTTATATTCCAATCAGTGACATTCGAGGTAGAATGTGCCCGACACAAACTGCAAAAGGGCTTGTCGGTGTACAGAGGTCAATGGTAGTCGGTGCAAGGGGCGGCGTGAGCTCAGCCCTCTTTCTCTGAGCACCCTATGAATGGTGCTTGCGGTCACTGAAGCACCAGTTGCACGTACGATTGATGATAATGAAGAATCTGGGATTGCAAGTGCCTCTCTGAGGATTGCTCAGTCCTCACGTTCTGTCTTTTCTGTAGGCCGACCGCTTCCTTCTTGACGCTGTGTTCGGCCATGGTCCATCCATTCCTGCCAACATCGTCTAATAGTGGCATCGCTTCCATCCAAATGTCGAGCGATTCGCCGATATTAGACCAACGGGCTTCTTCGAGCCCAACTTCACGTCCTCTCTCAAATGCTGATATCTGCGCATATTGTTCGAGCACCTGTATGCGAGGCATAGTTACTGTCTACCTGAGTACACAGAATGAAATTCGCAAAGAATTTAAGACCTGGAATCGAAATCTCTCCTCTTTAATATCCTGCAAGTTGCGCAGTTAAGATGAGTTGCAGCGTCATATGTTTATTCATTGGTCGCCAAACTTTAAAATGTTGCATTTTCCGTCGAATCCTGTATGCATATCAATTTACGTCCAATTTGCATTACCCCTTCTTGGTGCGTTGATTATTTTTTATCTAAGAGTGTAAAAGTATTTTGTCTAAAAGCAGTTCAAAGTGAGAATATCATCAAGTTTAATTCTTAAGTAAAAGAATACTTCCCATAAACTGTCACCGTATTTGTCAAATAAACGGTGAAATGTACTGCCGATATGATTTGAGATTTCCTTCTTTGATTAAATACCCATTATTTACAATTACTTTATATATATATATATATATATATATATATATATATATATATATATATATATATATATATATATATATATATATATATATATATATAAAGAAATTGTAAATAATGGGTATTTAATCAAAGAAGGTATTCTCAAATCATATCGACAGTGCATTTCACTGTTTATTTGACAAATACGGTAATCTTGACAGTTTATGGGAAGAATTATTTTACTTAAGAATTAAACTTGATGATATTCTCACTTTGAAATGCTTTTAAGTAATACTTAGAATAATACTTACATAAAAGACTTACATAATAAAATGAGAGATCTTCGGACTGGGACAATATTTAAACATCAAATTCAGTTATATTTCAATTACAGACTGTATTGTCTATAAAAAACGTAGTAATTAGAGCTCGTGGAAAACAAAACTTCTTTTTTTAAATGTAGCGGAAACTCCAGTTTCAAAGTAACTTGTCCAGTATTTTCAATAATTTTGGGCGGGAAACCAAGTTTATTCCTTTTAAACCGTCAGAGGTTTGATGTGTCACAGCCGCAACTGATCATGTGGGCAGGCGGGGGTTTAGATTTATCACAATCTGTAGAACTATTTCCCCTTATACATTCCTAAAAATTCTTTTACAACTTGGCTTTTTGTCCTGCAGACGAGCATAAGTCCGTTTCTTTTAATAAACAAATAAACGCAATTGGAAATATACACTAACGTAATAGGAAATATACCGAAATGGCATGACCAATCGCATGAGGACAAACTATCATGCCTCGTTTTAATTCGTTTCAATCGTGATCGTCTGCTATGCTCACTGGTCAGTCAGCTTTTTAAGCATCCAGAAATGCCTTTATATAAGCTGCATATAAGCTGATCGAGGATGAAATAAGTTACGAAATAGTGAGTATTGCTACGTGTTCGAAAAGTGATCGTCTACCGCAGTTACTCTGGCCTTGTCATGATGATGGTTAGACATTATAAACCAACTGGCACATACTGAATGTTAGTATTCGATATAAGCAAGTGAGCTAAGGTGTCGATATCTATATATCAAACATTTCGGATAACGAATATTTAATCCATATAATATATTTTTTAAATTTCTAAACTTTTAAATTTGTTTAATTTCTGAATAACATTATCATTTCATCATCAACACACAAAAGTCATGCAAACATTTTATTTAAATTTACAAGAACGAGGATGGTAATGTCAAATAATTCGTTCAAATGCAGATGAATATTAAAAAACTAATTTCGATTCTATATTGTTGCAATGGCAAACATGTTTAGAAACGACAGTTTTATTATGTTATAGCTTTTAAGCATTTTGCTTTTATATTTATCGAAATGATCGGAAATACACGCCACCTAGCTCAAAAGTGAGATCCGTAATTAAAATGATTTATTACAGGCAATAATTTCTCAGCGTCGCTTGAGAATGTCGGAATGCCAGTAAAAGCTCGCATTTTCTCGTAACATTTGTCTGATTTATGGATGGTTTGTGCTGAAGTGCGTCTTTCACATTTTTAACTTCGATTTTCTTAATGACGAATGGTTATAAATAACGTATATAGTTGCATGCAATAAATAAAACATTCATCATCGGGGTTAGCTGTCATGCACAATGCCAAAAGTCTTTAGATTATTTTATTTATTTTGATGAAAACGCTGAAATGCCTTTAATTAATGTCAGGTTTATCAGCAAAGATGCCACTCCAAATGCAACAATTACTGTAAAGAATGAATAGCCATTTAGATGTTATAAGTGCTGTGTATAGTAAAATTCTGAATATGTTAATATTCATATATTATGTTTTTATCAGATCGCTTTTATTTCATCCAAATCCTACTAATTCCATATTTTATGAATTATTTGTTTACCCATTATTAACTTTCACTACCATTTTATATACGTGATCTAATTTTATTTTGAGGCCTTAATAAAAATAGTAAAAGATTTTACTGTACAGTTATTTTACAGCACAGTACTTACTGTACTGTAATTACCATAATTAATTTCAGAGACTATTTATTATTATTATTTTTAAATGAATTCATTAATTTTTACTCTTCAAATATAGGCTATGAAATAACTTAACTGAGAGAAAATTATATTCCGATTGAAACATCTCATATTTAATGAGTTATATTAAATAAAAATATCCTGGTATTCCTTTTCTGCACAGTATTCAGTATACAAGAGGTACTGAATAGGACGTTAAAAGGGCTTACGGAGTTAGATCATTTTGCTGTTGTGTATGGTAGTATAAATTTTCAGCGCCCATATTCAGCTGGTGTGTCAAAGCATTATTTCGATAGTTTCTGACGAAGTAAATCCATCTTCGACTTATGATATCACAGGTTTGATAGAAGAGTGTTACATCTCCGAAATTTTCGATTTTGAGATACTTGCACCACAATGCTCTATAAGAAGTGCTTCTCATTCTCGAATAATGTTATAAACCTAGTACCAACACAATCTCCTGGATGGCGCTTATTACCCTCTTCCACAACTAGGAGAGGGAACTTGCTCATGCGCGAAGAACGAAAATAAGATTTTTGTCAGTGTTTAATGTTGTTGAATTAAAATGTTCCTGTAATAAAAATGTTCATTAAATTTTATTTGGAAAATAAATTTGTATTTTTTCCTAACCTTCTGTTCATGTTATGAAGGTTTTTTCTTTTTATTGAGAAACTTTAGATAGATTGTGCATTAGCATAGATATATGACAGTATTCCCTCAAGCTTTTCAGTCTATGTTGACAAAATGAGGTTACTAGAAGAGGGTTATATCTTGTAATTAAAATTCAAAATTCTGCTTTAAAAATTGAAAACAACTTCAATAATATATAGTTTTGCTTTCTGAAATGATTCGAACAATAAGTTTTCCCAAAATTATCATAGGCATTCATAAAACAAGAAATGAAATTTCGACATATATCTTCTTTAGCTCTTCCCGAAAATATGGCTAATTTGAGATGTAACACTCGTCAAGCTGGCACGTGCCCCCCCCCCCCCTACTTAACTTGAAATAAATTAAAACGTTAATAGAAGTTCAGTTAAAATCGGAAAATTGAAGAAAACTTTTAAGAAAGTTGTTTTTTTCCCCACTTTTTCAAACTATGAAACTGAAGATTCCGATTATGTCTTTAGCCTTAAAATAGTTTTTAACAATGATATGATCCATAACAAACATTCGATGCTATATTATTTTCTAATTTTATTTATACTATACTTATTTTTCTCATTGTATAACTTTTGAATACTACTCAAACATCAATTCTATTGTTATTCAATTTTTAAAAAATCATGTTATAAGGACCGTCCGGCACTCAATGCGCTGAGGAGGGTTGTAACTGAATTCAATTTGTGCCCTCCCCCCACCACCAAAAAAAAAGTTAGAAGCACGCTACGCCTATGTCTAGCAGAGGTGCGATATGTTCACGAGATTGGGGCGAAACCCTATTGTAAACTCGACAAGTTCATGCAGCGTTATATATGTGACAGAAAAGACCATACAAAATAGTATGCGTTCTCATTCTTTTAAATTCAATGGATTCAATTCAATCAGAATATAGCAATGGGTATAGACAGAGCCGGGCAGATCCATCGTGGTACCTTAGGCAAGTTTGAAAAATGGCTCCTTTTTAGAGGTTCTAAATAATGAACGCATCTCTAATAGAAATAAATAGTCTACTTTTAGAATAGCGATCGTTTTTGAAAAAAATATGCATTGATTAAAAAGATTTATTTATTTTAAAATATAAAATTAAAATAAAATACTGAACATAAAAAACGGAAAAAGTAAACAAAATTTAATATAATTTGTTAGGCAGTAAAAATAATTACTGAATCATTATTCGAGCATATGTCGCAGTAAATATCTTGATTGCATCTCTATAATTAATTATTTTAGATACTGCTTTTTCAATAGAAATTATTGCTTTTTTTAGACTGCTGAATATGAGATCATGATAAATAAATTTTGAATGCCAGTTTCCAAACGCTGTTGTAGCTCTAAAAATTCTACTAACACTACCTGAAACTGTAGCAGCTGCTGAGCGCAATTTTTCTAATCTGAAAATTTTAGAGAATTATCTACGAACAATAACCCAAGCAAGACTGAAATCTTGATTCCATCTCTATAATTAATTATTTTAGATACTGCTTTTTTAATAGAAACTATTGCTAGATATTTCAGTCGTTCTTGGGTTATTGTTCGTAGATAATTCTCTAAAATTTTCAGTTTAGAAAAATTGCGCTCAGCAGCTGCTACAGTTTCAGGTAGTATTCAAGAATTTTTACCACGTTTTTATTCACCCGCTTTCTTGTTTGTGTGTTTGTTCGGTACAAATCTTGCAATCGATTTTTAACTAACTTCACGACTAGCTAGAGATATGAAACTTTTAGAATAGGTCAGAACACGATGATAATGCATTATTTTAATACTTTTAGCCATCTTTAAGAAAATTTAATTCATTTTCAGTTAATTTTGCTTTGTATGGAAAGTTAGTTCGAAAAAATCCGCAAGGTGGCGCTTCGATCGAATTCAATGCTTGCACATTTGCGTAACGGCGTTTGACGATTTTGAAATCAGAATACTTGTGAATTTAGTTTGTTTACAAAAATATTGTGTGGAAAAATAAAAAAAAAATTATAGAAGTTAGCAGTTTATAAAGCTTTATTACGCATTTGGTTATTTTCTTTCAAGTTGATGGGATAAACCATAAAAAAAAAATTTTTAAGTATTTATTAATACATAGAATTGTCAAGTTTATATGATTCAACTGAAAATTTAAAAACTTGGTTTATAAACAGTTCTTTTTATCTTGTAATTATTAGAGCTACGACAGCGTTTTGAAACAAGCATTCAAAATTTATTTATCATGATCCCAAATTCAGCAGTTTATAAAAAATAGCCCAAATTTTCAATTGCATTTGCGCAATTTTATTAATTTCGTCATATATCAGATTAAACATTAATATTTTTTCGTTATTCTTTAAGAATTTCGTATTTCTTCTTTGTTTCATTTTGGCGCCTCTTTCAATTCGGAGCCTCAGGAGGTCGTTTCAGCTCCTTACCTATGGGGCCGGGTCTGGGTATAAAGCATAAAAATATTTCTAAAAGGGTTAACAGTATAGGCCACAAAATTATTAGAAAATTAAGTTTCCTTGTATTTTTACTATGAACATTGGATGGCGATTATGTGTAGATATATTTAAAACTGCCTTTATTTATCAATCTGTTCTTTAAACAGCGACTTTGAAACATAATTTTGTATTTTATTATGGTTAGCGTAGTTATATGAATGTTCAGTTCACTATAAAAGTTTAAACGAAAATTATTGTGACTTCTTCCACATATTTCCTGTTAGGCATGTTTTATGGCATTTTCATGTGAGCGTTGTAGTAAGCAAGTTAAACTCATTGCCTATAAACGTACAACACAGTGGGAAAGGAGTAAAAAATATAAATGTTAACTAGTTGTTTGTCCTTATTTCTACTGAATTGAATTTTTGCTTTTTATACTTTTCTAATTTTAAGGCACATTTGAAACGATTTAAAGTATACTAAAGGTAATTGTTTTGTCCATTTGGTTATTCATTCTAATTCTAAAACATTCATAAAACTTTTCTCATATGATTAAGTCTTAAAACATAAGCAGTACATTCTTTGTCTGGTCAGACACATATTTTACGTTCTTATCAAATCATTTGATATGTTTCTTGGTTTAAGTTGGATTTTCTAAATTAAAACTTTTAAATGTTAATTTAGAAATTCTGCTGTTAAAAATTATAAATTTTAAAATTTAAAACGTGTTAAGTTTATGACATATATCCAGAACCCCAATAGTCCTATATGCGTAGATTTTTCTTTCGTAATAATGTAAAAGCTTCAATTTTTTTAAAAGTTTTATATAAAATATTTAATCACATTCATGAATTGAAAAAAATTAACTGTTATTTTCTTTACTGGATGATATTTTCTTATTTTTTCCTCTAAATGTGAAATTCTTAAGATTGTTAGGTACAGTACAGCACAGGTAGTACATCATCAAAATGATGCATTTGGCTATGATGATTACAAATATACGGATGATTACAAATATATTATATCTCTTCTAAGCTAATTACAAATCATCGTAGAAGCAAGCGATTTGTGTTGTTCATCCCTGAAATCATTAAAGTGTGTTCAAGCCAAGAAAACACAAATGTGCTTTAACCAATTCTTTCCCGCTCCAGTTGAAATCACAGGATGAGGTTTGGGATTCTATTTTTCGTGCCCGTGATATTTCCGGGCTGGAATCTTTAAAAGTAACGCACCAAAAAGATTAAAACAATCCATTCCATTTATCCTGAAAATATTTTGTTTCTTATTTTACATACTAGATGGCAGCACCAGACTATTTATAATGTAATTGGGGATGGATTCTTTAAAACTAGATATGGCAGATCAAGAAATAAATGTAATCCTCTGGAAAAAATAGGTACTTTTATTACTGTTTTCTTGAAAATTACGCGATCGTTAAGGGGTTAAATAACAACTGTGCTTCGGATTCCCGCAATTAATGGGGATCTCGGAGCCTTGGCATGTTTTTTCGCTTATCTGCACCCTATCAGAAAGATTCCCCTGAAGTGACCAACTCCGTCAGGTCTCCCGGTGAAGAGACCGGTTGATTGCCTCGTTATTTTGGCTTTTTGGTATATTATTATTTTTTTATGCTTTTCTAATTTTGCTTTCAATTATTTATACAGAGTCTTGCATTTATGTTGTGGTGAGTGCTAATTGTGGATTTCTGTTAATTTATTCGACAGTTAGTGTCTTCAATTTCTTTATGTAATTTGATATTTTTTTCCTTGAGTTCCCGTAATTCACATCCGACATTCACCTTATCTGAATACAAATAGAGGACAATTGCTTGTTTAAAGAATCATTCACTAAAAACCAACGAAAACATCGAATTTTAGGTCACTGGTATGAATCAAAACTCCAGCAATAAAAGGCGTAGTTTAAAACTTGTGTTTCCCAGCTAATACCCTGTAATCGGATTTCAGTTACGTTACCATAGTAATTTTTGGACGTCAATCCGAGTGTTCTATTTTTACTGTTTCAGTCTCCCATATTCGGTGCAGTGAACTGAATCTTAAGCCCTCGTAGACTTATCGGAACTATGAAATTCCTGTCAGATTTACAGTTTTTTTACTTGTACGAAATACCATGCTTTCAAAAAGATAAAATAGAAAAGAAATATAATATGTTCATTAGTATATTTAAAATAATGTTCTTTTGCTATATATTTACGCCCACAGCCATATATAAATTACTCGATATTTATTTAACCATGACTATAGATTCTTAATTAGTGCTAAGCTTTGACAGCCCGAATCATGTGTTCGTGTATTATTTTGTTAATAAATACCGACTAATTGATAGGCAGACATACATGAAATACTGAAAACGCAATTAATGTAATTCTGCGGAAATAGGAAGGTTTAGAAGCAAAAATAATTATTTAACCGCAAAAGAGATAATACAAAAAAAGGAAACAAATAATCACAAACTAATCAAATAAAGAGGTTTTTTTCTAGAAAAGCTTAAAATAGCAAATACTTTGTTTTTCTTTCATCGTAGGAGTCACATTAACAAATTTGATTCATAATTTCTTTTTTTAAATGACTCAAAAAGCTCATCAAGATATACATTTGCTATAGAATAAAAAATGCATGTATGCAATAACTATTTTTTTTTTTTGGGGGGGGAGTGGGTGTCTGGGGAAAATTGCTTTTTTTATTTCTTTATGTTAAAGTGAACGAAAGAAAATTAATTGGCCAAGTATTGATTCGATGATATTTTTTCTATGTAAATGCGTTTGTTTCACGTCACTAGACAAATATAGATGTCAGTGAAGAAAAATTGCTACCACAATAAGCACTTCTACATGTATGTATGAGGTCAGATAAAGCATATAAAACCCAATTCTCCTTTGGGCTGTATTTAACCTCTTCATTACCTCGGTCCACATTTGTGGACCTTCGCTTCTTAGCTTCTAAAAACATGCCATGAGAAAATTTGTAGTTCTAACCTCGCTGTTACATACGTGGATGTTCACGCTTTCTGGCAATTCTAATAGATGGCTGCAATTGTACGGCGTTTGGGAAGAATTTCACATTACAGAAGTGATTTTCCAAAAATGACATTAACTCAGCGTGCACGAAAACGTAAGTAATTTTCATTATTGTATAATTTAGTTATTCCCAAAATAATTTTATTTCTTTAAACTTATTAGTTCTATCATCTGTATGAACATTTTTATTTTATATTAACCTAATATTAAAATCTAATATAGTCAAGAATATGCAAGTACACGTGTGTGTACCTTCGTACGTATGGCTAAATTGTGACTGTGATAGTGATCATGTGAAATCCCATTGTACTATGAGTATTAATTTTATATCTATTTAGTAATATTTTTATGGGTATTTCAGTTAAGTGATTAATGTTTAGGTACATCTAATACCTATCTTTCTGGATTTTTTTTCCATAATTTTGAAATTTTACCCCCAAAATTAGATAATTTAAAAAAAATAATATTAGTTAATTTTCAATATATTTAGATATTTTGCATGGTTTGCATAACTGAAATAGTTATGAAACTAAAATTTAATGTAATATTTGAATAATATTTATAATAGCATATAATTAAAAAAAAATAATGTTAGCTAATTTTGTAATGTTATATAATTTTTAGGAATACTGACTCAAGAGGAAATTGAAAATATTTTGCAGCAGAATGACTTATCAGACATATCTAGTGATAGTGATGATGGTTGGCCCATTTCTAATAAAACGACTATCAATGCGTCTGATATAGATCTATCATGAGATAGCGATGATAGATCTACGGCAATATGCCCCTAATAAACCTAATCCTCTTGGATTTAAAAATTTTGTTTTACCTGCAGTAGATGACTTAGTTTTAGATTTTATTATCTACGATGGTAAACGATGTATTCCTGTCGAAGATATGAGTAATTTGGGTGTAGGTGGTGGCATTGTTAAGCGTCTTTCTGAAGCTATTCCTCAAGATTCTACACATATAATTTATACCGATAGGTATTTTACTGGAATTAAATGTGCATAATATCTTCTTGAACAAAATATTTTCATGACTGGAACTGTGAGGAATAATAAAATTGGAATCGCTCAACAGAAATTGAGAAGTGATAAAGAAATCAAGAAAGGTGCGTGGGCTGAATTAATTCGGGATGATGAAAAATGTGTGTGTTGAAATGGAAGGACAATAAAAGTGTCACACTTTTATCAACATGTGTAGGAAGTGAACCAGAATCAAGCTGTCGTAGATGGTCTAAAGAAGAGAAGAAAAAAGTTAGGATACCTCAACCTGCCATAGTTCGTTCCTACAATACTTCTATGGGTGGTACAGATCTTTGTGATAGGTACTTAGCCTATTATCGATGCACAGTTAGAACAAAAAAAATGGCCAATCCGTGTATTTACTCATTTTGTAGATCTAGCAATCTCCAATTGTTGGATTCATTATGTACTCTATCATAAAGCAAATAAATTGAAACATATGTCCCTTTTGAAATACAGAATGCATATTGCATTAGCACTTATAAAATATGAAGGAAACAAAAAATGTCGTTGCACGTAGAGGAAGACCTAGGATTTCTTCCTCAAGCTCAGAAGAGGATGATATTACAAGAAAACAACGCAAAATTATAAATCAACCCTTGAAAGCAATACGTCTTGATAATGTGGGACATTTTCCAAGATATATGGACGATAAGAACGCTTCAAAATGTCGTTTAGCAGGATACAAATCGAGAACGAGAGTTATGTGTATTAAATGCAAAATGTACTTATGTATCCTAAAGAACAATTGCTTTGAGAAATACCACACACAATAAGACATTTTATTTGCTAATGTATAAATGTTTAAAAACACAAAAACCATTGTGTGCGTATTTTAGCAACACGAAATAAGCCATAAACTGTGCATTTGAATTTTTTGTCATAATGTAATATGTCAATAATAATTAGTTGTACTTTTTCATTTGAAATATTAAAGCATTGTACTTAGATAAAAATTCAGATATTTTTTTAATTTGATTTTCTTTCTAAACAATTATTAAATACATTCATTATTATACTTAAATTAACTATAATACAATAATATGTATATTTGTACCTCATTTAGATACTATTTATCATTTGAAATATTTAAGTATTTTTACTTTGTTAAAACCTGAGGTACACATAAGTGTACCTAAAATTATTGGCCCCCTAACAGTAAAATTTATGTTTTCTCTATTTTATTATGACTTATGAAGGTAAAACATAAATTTGGAACTGTTAAATATTTTTTTAAAATAATCTTTTATACTTCAGTAGTGAAGAGGTTAAGCATAAAAAATCTGCAGGTATTTGAGCTATAAATTCGTGCGTAATATAGAACAGTTAGAACTTATAAAAGGAAATGTAAATTCCAAAACATCCTTCATTACCATGATTTTATTAACTCGCTTTCTTGTTTGTGTGTGTGTTTGTCCAGTACAAATCTTGCAATCGATTTTTAACTAACTTCCCGACTAGCTAGACATTTGAAACTTTTAGAATAGCCCAGAACACGATGACAATGTATTATTTTAATACTTTTAGACATCTTTAAGGAGACTTGAAATCATTTTCAGTTAATTTTGTTTTTTAGACTGGTGCAGCCATCTATCGACGGGATGAAAAGTTAAACGCAAGTTAACTTCCGATTAACTTCATTTTCTTTCAAGTTGATGGGATCATTCATCAAAAAATTTTTTAACAAGTATTTATTAATACATAGAATTATCAAGCTTATATGATTCAACAGAAAATTTTAAAACATGGTATATAATAAGTTCTTTTTATCTTGTAATAATTTTTAACTCTTAATATCACGGGAAAGGGGAGTATTAGTCCACCGGTTAATGATTCATGTCCAACTTAGAGATACTGAATCATAAGAACCTGAAATTTTGGCAACGGTATGAACGAGAGGAAGAAAAAATATCTATTTGGGGAATAAAGGAGAACTTCTAGGAAAAATCCCGGAAAACAAAACAAGTATAGATGAAGTCCTTATATTAGCGGGAATAAAAACGGTATTCAGCGATGGCAATACCCACAAAAATAAAATAAAAATTATCGAAAAGTTATTTAAAATGGTCAACACTGTTTCCAAACACTGTGTAAAAAAAATGGTCTTAAAACAGTTTGTATAGAAAATATTTTATTCGGATACATTTTTTAGTTAATCTATTGATCCAGTTTTTAGTTTGGGCGCGTATCGTAAAATTATTTTGGTTAGTACAATTTATATACGTATATATCTATTTTTTTTTAGAAATTATTTGGGTGCGTTGTGTTTTATTATTTATTTTTTGAATACAACCCAAAGCCCTGGATGTCGAATTTAGCAACCGAACATAAACCAAGAAACTATTCTCAATTTTAGATCATATAATTTAACACCAACAACTTTCAATTTAGACAAACAAATAGATTTTAACATAACAAAACTTAGTTTATTTACATACTTAATATTTACAAGTATAAAAAAGAATCTTTCATTTCTCAAAATCAAATCACACTAATTTTATCTCTCACAAATTGTATTTACTATTACTTTGCAAAGGTTAGGGAGCGTCCCTAGCACAAAACAAATAAACCTCCTATCTATTAGATCAACACTAAAGCACTTTCTCACAAAAAAACTCTTTCCTTACGAAAAATCTAATTTGCCTAGCTCAAATTGGAACTGAACAAATCAAATTGAGATTTAACACTCTCCCCAAAAGCTTTTCATCAACCCAGTTTGCTATTTTTGCCTTCTCGCCTCGCCGAGGGTTCGGGGTCACACTGCTCCACTGGGCAGGGGGCTGTCTCTACTTCTTTCTAGATGAGGGATCTATCTCTTCACGTCGTGGAACGGGGCGCTGGGCTCTCCTCGTCGTGTATTTTCTCGATTTCGTTCGCGATGGGGATCGCTTCTCGGCAGTTGGCACGAAAGCTGTGTCTCTTCGTCTCTGCTGCAATTCGAGTGCGGACTTCTATATTTTACGTAGTCAACGCAATCGTTCTCTATGAGTTTATCGTATATGAAATCTGGGTAGCTCTTCTCTTCTACCCTTACAGTAGCTGGAACGGGTTAAGGTGGAACCCTCAGGTCCACTTAAAGTATCACTTTATAAGTCGTGCTGGTGATGGGGACCTTCCGCTTCCCCGATCAAGAAAATCTCTCTCCTTTTCTTTCACACTCCTTCTATATATTTTATTTTAATCCCCTCTCACACACATGACTCCACCTTCTCATAAACTTCAATCAGCCATTCCGGACACCGTAAACATTTCATTCGCTATTCTCCCTTCACACTTTCTCATTTGCTTCTGAACTTAAAACCTCACGCCCTCACTGCCTGCCCTTTTTGGACCACCCAAGATTTGCACGTTGTCACCGTCTAAACTGTATACCATAAATTCAACATAAAAGGCCTTTGTAACATAATGTCACCTTTCGGCTCCATCATCTAATCTGTGTCTCCATCTCAGACCTTCCCATCTTGAAAGCTCATAAAGCTATCTCGCACGGGCTAACTTCTAAATAACTCTATTCTCTAATTACTGTCCGCGTTAAGTTTGATTCCGCCCTTTATCACAAACATGTAATAAAGCTAGCTTTTTATCAAAAAGCGCTTTACTACAGCCGTCCAGCGTCAGGTTTGCGTTTCTGGTCAAATATTCCTGTGTGATTATGTTTTGTGTTTGAGTTTTCTACCTCCCCTAAAAGTTTGTACAAGGAGTTTTGAATCCCCCTGTATTTATGAATTAGTTTGAAGTCCAAGAAAATGTTTTATTTTCTATAAAATAATTTTTTTCTTTTGCCTATGAGAAAGTAATTGACTAATACGATTATAAGAAATAATAGAGGATCGACTATTACTCGTAATTATGCAAAAGATAGAGGTAAATAGCTTAAATTACGATAATTTAATCTCTAATTCCATAATGAAAAATAATGCTAAGCTAATTAGAACAATATGCAATATTGTCAAAGACAGTCTAATTCAAAATGGTTATTAAAATATTAATGAACAGAAACTGCGAAGAGGATATTTTCCATAGGTAAAAAAAAATTAGAAATTTATACTTTGCAAAAAAAACTCTATAAACAAGCTTTTTATTTACATGATATTTCCTCAGGTATTCCATAGAATTACAATGTTCCATTCCCATAAAGGGTATACACATAAAAATAAGAGTATAAAGCTGACATGAATCATAAAGTATGAACCAATAGATTTTCCTTTTAATGAATTTTAACAGGAAAAGTAAATTAACCGGGTTCAAAATTATTAGAAATCTCACGAGGGAGAAATAGTTTAAAACCCATTAATTTAGGAAAATAACTTTCTACTCATTATCGAAATTCTTTCTGCCTATATATTTCTGGTCCTTTCATTTATGAACTTTATTCAATTTTATATTAAGGTCTTAAAATGAAAGTCAAGTTAACAAGATATAGTCTTCATTTGAAACTCACCCATACAGGTTATGTGAACTCATTATATATTCTTCTTACTGTATAATATTATAAATTGCACAGATGTTATATAATATTATAATATTATAAATTGCACTGGGAATGCTCAGTTTACATCTCGACGAAGGTCTTTAAATACTTCTGTGTCTAGGCCGGATATGAAGCGTTAATTCCGTAGACCTGTAGGAGCTTCCACGAGATCAGTGGGTGGGGAAAGATGCGGGCCCTCCAGATGTCGCCTCTGGGGGGGGGGGGGGGTTGAATCAAAACTGAGGCGGCATCAAGGGAGCCAGTGTTAACTATGGTGCTTCCAGATAAAAGGTAGTCAATAATGTAATCAGTTATCTGCGAATGTCTCTGATAAAGTGCCTCCGTATTACCTCCGCAAACACACACACACACACACAAACACACATATATATATATATATATATATATATATATATATATATATATATATATATATATATATATATATATATATATATATATATATATTTATGTACTAAATTTTTATGATTGCCACTTTTTTTTAAATTCTGTTTTGTGATATATTTTGATGATGGAATAAATTAAAAATTAAACACCGAACAGAAGTTAGGCAGTAATTGTCATATCCTGAAAATTGAAATGAAATCCCAAGGCAGCATTCAAATAACTCATAAGTCTGAAGTATTTTTTTATCGCAATAAATTTACTACAAATGTTGTATATTTTTTCCTGGGCAGCGGAAACTGTAATCCCTGAATAAAATGATCGTGCTGAGGAAAATTCGCTATCGATTTGCATCGCAGTCCATCGATTTAAACTTTTCGACTTAATTTTTAACCTATTTCTCACTTTCTCTTTCTAGTGAAATCTCTTTTAAAGTCAGTACAGAAATTTTGTTAGGAAAACTAATTACTATTCCTATCGCAATTTAAAAGGGCGTTCCATTGCTCCAAACTCCTTTTAACACCTTAAAAGAGATAAACACGAAGCTGGCGACATTTTATCTGCAGCTTAGGAAGTAATTTTAGGAGGTCCATACCACATTTAAAAAAAAATATTTATTGAGTTAAAAATTTTAAAAAATTTGCGATGGTTAACTCTATAATTTGCAAAGAAAAATCACATAATAAAAATTCTCATAAAATTTTAAAATAATTTTAGAATTTAATTTTTTCAAAGTGGGGTAATTTAAAATAGTTATAACTCGAAATATTATTTGTGGAATGTCAAAAAATTTTCATTTAATTAAACAGAAACATATAAGTTTTAATTTTGATTTGACATTTTTTAAATATTAAATTATTTTTAAATTAAAAATATTTAGGGTAAAAATTTCAAAAGAATTATGTAACTTATGTTTTACAAATCATATTTTTAAAAGTAAATATTTGTTTTCAAATTTTCTAAATTAAAATTAAAGTAAAATAAATGAAAAAGACATGTTCCAAGTTTTAACCTTTTATCTTTAACAGTTCTTTATGTATTACAAATTAAAGACGAGAAAGGGTGAAAAAACCCATCAGTCAGAAAAATGCATTTAAAGGTTTAACGGCTTGGTTTGGAGCGATACGGTCAATTTTTTCTACACGAGGTCTAATTAGACCGGGATCTACTGCTTAAAGCCTATTCAGAACGGCTACAAACGTACATGCCTAGAATGGAATTCGAATGCACAGACTTAGGTACCAGATCCTAGCGCCCTAGCCATACAGGTTAATTTATACGACTGCTAAAAGTCGAAAAAGTATAAAAATTGTGTCACTTTCGACATTCTATATCTTGAAAAGTATAAGATTTAAAATCATAATTTTCTTGCGTTAATAGGAAAATGTTTGATTTATGAATATATACCTGTTTATTGTTTGGTAGTTAAAAATAATTTGTGTTAGATAGTCATAAATAATTATCAGGTTGCTTTGGATAAAAGTGATATCAAAGCTAACGCACATAAATACTTAAAAAAATTGAGTTTAAGGCAAAACTTCTGCTTTTAATATATACTGCAGAAAGTGAAGTTTAATTTGAACCTAAATTTGCATATATTTAAGGTATATTTCTATTTTTTACTATGAAACTGAAAGTAGTGCGTTTTTTTCTTAATAAATTAAATTTATCTATGTCTGAAAAATGCATTCTCTAGAGATCAGTAAACAAATTTAGGCTCAGTTTCAAGCAAATGATAATATATACTATCAGTGAAAATTTCATGCAAAAATATGAAATAGTTCTAGATATAAAAAGTGCGTTAAGTGAAAAAAACAGATTTTGAGATAAATCTCTTTGAAGAATTGCCCTTTAAATCTGTTTACAGTAAAAATCTGACACTTTTTTTATTCATAACTTCCGTGATTATGGGATTTTTTTCAAGCGGATTGTCTTAAAATACTCAGAAAAGGTTAGTATTTATGTGAATTTTCTTTAAAAAAATCGATTTTTTGACGGTTTAACAGTCCTATGACCCTTAGGTTTAACGAAAGATTCTCTGCTATTAGAATGTTACAAAACCAAAAAATTATATCTCCTGGTCTAATTAAGATAGACACATGATTTAAACGTCATTTTAAACGAAAAAGAACATAACTTTGTGAACATATTTAAAATTTTTTTTTCAAAAATTTGAAGAATTTTGTGTCCTGGACCCCCTTAAAAAAAAAAAAAAATTCGAGTGTTATATCATTTCCAGGTTACTGCTACCACACGCATAGTACATCAAAATTTGTTAAAATCCATGAAAGAAAACTTAGATTTTTTTCCTTCATTTTGAATGAATTTTAAGTTAACCAAAAAAATTTAATACCATGAAAAATTTTCCCCCAAAAAAATTGTCTTTGATGCAAATTATTTTTGATTCAAACAAAAAATTTCAATAAACAACAAAAATAATTATACCTATTCTGCCATAATTTAACAGAATATTCAGAAATCTTCTTTTACGAGACAGGTGAAACGTGAACCAACGTGGTTTACAAAATATAAGAATAAAAAAAAATTTAATTATACGTATAGAGGGATAAAATTAAATGACTCATTTATTTAAATCTTTATAGATCTGGTTGAAAATTGGGTTGAAATTTCTGAAAATTGAAAGCTAAATTTTAACAAATTTTCTCCCAAAATTGAAGAGAAAACAGTTAATATAGCCGACTTTCGTCAATTATTGTTAGTGCAGTACATATCTGAAAGTGATCATTTGTAGAAACAGTTATTTTCCCACTTCTTTGTGTTACTTTTTACACAAGAAAAAAAAAGCTATGTTGTTTTTCATGGTATCTTTCAGAAATAAGTCTAATTGCATTTAACGCACTTTCAAATACAATAAATCAGCGGTTCTCAACCTGGGGGGCGCGCCCCCCTGGGGGGGCGTAGAAGAATTTCAAGGGAGGCGTGATTAAAAAAGTAAAATAAAAAATAAAACTAACTGTAATTTACTGTACTCAATTTTGCGGTCACAATGTAATCATAACATATTTTCGACATACGAACACGAATACGATAATTATCGTACACGATAATTGTCGTAATTGTAAAAACACTATAATTGTCGCACGTCTGGACGTTGAAAGTGACCTGAGGTGTGCTTTGTAACAGTTACAACCAAATATTCAAAAACTTGTCAAGGACAAACATTGTGAGCCCTCTCATTAATGTTGTGAAAGTGGCTTTTATTACATGCCAACCTCATCTAGATCCTTGATTACCTCAAATATATTTGATCTGTATTTAATTCTTTGATTTCATATGTTCTAATAATGATATGGTCCAAATTAAGATATGTGTAGTAATATTAATTTTTTTGTATGAAATTATCAATTCTATATTTTCATTTAATAACCGGCTTCAGTTTCAAATTCCGATCGTACTATATGCATTGATCACATATGGTGGTAGTGGTGGTGGTGGGGGAGGGGGAGGCGTGAGCTTACATCACTGTTCAAAGGGGGGCGCAGAGCCTGAAAGGTTGAGAACCCCTGTAATAAATAATATAAGCCAGTTTGATTTTATCATCGATTTTGTCGACAAGGAATTCATTCTTTAAAAAAAATAATACTTATTTTAGCGTTTCCACAAATAAATGCAGTAGGCAGGTAATCCTGGCATAAATATTTTGAATAAAATATTACTGATAGAACTACAGTCGGACCCCGTTATAGCGAACCCAATATATAACGGACTCACGGATATAACGAACGAAAATTTTGGTCCCGCCATTTTCCTATTGTACGTAATTTAATTAGTATTGTGTCAGTTTAATGTAATCGATTTTGGTCGATTTAATTCATTGATGATAATTTTTTAACAGATTTTATCATTTTTTAATACATAATTATTTAATACTCATTGCAACTGATGGGTTACACATTTTGTAAACACTAGCAGTTTTCTTAACGATTCGGATATAGCGAATCACCGGATAAAGCGAACAAAACCTTTGGTCCCTTGAAGTTCGTTATAACGGGGTACGACTGTATATTGGGACGCTAGAAACACGGAGAACTTTCTATGAACATTTTACATCTACAGTGATCATATCTATTCACTGATAAGTATTGTATTTATTTTCTTGTTCTTTGTTTTATTGTTCTTTGTTATTGTTCTTTGTTTTATTGTTCTCTATCCCTTGCTTGTTTATGTTGCCTGTAATTTGCATGGATTGATTTCCAAATACATCCATATGAAAAGAAAATTACTGATGGAAATCCTGTAAAAAATCTCTTAACAAGGAGCTGAAATGAATTAAATTTAGGTTAATAAAATTTATTGTCGATATTATATAAAAGAAATCAAGGGACAAATCTTTGCGGTAACAAATTCTCTTGAAAAAATATCTTTAGAATTATCATTGCAACAAAATTTGTATGACAATTTAATGTAAACCCGTTGTCGCTGAAAGGGCTACCACGATATTTCATATTGCAAAATCAATTGTATTTCAGTAGAAATTTTCACATATCTGCGGGACTTGACAGAAATGATTGATGTTTTAATGATGGAGCGGGACATACAGGAAATTAATTTTCCGAGATATATATTTTTAATACTCTCTCATCATTATATGCGGGGAATTGAAAATATCGAAAACCTTTTAGGGCCAGAATATAGTTTTGGCAAATAAAAAAGTGATTAAATGGGATTAAATGAGAACTCCAAATCTATATTATCTGCATTTTTGGGTGATGACAATTAAACAATTTTTAACCGGGTGTCTGACAAACCTTACTCTTAATATATATTCGAATTAAATGGGATAAAAAAGTGTTAAATTAATAACTTTACATAGCTGGATACACATGGCATACAGAATCATCGTATGCTCACCGTTATATGCGAGATATTGAAAACATCGAAAACCTTTTAGGCCCAGAATAGAGTTTTGGCAAATAACAAAGTGATTAAATGTTATTACAACTTTCCTAATCTATATTATCTACATTTTTGGGTGATAACAATTAAACAGTTTTTAACTGGGTGTCTTGCAAACCTTAGTCTTAATATATATTCGAATTAAAGGGGAAAAAAGTGTTAAATTAAGAACTTTACGAAGCTGGACTCACAGGACATACAGTATCATTATTTGCTTATCGTTATATGCAAGGTACTGAAAATATCGAAAACCTTTTCGGCCCATAATGTAGTTTGGGCAAATAATAAAGTGATTAAATGTGATTACATCTTTCCAAATCTATATTATCGGCATTATTTGGTGATAAGAACTAAACAGTTTTTAACTGGGTTTCTTACAAATCTTAATCTTAATATGAATTCGAATTAATTGAAACAAAATGTAAAATTAACAACTTTACATAGCTGGACACACAGGACATACAGGTTCATTATATGCTCATCGTTATGTGCGAGGTATTAAAAATATCAAAAACAATTTAGGCCAGAATATTGTTTTCGTAAAGAGTTATTAAAAGTGATTACAACTTTCGAATCTATGTCACCTGCATTTTTTGATGAATTAAATAGTTTTTAACTGGATGTCTTTCAAAACTTAATTTCAATAAAATTTCGATTCAATTGCAAAAAAGAGTTAAATTTAGAAATTATCGTAGTATAGTGGAACCCCCTTATACCGAACCCGGTATATAACGAACTCACGGATAACGAACGAAAATTTTGGTCCCGCCATTTTTCTATTGTACGTAATTTAATTAGTATTGTGTCAGTTTAATGTAATCGATTTTAGCCAATTTAATTCATTAAAGATAATTTTTAATACATCATTATTGAATACGTATTGCAAATAATGAGTTATTTTGTGAACTCTAGCATTTTTCTTAACGGTTCGGATATAGCGAACGACCGGATAAAACGAACAAAACCTTTCGTCCGTTGAAGTTCTTTATAACGGGATCCGACTGTACTTTAAAGCAATGTCCTAGAAAATATTTCATTATTTTTTTAAGATATGATCATGAGTGTGTTTGCATAAGGCTTCTGTACCCTATTGGATCAGCTCACCTCAATGTTAACCCATGCAGTAAATTTGTATGATATTTAAAGCTACATAAATGCTGATAATCCAAAAAAGTGGTATATTCGTGTAGCCTAAACTCTTCTGCACCTTCCACCAGGTATCATTTTATAAATATTCCACCCCAAAGGAATTTATGAGCGTTTAAAACATACAATACTACCATATTTTTTTCCACGAAAAATTTCAATTTAAAAATATTATTTGCATTTTATTAAAACTAAAAATGCGCCAAGGTGTAAAATTTCTTTCTCTTTTACGAAGTACAATTTAAAAAAGAAAAAAACCTTTAAATCCAAGTCGGCAATTATTGGGAAAATTTTCTCCATAGGTTAACATTGAGGTGAACGAATCAAATAGGCTTAGAACACAACAGGCTTAACATGCGTGGAATTTCCTACATTCTATAGCGTATTATAACAGTATTGCACGAGGTGATAAAATGTTAAATGGTACTTAGAATAAGTTGCCTACACTCACTTAACTGGATCACTCGATAAATTTCATACTATAATATATTAACTTCATATATTAACATTGATATTAGTGAATCCAATAAGATTTGTACACAGAGGCCTTAATGACATAAATAGCCATTAAAATGTGAATTAAAAACAGGTAATTTTAGTCCATTTTATTAGTACTTTTTCAAGAATGTATTTTTCTTTAATTTGCTATTAATATATCTGAAAAAAACAAATGGACCACTTCTAGAAAATTTTGTCATTACATTATCAAGAAATTGTAAATTATATTGTACTTGACGCAACACATTTTTATGTTTTCTCAGACGTAAACATATTTTGAAACGGAATACTAAAATAATTAATGCTCTTAAAACTGCTTTATATACTTTCAATAGAACTTTTCGAAAAGTATGTTTATAAACTCAACTATACGAAGGAATTTTATTTAATAATTGCACAAGAAAGAATTGTAATAAATTTTTCATTAGTCATTTATTCTACAGAAAAAGCACATCCAAACTGAAACTTAGACTTCATTTTTCCAAAATAAAATCCAATTTTCTAATTCATAATATTTAACCATTATAAATTTTGCATATATTTAAAACTTCTCGAAAAATTCGAGTCTCTCGAGAAAACTTTGACAAATTTAAAAATGTATTGATGAATATTTATGTTTCCAGAAAAAAAATTAATATGCTTAGATATGTTTCCTGTGATTACGTTCCTCAGAGGAAATAACAATTTCTTTTTAATCTTGTAGTGGTTTGATCGAGGTAAATTTATTTTTCCTTTTGCTGCAAAATAAGATGTTTTAGTAAAAAAACTGTCTATGTTTTTCCGTAACGTATCGAATTTCTGATGATTATATTTGGGTTTTGAAAGGCTAGATGAAAATAGCCCCAGGATGTTAGTCATGAATGTGTACTTTCAGCTCCCAGATGTACACGTTGGAAAGATGAAACCGAAATTTTGTGTGAATACGCAAATAAATCTATGAAATAAACAGGCATTGAAACTTAAAAAAATGAGATTTTTTATATGTTTGTTAACCAAGATAGGTTATATGTAATCTAAGTTATATAATAATAAAATAAAATTGTAAGTTTATACGTGATAGCGAATCAGTGACAATTTCTTACATTATCTAAAAAATATTTACATTTTATTTATTTTCAAATAAACATGATTTCAGCTAAAATTTATAGATGTCATAGAAGGAAAATTTTATCGATGACGTCTTAGCAGAGCTATGAATAAAACTCTTAGAAATATAGGTTAAGTGTCTTAAAAAACACTGTGATGATCTTCTTTTTATTCTTTGTTCATTACTTTTTTTCCAATTTTTTTCTTTTTTAATAAAACTGACTAATGCAAGATATGATTAATGATTTCATGATTTAGGTATAACTCTGGAAGCAAACGGACATCATCATATAAAATATTTATAACTTTATTTTCAATTTAAATTTTTGTTTAAATTGTTTTTAAGGTTTTAGAGATATTTTGATGAATAGTAATCAATACCTTTCTAAGTTAAAATATTCAATATTCTTCAGATAAAAAAACAAAACAAATTAAAACAAGATGATCTAATGTTAGTTATTTTTTCCAGCAATAAGCATTTTAGAAATTGCAAAATGTATATTTTAATCAACCTAAAATAAGAATTTATTTCGAAAATTAATGTTTGGCATTGAAGTGTTTGTTATCAATGTCTATTTTATTTATAAAATTATAATACTTACAAGAATATTTATCTTCGTCAAATGTGATGAATACAGTTAAGTCCTCAAGTTACGCGGATGCATAGATACGCGGTGGTAGTTTTCATTTTTTTTTTCTTTCTTTTTCAAGCATAGTCGTTTCGCGCGTTAACAGTTCTGCGACGTTGCCGGTACGGATTAAGTAGCAGCCCTGCATGTGTGTTTCGCGCCAATAATGGCGTCAGATGACAGCGAACGTTCGTGTGTTTAGCACGCGGTACGCAAGTTAGTTTACGATGCAAATTACAACATAAAACCCATAAAAAAAACAGGTCCGAAAAACGTAAAAAGGAACAGACTATAAGCAGATGTAAAATTAGATGCCTAATTACTATGGAAAGTATAGTTGCAATTATTAAACGACATGAAAAAGGTATTGAGATTGTAGACATTGCGTGTGTATAAAGTATGAATGAATCGACCGTTAGAACTGTGATAAAGGATAAAGATTGGCAACACGTGATGAATTCTGTTCCTATGCAATCGACGATAATTTCGAAGAAAAGAGATGTTTTAATAGACACGACGGAAAAATTATTGATAAATTTGGTTTGAAGATCTCCAACGCAAACGCATACTAATAAGTTTCTGATACAAGGGAAAGCGAAAATTTAAAGCACAAACGAGGTGATGATGTCGATGACGGTAAATTTCGACTTAAGAGCTTTCTACTTAACGCGGTATGTTCCGGAATGACTTAACTGAGTAAGTCGAGGACTTACAGTATTACGGTCCGCAGCATGTTCAAACATCCCATTCACATTCACATTTTAAATATAAGTAATATGTTGCAATTGTAGTATTTAGACCTCGCTAAAATTAAAATACAAAATATTTATGTTAATTTCATTTTACACCCTTTAGATCCTCTACACAATATACTTATATTTCCTTTAAAAGGGTTAATTTAAAATTATTTAACGCGAATTTAATTAATATCATATTGAAAAAGGTACACATTTAAAAAAATATAGCACCACGTAAATTATCAGGCTAGAAAACACCACAGTTTGTTTCGACTTTCTATTTTTTGCGAGTTTTAAAGTGACAGTTTATTGTTTAAGTATTCCAGTTGTCTGCGTAAATTGTTATACAAAGTGAAAATATGGTACTCAGCTATAGAGGGTGTTCATATATTTTTCTAACAATTTTGACTTTCTCTATGATCTACATTTAAACGAAAAAAAAATACCTAGCTGGCATCAATTCGGAATAGAGATTAATTATCGTCTCCACCATTAAAAATATTCTTTGTTTTAAATAGTCTCTGAAATATAAACAATGGATCGAAGGAATTGTATTAGCTGGCCGTCTGTGAGGCAATTCTTGTTAGATCGATAAAGTATTATGATTTAGTTATTTTGTCAGTAGCCTCCCAATTGTGTGGCATAAAATTCCATATTTTGCCAATGACTTAAACCAATTTTCATAGTATATTTAGTGTTCTTCCGGCTGAATGTTCTATAGATCAAGTCCCTAGTTAATATCTATATAAATCTGATATCAATGATATCAAAATCATTAAAATTGTTCAGAAGTAAATAGAGTTGATTTTTAGAAAGTTCAACTGATTTTAATTTTAAAATGTACTTCGTGTAACAGAGTTTTTGAAAGTCAATTTCTGGAGTTTGATAACGTTTTACTTGGGGCAATTTCCCTCTTTTTCTTAATGAGAGAATGTTCATTTCATACCTCACATTATTTTTAAACCGAAAAAAATCGAGCATAGGAATATACCAAATGTATTTCCTAAAGGAAAATTTTCGTAGAAACGTTCCTTTCAGACACCCTGTATAGATAATATGACAAAAGAAAGCAGGATATCCTTACATAATAGAATGATTATTATCTCAGTATCTTAGGTTAAAGAAAACTATTTTATTAATGGACTCTTCATCTCGTGAATTCAAATACGGTTTTATTATACGATTAAACGACTGTGTGGATTCCTAGATAAAACATAGAATGTAAAATATTATAGGAAAATTGCCAAAGCCTTAATATTAACATCGCGGTTGAGACAAAAATTGGATTTGTTAAAAGTTTGGCTATGGATAAAGTTATCCTAACAAGTCCTGTTTACCGTCGCTTTCTTCATATAATTATTCTATGCTACCGAAAGATATTTTAAAAAGAAGCATTGAATTATATCTATTTATTTATTCTTTCACACATATATCTTAGGTAAACGTATAGTATGACTTTTTTCTCCAGAAATTCGCAGTTATCCGGAAGTAAAGACAGTTACCTTCTAAAAGTTTAGTAGGAAATGTCGTTTTCCATGCATGTAATTTCTCAAGTAAGGATATATATTGTTTATCTGACAAGTATTGTACGAGTAAGTCCTGACATTATTTATCCTTTGATTGCAGTTAAAATCTTAAAACATTTTAATTCAAAAGCTATATGGCAGCTTCTAATCCTTGAATGCAATGGGACTGAGAATGAGTCTAATTGTAGCGCTTCGGCTTTCGGCACCGAGGGTGCTAGGTTCAAATCCCATTAAGTGTCATTAAATACCATCGTGTCTAGGCCGTATCTGTACATGTTAAATCCGTTGACCGGAATGTCCTTCTATGAGGTCAGAGAGTATGAGAGACGGTACGATCCCCCAAATTTCGCTTCTGGGGACGCTCTTTGAAAATTGAGGTGGCACCTGTCCAAGACGGACGCTGACCCTTGTGGTAATGTTGTAAAACGGAGCAGCATTCATCAGCCCGCAAAGCCTATACGGTTTTGATCCGTAACTTCCGGCCAGAAGGCAATAGAAACAACAACAACAACATGTAACTTATTTTGAAAAGCAATTTTCCAAATTTTTTTCAAATATTTTCCCCCACGCCGATATTATTAAATTGTGTACAGGTAATTTTCATCTGTATATCTATGGTGCCTGGTATAAAGAGCTCAAGTCAAAAACAGTGATTTAAATATACCAATTTATTGGCTTTTATACCAATCGCAGAACAATAATTTCAACTTGAGTCTTTTGTACAAAGAAATGTACTTTTGTATACACAATTTATAGACTTAAGCTTTTTATACAAGTTAAAAGATTTTATTTTAATCAATACTAAAAAATATCTAAAAATCACTTTTTTCACTTTTTAATCCCTTTATACCGGGCACCATAGATATTTTTTTGTTATTTTATTCAGTCGTTACATAAAATGCGTTTAATAACATGCAAAAAACTGACAAAGAGAAAACGTCAATCCTTTTTTGATAAAGAATATTTGTACACATCAAATATTAAATTTATGTTTCTTTATATATAACTGTTCTCATTTACTTAAACGAGGATTTTGTTTAAAAGAAATTCGCGAAGAATTATTAATAAAGAAATAAATATTTTATTTAAACGATTTCAAAATTCCCGAATACGTTGCACAATATTGAAATCTAATCAGAATATATTAAAAAATATCACTTAAATGAGCTTTTTATGAGTTATGTTTATGGAAAAGCATTGCTGGGAACTTCTAAAAGTATGTCCGGCTAGTGAAAATTTCCAAAGTAATAAAAAGGCAGAATAATATGAATCGTTGGAACCTTCACTTTGTTTTATATTTCCAAATGCGCAAGATCAATTATTCGTAGGTCGGATTTCGTATTTGGAATTTTAATCCCTTTTTTTCTAGAACATCATTCTTCAATGAACTTTAAAAACACCATAAAGAAGTTTTAATAATCACTTTCTGTCGCTTTTTGGGCTTAACATCTCATAAATGTCAGTTTCTGTTTTCAATACGCTTTTAAATTAAGCTTAGTGATAAGAAAAATCTCCCTCCCTTTCAAGTTTTTTCTGAAAAAAAAACATAACTTCGCTTCCGAAAAGGTGAGTTGACACAGTTAATTAAAATATGAGCTTGCATTGCGTAAGACCAGATTTTGCAATTTTCTTTTCCGTTACGGACTAATTAGGTAGTTTTGACTATGGATATCTCGATGAAAAATTTAAACCTCTAAGTTTCTAAACTTATCAAGAGTGTCTTTCTAAAATTTAATTTCACTTCATATTATCTCCTAAATGTTTTATTCTGATTTTTTTTTCAGCCATTTAATATAAAGTACAGGACATGAAAATAATCAGAAGCGAAAATGGATTAAAAAATCCCTTGTACACGATAATGAGAAAAATAATGGTAAATAATCAATATTTAATTTACTTAACTAAACAGCAAAAGTCGTACAATAGTTAGCTAAGTTACAAGGAGTTAATTTTTCAAAACTTTTCATATAAATTTTCAGTAAGTAATGCCTGAAGTTTTAATCTTAACTCAGAAGATACGAGATTTACTCGTTAATTTGAGAACATTAAAAATATGTTCATATAAGATGGAGCATACATAGTTTAATTACTTAGGGATTTACACTACCAATCTCCACCATTCTAATCAAAATAATGTACAGAAAACTGTCTCTAGATATTAAATGACTGGTCTTGAGGTATGGGCTTGAAATTGCCTAAAATTAGCCCCAGGAGGATACAAAAATGTGCAACAATTGCATATGAAAATGCTTCATGTATATTATCTATGAAATATATTTACCATTTGAGGATACACTTGCAGTTTATATCTAACATGAATATAAATAGTACTGCAAGCAAAAGTGCCCTTCATTTATACAGACAGACATTTATCGTACTGCAGAAATTAGATCAAAGAGTTATTTTCCAATTTCATTTTGGAAGCAATTTTCTTCGCTTTCGGAATTCCTCTATTAAAGGATAAGTTATCAAACACATAACAAAACTCTATAAAGGAAACGACTTCTTTTGTAACATACTGTCCCTAAGTTCGAAAATGGAAAAAGATATAACATAGAAATAGTGCAAAGTGGAAAAAGATATAACTTTTGTTTTCATATAAAACAAAAACAAAGAATACAGAAAAATCAAAATGAGGAAGTCCATTTATTAATAAATAAAACAACTATGCTTTACTTATAGTCATGTTCCAGAAACAGAACAGTACATGCAATTTTAAAGAACTCTATATTTTAACCTAAAATAATTTGCACAAAATTATATATATATATATATATATATATATATATGTGTGTGTGTGTGTGTGTGTGTGTGTGTGGAGATGAAAAATGGGTGTAGAAATTATCAGCAGCATGATAAATTTAGATAATGCAGTTAATCAAAGCAGATTTCTTACTATGCGCAGCAAATTCCTGAAGCAAACATCTTCCTGGAATTTTTTCTTGATATAGATCGAAACAGAAAAGCAAAAGTTGTGTTATCACTTTTAAGTGCATTATAATTAACTGTAAGATATAGTAATAAGAAAAGAGCCTAAAAAGTTTTGTGATAAGTACTATAAATGAGTATATTTTAACTAAAAACCGTCTTACATACATGAAAATATTTAAGGATTACCTTGCACGTTTGTTACTATACGCTTGCCTACTATTTTAATATCGTGAAATATACACTGCTGGCCACTGTAAATGCAACACCCTGAAGGAAACATGCAAATAACATAAAATTTACAACATGCATTAGTGGAGGTGAGATATGCAAATGATTAGAATTTCAGCGCAGACGCACATCACGCGCGCCTGTGGCGCCACTTCAAAGCGCTATTTAAGGCTTGGAGATTTCGACGATTTCAAGTTCGGCAATTGTTATTTTCTTGTGGTTTTATAAAAAAAACGATCAATTATGCCTCGTCGAAAACAGCGATCATCTTTTGATCAAGTATCCGAGTTCGACAGAGGAAGGATAGTGGCCTACCGAGATTGTGGATTATCTTTCAGGGAAATCGGTAGTCGTGTTGGACGAAACCAAACAACTGTAATGCGGATATACAATCGTTGGATGCAGAAGGGTACGACGGACCGGCGTGTTCGATCGGATCCACCTCAGCGCACCACTTCACGCGATGACAGGCAAATTGTGCGCATGGCAGTGACGGATCGCTCAGTCACATCACGAACCATAGCACAGCACATGCAGTCTGTAACGCATCATCCAGTGTCTGCGCGTACCATTCGACGCCGTTTACAGCAGAGTGGTCTGTTCGCAAGACGTCCATTGCTTTGTCTACCCTTGACGCAGAACCACAGACGTCTCCGCCGCCAATGGTGAGATGACAGAAGGATGTGGACGGCAGAATGGAATGAAACTGTCTTTACTGACGAGTCACGCTTCTGTCTGCAACACCACGATGGTCGCATTCGAGTCTGGAGACACCGTGAAGAGAGGATGCTGAACAGCTGCGTTATGCACCGCCACACTGGTCCTGCACCGGGTATTATAGTATGGGGCGGTATTGGATATCAATCTCGCACACCTCTAGTACGCATTGCCGGTACTTTAAACAGCCAACGCTACATCTCCGAGGTTTTGGAGCCAGTTTTCCTTCATTACCTTCAGGGCTTGCCCACAGCCATATTTCAACAGGATAATGCGCGACCACACGTGGCACGCATTGTCCAACGGTTCTTCGTCAATCGCCAGATTGAATTGCTTCCCTGGCCGCCTCGCTCTCCGGATCTTTCGCCGATAGAAAACATGTGGTCCATGGTTGCTCTACGATTGACCCAGATTCCATCCCCAGCTGCCACAGCAGATCAACTTTGGCAACGTGTGGAAGCTGCTTGGTCTGCTGTACCCCAAGAACTCATCCAAAGTCTCTTTGAATCAATGCCGAGGCGTGTGGCAGCGGTGATCTCTAACAATGGCGGCTACTCTGGCTACTGATTTTGGCAGGAACCACACTTCACAGAAGTCTATAAATTTAATCATTTGATACTTGGTCAACATGTTATCTACAAAATAAATTTTGTTGTGATATCTCTTGTCTTTCTTGGTGTTACAATTTGGGTGGCCAGCAGTGTAATAGGATAAATTCTATTATATTAAAATACGATTTTTTAATTTTCTACTTAAATGATAAGTAATGTTTCTATTTCCATGTTTTAAATGATGGAGCTTGCAAATGCAAAATGAACGTCAGGGATTACTTTTCCATTTTTTGCCTTTAATCATTTGTATAAAGAAATACATAAAAAATTTCAAATAGGTAACGTCTTTTGTAGACGAAAGTTTTATTCAAAGTCACGTGTTACATCTTATTCACAGTAATTAGGCAGCATTCCCTTTCATAATTTTTTAGCTTCCAATTTTCCGCTCTAAAAAAACAAAATTTAATAAGTATTTATAAAATAAAAAAATACATTTTCTAATGAAATAAATTCGATCGAAATTTTGAAACTGGTTTGAAGCAATCCTTCAAGAAAGTTTCTACATCTAAGATTTCAATCACACCTTTCAAAATTTCCCTTAAAAGTTTCTAATAACCTACTACATGTGAGATCAGTAAAATATTTAAGAATGTATTAAATTTATAGCGTTGTGAAATAAAATTCTTAAGATAAGCTCTAAATTGGTTTCAAGACACTCTTTAATAACTTTGAAGTTTAAACCCATAAAATTTCAATTTCAATTACGCATTATATGCGGCTACTGCAGTTAGATTCTATCTTAAGCGTTTCCATTTACATAGTATTTCAGCAATTTTGATAAACCGATGAAAATTTCACCCACGCAATGAAAGTAACTTTTGAAAATATGCTATGCAACGAATTTCAATTTTAAATAGAGTTCTGTAGTTGGGTTACTGCTTCAAGTGTTTTTGAATGTTTTATTAATGATTCACAAAAAGAAATTTACCCAAGTCATGAATACGTATTTTCATATCTATAATACCATTCTAAATATCTAAAAGTATTACAAATTGCCGTTTCAAAACTGTAGTAGCCCATTAAGGATAACGTGATGAACTAGGGATACATTTCCATTTTTTATAATTGAAATAAAATAGTCATTATAACTATTTAACTGAAGCACGGGAAGAAAGAATAAAAATAGGAATGGAGTGTAAATTTTAAAGAACGACGCAATTCCCGAGAATTATATTTTATTCTTCGAATAGCGAAGCAGCCGTTTGCCATCGCTGAGTTCCATCATAAACTGGCCGTTGCCACACCAAGGTTAAGTAATACAGATTACAAATAAAAGTTACAAGTAAAGAAAACGATATTTGAATGACCTCACAAATCGCAAACAAGATGTTTCGAGTACTAGTGCGCGTCATAGCCCAAACAAGGAAATTGCTTAAACTTGAATAAATCCGGACGACTAAAAAATGCATGCTTTCAAAAATAGCATCATATTTATAAATTCTAGCTCAAGGTATTTTCTCTTGAATAAAGATAGATAGCAAAGTTAATATCTTTAAGCATTAATGTTAGTAAATTCAATCTTTAAATTTAATTAAGAATTTTTTTTCGTGCGATAAAGTTGTTTTAATATTTTATGTTGCTCCTCTACGAGTTAGATCTTTGAAATTTAATAGCAACGAAGTTATCATCAAGTCGTAAGTACTTATTAGGGTTTGATTCTTAGTTTATGATTAACTGTGATTGACAAAATAAGAAAGATTGTACATTTAGAACAATTACAAAAGTACATTGAAACAAAACTAAATACAATCTGGATATCTCTTTAACAATTGCAACTTCAATGTTTATATTTCTTTAAAAATATGCCTTTTTTAGTTATCACTAGAATCTAAAATTTGTGTTAGAGCCCGATCCAAGGTATCATCTGCAGTATTGATACTCGTCTCTCATAGTGATTAGAAATAACCAAGGAGGATACACATACGTTATTATGGTAGGCGTTTACAGCTTAATTTTATGTCACAATGCCTACAGAATAGTACACTGAAAAATTCTGGAATTATCAGACATTCCACTCAGCTATTTCCACGAAGGGCAAAAGTAAAATTATCTGTTATAGATCTTCAGCAATTAATACTTAGTATACAATCTTGTAGAACAAATCAATGACAGAATGCAAATACTGCACATCAACTTTCGCATTCTAAAATACATGTTGTTTCACTGGCTATATCTTCATTTAAAAGGTCAACATTTAGATCACTTTTCTACACATCAGTTGTTGTTTTTTATCCAGAAACATAGATATCGTTAAAACGTCAATTTTCATATCAGAATCCTCATTGTTAAAGGATATGAGGATTCACTACCACTGTGACAAAAGTTCAAGTCTAGAAAAAAATACTTTTATACGTATAGTTTTACGATAACGTACAATAAATGTTGCGATGCATCTATATAAGTGGATTATATCAGAAAGTAACGTAAATTTGCAACATTTCAATATTTGTACAGGATATTACATCTATCAGTATTGGACTATTATTCCAATAAATGATTTAATCTTCTATTAGAAGATAAAGGAATGGTTGAACAACTGAGTACTGGAGATTCAGGGCTCCCAGGGGAAACGCCATTTAGATCCGATTGAATAATGATTGTGTTAAATATTGTGAGGTGTTAATGCAAATTTTTAAGTGACGGATATTTGCAAATCCTCGCCCAATTTACGTATACGGAAGCTGTTTTAAAAAGAGATGGAAAGCCAGATAATTTCAGAGACTACTGGTTACTAATTGTCACGTAACCGAAACCGCAATCCGTAGCTGAGATTTGGAGTCATCGCTCATATGAGATTCGCAACGTTGGACACAATTACCTTAACGCGGAAGACCAAATTGTATTATTTGGTAAGAATACAACTCGGTCGTGTACAGGATAGGTTTTAGTAACAAATTCTTGAAATATTCTGCTTAAAAATATACTAGTAGTATTATGATCAGCCTGTTACGCCATTAAAAGAGATTGCTCGAAAAAAAACCGTCACCTACAATAGGATGTAACTAAATTTCCATTAAGTCAAGCTTTCTATACATACCTAATAACTTTTAGTTATTAAGTACCTAATAACTTAACCTAATAACTTTAGTAGAAATTTTGTGGAATAAACCTTAAATATCCTTATTAGGATTTCGCCTGACCGTTGTTAATACAGTATTAAAATATTACCTATATAAATATACTTTCTCGAGAACTTGAACTGTTGTTACTGCCTTGGGGGTTGTTGTGTTCCTTTAACAACGATGATTCTGATACGAAAAAACTTATGTTTTGACAATATGTCTATCTCTATATTAAATACTGATATGTAGAAAAATCTTCTAACGATTGAATTTTAAATGATGATATTTTATGTGGAACTGTATACTTTTGATAAGTCTGAAATTTGAATAACAGTATGTGCATTTTGCTGTAGGGTTGTATGTGCATGTACTGTAGGGTTGCACACAAAGTCTTCATTGTTCATGATCTAAAAAGGATGCTTTTGTTCTTGTGACACGCTGAAATAGTAATAACAGCTACAGAAACAGCACTCTAATGGTACCATTCCTGCACTGTTATGATATATTACATATTCAAGTTATCGTTTAGTATTATCCATGGGGATTTATCGTACAATTGACTATATCTTAGGGTGATATGAATATTTTAACATATCCATACTTGTACAGGATTGTTACTTGTATCAATATCCTACTTTTATTCCATATTCAATTATTGAATCTTTTATAAATACGTAAAAAATGTATATGACGAAATTTTAATTCGTGATTGAAGAACTCAGATATTATCCCCTGTTGTAAAAAGATGAAATAGACAATAATCAACTAAAAGGGATTTAAATTTCATGGAATCCAATGCAGCGTAACTGAAACACAAATAATTTCTTTGAGGTGCGAAGAAACTCTAATACAAGTGGTCAGTCAAGTATCTTTCAAATAAGTAAAAAATATTCACACATTTCATTCGATTTCACATGTAAAGTTCTTCCTTGAGAAACATGTAATTAATTTAGCAGGGTAATGATGATTTTTGCCAACACTAAAAAAATTGCAATAAGGGGACTTAAAATGTGGAAGCAGGATTATAGATGTCGCAGAGTTTCGCGACATCGTGAAAGCGCACAAAGAAATAGGTATAGAAGGCAAGTTGATTGTAAGATATGATGATAAATAATAGTGAAGAGCAATTTTAGGCCATAAACGAATCCCTGAAAGAGGGCTTAGAACGCAAAAGAGGGAAGAAAATAAAAGGAGATATATAAAAGTGTTGCAAGTCAGGGAGGCAGAATTTATTGAGGGTCATAAAAGTGGACCTCAAAAGAAGAGGATACCCATCCGTGGGAACAACGAAATAGGGGTCAAGAAGAGATATACGACCCTTAACTGGGAATGGTCACCAAAGAAGTTATAATTAAAAACCCAAGCGAATGATGGTGTGGGGGTGTTGTAAAATGGGACTGGAGACACCAATGAAATTTCAAAATGGGCGGAACGAAGAATTAAGTAATGGAAGAAATTTTGAGTAAAAGAGGAGAGAAAAGAGGCTGCACAGACAGTTAGACAAGAAATGATTTGACGGTTGATAGAGAGGGTATGAGGAGAGAAGGAGTTTGTTGATATAGAGAGATAGAAATGATTTGATCATTGTAGACTTGGAATGAGGCTGGTGTTGTTACGACATGAAACGAATATAAGTGAATTTAGTCAGAGCGTTCGGCGTAGCAAAGTTCGCCCATTGAAACGAAGTCGCCCATATAGAAAAACATTGAACACGATACTTCTGCCAGATGAATGAGCTTTAATTCGAGACGAGGCCCCAGAAATCAATTTAAGCCCTGCGGTCCCACCTGTGAGATGTCTAAGATGCTACTAAGAGAGGTATGATGTCCATTATTTTGATTATGAGTGTATTCATATATGTGTTTAATATTCAATAAATTAATTTGTCAGTGCAAACCATAGTTGTTTCCTTCATTTGGGAATCACAATGAATGCAATGTACTAACCACAATCTTGACCAATCTAAATCAATGAATTCAAAACCATAATTATCATAATATATTATATTTATATGATACCCTTATCAATTATAAAGAATTTTCACTGCCACAATAGTCAAAAGTCAAAAGCGGAAATTTTCTACACCCTGTAACTATTGAAATTACCGATTCGAGGAAAGAAATATATCGACTAATATTCCGTTGTCTGTGCCCTTATATACTTTAATAAAACATTCAGCACTCAACCCACACTACCCTTTTTGGAAATAGAGATTCGCATATTTCCTATGTTCTCAAAATTTTCAGATGTGTTATTCGTCAGTTCTTGAATTTCGATGAAGAGGCAGTTCTCCCATTTTGATTTCTATCCCATTCAGAGCTGCACGTTCTATTTTTTCTCAACCACAAATCACTCAGTCAGAAAAAGAATGTAACAATAGAAGGCTTACTCATCATTTCAAAAGGATTATTATTACTGTTAGTAGAAAGGGTCGAAATAAAAATGACTAGATATAATTTTTGAAATTAGCAGTATGTATGATTGTAATGTTGCAGAATTTTCAAAATATTTTCCTTTATAAATTTTCAAATTTGTTTCATCTTAATTCGATTTTTGCGTTACAGCGGTTTATAAATTTTTACCCTAAAGTCACATTTTGTTTCATGATATACCATCCATTTTATGTACAATATAAAATACGTTAATATAACATTATTGATATGAAATTTCAAGTTACTTAATCTTGTATTTAAGTTACTAAAGGAAACTTACTTTATCTTTTATTTTAGTTACTGAAGAAAACTTCTTCGGATATCCTTTCAAATAACAATATTTCAGATTTGATGAATCAAATGAAAATTCCTCAGAATGCGGTGGAAGACATGCAATGTGAAAAAAAGGAAATCATATAGAACAGCTTTAGGGCTAGCAACTGTCGGAAATACATACTACCCTTTAAATACGCATCTAAAAACAATATAGCTTTAAGCCAGGTGATGACCGAACGGCTAGGACGCATGTATTCGGTTCAGATCCTGTGGGTTGGAGTCCCACTGTTGGCATGGATGTTTGTAGCCTTTCGGAATTGGCTTAAGACTGTAGGTCCCTGACTAATTAGCCCTCGTGTAGCAGACAGTTGACCTTAGCGTTCCAAACCCATTTAGCTTTAACTCTACTTGCATGCAGAACATTTCATCAATAATGTTTGGACTAAATATATTCTTCTTTCCCTAACCTGTATTTGAGTATCGCACTAAATATAGGACCGCTTAACTTAAATAGGCGTATAACAAATTATGCTTAAATAGACATGTAATAAATAGCCATAAATAGATTATAATCTATATATATAAAACAGTTCCTTAACTGACTGACTCACTGACATACAACGCCCAGACGAAACCGCTGCACAGTGATTCGCCTAAGACAAGCTAGG
This sequence comes from Dolomedes plantarius, assembly GCA_907164885.2. NCBI lineage: Eukaryota > Metazoa > Arthropoda > Arachnida > Araneae > Dolomedidae > Dolomedes > Dolomedes plantarius. The sequence continues at coordinate 125,832,207 of OU015498.1, read as the reverse complement.
TGGACAAAAACATTTTTTCTACAATTTGATTGCTCTGGTTATGATGAATAATATTTTGTTGTTTTATTAAATAACTACGCATTTTTTTGATAATTTAGAAGTTTGGGGAATATTTATAATAAAAAACTTAAGGGGATCTAGGGCACATTAAAAAAAAATTATTTATTGAGTTAAAATTTTGAATTTTTTGTCATGATTAACCATATAATTTGTAAACAAAATCAAATCAAAAAATTTCTCATAAAATTTTTTAAAAAATTTTAAATTTTAAATTTTAAATAAGGGGGGTTAATTTAAAATCATTATAACTCGAAATATTATTTGTCGAATTTCAAAATTTTTTCATTTAATTAAACAGAAATATATATAAGTTTTAATCTTAATTCAGCATAATTTAAAATATTAATTTTTAAAAAATTAAAAATATTTTGAGTAAAAATTTCAAAAAAAAATTATGTAACTGATTTTAAAAAATCATATTTTAAAAATAGTATTTTTTCCTATTTTTTCAAATTTTCTAAATCAAAATTAAAGTAAAATAATTGAAAAAGACATGTTCCAAGTTTGAACCATTTATATTTAACGGTTCCTGACTTATAACAATTTAAAGACGAGAATTGGGGAAAAACCCCATCAAGATTGGCTGCTATTAGAATGTTGCAAAATAAAAAAATAATATCTTCTGTTCTAATTAAGATAGAAACATTATTTAAGCGTCATTTTAAGCGGAAAAGAAAAGAAAATTTTTTAATGCAATAAAATTTTTTTTCGAAAATTTGAAGAAATTTGTGTCCTGGACCCCCTTAAGTACGGAATAAAAAATGTATTAAAAAAAATCGCTATTGTTAGAAAATTATGTACGTAATTTAACGCAACATAAATTATACAATAAAATTTACTCATACTACTTATAATTTAGATTAAAGAAATAAACAACAGAAAATGTTATTAGCAAATAATACTGAAGACTAATAATTATCATCATATGATTCATTATCTATCTCACAATCAGACGAATCAGGTACTAAGTAACCTTCATCGTCACACGGATGAACATTACTTGCTACCTGATGTGTTGGTATAGAAGACAGGTCAATTAAATTCAGAACTTCCACCGGTAATTTATCGGTTCTCTTTCTAGGAACTTCTTTGAATGAGTTGATTACAGGATCGGATCTTATCAAAAGTATATTCAGCAAATATGTATTCGTTTATCTGAAGGGTAACACAACTTTTTGGACTTACATAGACTATGATTATATGGGAACACTTGATGGCCCGCTTTCAATGACAACTTTCGTGTCTGTTTATAAGACTGACTGCGGCATTTAAAGTTTACGTAATAAGCTAATGCCTCGTCACTGTTCAACTGTCTACCAACACAAATAACATCACCAGATTTTCTTTTTTCTGAAGATTCCGAACTTTTTCTAATCAAAGTAGCTACGTTTCTGCGACCCGACAAACGATTTGCTACTTCATCAGCTGTGGTCAACTCTCTGGCACATCGCGATCGCACTAACTCTTCAACCCTGCGTTTTTGGTTTTGAAAGACGAGTCTTCAAAGTTCTTTTTGGGCCGGACTTGAGGCCGACTTCCTCCAGATGATAAGGAAGCACAGGGTTCATGCATACTTATGTTAAATTCTATATCTGCACCCTCTAACCAAATTTTATTTTTATTTAAAAAACGGTCCATCATCATATTGGCTTCAGCCCACTTTTCAGAGAATTTTGACGAAAAACTTGAAATTTTTAACTGTAAATGACTCTGTGAATCAGGTGTCACATGTGTAACACAAATTTTTACATAATAAAATCCATTTGAGGAGAATTTTGTTCTCCTTTCTTGTGTTTCCGCCATTCTTCAAATATCTCCATTTTTGAAAGACAGCAGACACGATCTGAAAAAATTTAATTTAAAAAGATTGGGATCGATGTGGTATTCAGTTATATATCATTCTAAACCTTAGTATTGCCACTATAGAATATAAAAAAAGTTATACTGGATACATGTGGATAAAAAAAACTGTATTTGATGAAAAATTAAAAACGAAAAAAAAATTACAATTTTTCGTAGAGTTTTAGAAACCTATTATAACACATATTGTCTCTCATTTGAATCATATTTAAAACGAAATTAAAAAAATACTTACTTTCTAAAGTAAAATCCATCACAGCAACAGTAATAGTCTTCACTTCAAATCTTGTTAAATGTTATTGAAAGCACTGCAAAATTGCAACTAAATTGTTTACATAAATGGAATTACCTTATCACTCCACTTCAACCGCTTATGACTCATCGCCCTGGAATGTTTGTCATAATTATTACCTCGAATTGTGACCTATGGGGGTTGTTATTGTCATGGGATCATCAATTAATCGATTCTTTGAAATGACTTTTGTCCACCTTGCTTGTATTAGGCGATACACTGAGCGCTGGACCTAAAGGGCTGAAATTTTGCATGGCGATTCTTTTTATAGTGTAGGGGTGCACTAAGAAATATTTTTGAACAATTCTTCTTAGACTTTTTAAAATTAAATTTTTAAACTGTTTTAGTAATTTTTTAAGTTTACATTTAACATAATAATTTGAAGTTTATACAATTTACATCACAAGAAAGATCATAAAATTTCCTTTAAAATGAGATATTTTTCGAATCTTTACCTTCATTTTCTGATTTTTCGTGAATTTTTAAAGATTAATTTTTAGAATTTAATTTATTAAATGCTGATCACATGATTTCCTTTTCTGGTACTTTAAATTCATTTATCGTCACGTGCATAACAACTAGACAATTTTTTTTCTTGCTAATGCGGCAGACTATTGGACTTTATCCAAAACAATATTAAAATATGGCAAAAGATATTATGTTCCTCAAACTGTACTATATTAACAGTACTATATTCTTAAGTATGTCCTATTAGATTTAATTTGAATATTTTCTTCTACATTATTTTGTCTATAAAAATATCCCTTACGATTTTTTTATAAATATATTTTTGGGGTTTATTTTTTACATCAATTGTATACATTGATCGTCGTATTTATTATAAATATATATATATATTTATTTTTTTGGCATTAATTGCATACATTGACCGTTGTATTTCATTTGAATGTACTCCGTAGCGAAGTGCGGGTTTTCAGCTAGTACATTCATATTCTTTTAGGGATAAAAAATAATAGGCTTGATAATTCTACCCTCGATTCTGAATTTTGGCTAGAGTTCGGGGGAGGATTTTTTTTCCTTCCTTCCACAGCCACTGTCAAAGAAACTCGATTTTAAAAATGTCGTTAAACATCTTAATATTCATGAATGGGCTCGAGGTAGCCTAGCGGTAGCGTGCCGGCTTTCGGTGCCGGCTTCGGATCGAATCCCGATAAGCGCCGTTGAATACCTCCATGTCTGGGTCGTATATGGGCACGTTAAACCCGTAGACCGGATAGTTCCTCTATGAGGTCAGAGAGGGGGGAGAGAGTATGATCCGCAGATTCCGCCCCTGGGGTTGCTCGGTCAAAATTGATGTGGCACCTGGCTAAATTGGACTCCGACACTTGTGGTGCCTTTGCAAACGGGAGCCGCACCCCTTAACCCGCTAGCCCATATGGATCTGGTCTGAAATGAATTCAGGCCATGGGGCATTAGAAACGACAACAATAACAACATTCATTAGTCGACGAAAACTTGTTAATCCTCGTCACTGTAACTAAAAGAATATGCTATATTTAAGTATCAACTTTGAAATAAAAAGACCAAGTAAATCAAAAGCTCATGTTCAAACATGGTTGTATACAGCAGTGCGTTCCAGTTGAATCTTATTTAGACTTCGTTGTCAATGTAACAACAGTACAAGAGAAAATGTTGCAAAACTTTTCTTGCTTAATAACTAAACAGTTTTGCAATAAATAAACTATTGGTTGCAATACTGGTATACTTACGACACATTTAAGCTTTCTTATAATGTCGATCACGACGTATAATGAAATAGGTAAAATGTATAATGAATTTGCTGTTTGCTAAAAACTGTCAAACATGTTTTCAAAATTGTCATATGACTCCTTTTTCAGAGCTAAAATGATCACAAAGCTAAATTCTACTTTGTAAAATATTGATGACTTTACTTTATTTTTTTTCTTTTCTTTTTCTTTCGGATAATCGCATGTCATGAAAATAAATGTATTTCTACACAAATAAGATAATTTATGAATACTTTAGATAGGATCCTTTATTGAAAGAATAATAGTCTTTCGATATTTATAAAAGGCATACACATCTGGTTATGGCATTTAATATGAAATGATATTGGGCACAAAAACTTGATCTGACATTTAAATTTTATTTAATATGCTCGACAGATGGTCTTTTTAAATATTCCGTGAAATGAAGGGGAACTTCAATCAAAGGAAAATAAAAATTCTGTATGAATGACGTACAATTTTTCAACTTTCATTCTTCTCTTAAAATTTAATTATTCTTCTATTAAAAATTCCCATGCAAATAGTTTTTAAAGGATAAAATAGTTGAGATGTATAAAATTGAACAAAAATTAGAGACAAATTGTGTAATAGGAAAGGAATTGGACGTGGTTTAACATGAAATTTCTGTTTTTATTATCTGCACAGACCAAAGCAAACGCGGTTTATAGGGAACGAGAAATGTGATGTTTTATCCTAGAAATATCATTAAAAATTCATTCCATCATTGAAAAGTAATCGTTTTCAAATGATAACAGGAATATCAAATTAAATTGAAAAAATTGCTTTCTTGCGAGATTTCATAATCCCATCAAAGGTGATTCGGAGCTTCTATAAATTTCGTAGCGTTTAGAACAGAATTGCCATTTACATTACACTACATGAACAGCAGAGGCATGCAGGACACTCAAAAATCGGTTTAAAAAATTATGTTCCTCCTTTTGTCATAAGCATAGAGGGCAATATAATTTAAAAAAAATTCTTAGATCATTAAAATGGATTTCTGGTACATTTATTGTTAGATTTTGAGACTTCCAAAGACGTACATTTTCGTCATTTTCTCTTCAGTTATGCTTCTTTGGATTAATTTTCAGAATTATTATGCCACCCGCACAATATAGTAGTTAGCGTTCTGGGACTTGGGTACAAATACAGAATAAGGCTTGGTCGATCACGTGTAGTCCCCCTCATAGAAAGCAAAGCTGGCTCACTTAAATGGTGCTCCCATAATAAAGTAGCCAGCAAAACATCGCAAGTTTTCATAGGCCAATATCAGAAGAAGTACCTACCGTCAGACACAAGTACCTTCTGCATTAAAAAAAAAACTTCCAAATTATTTAGATTTTTCTTATTTAAGAATGTCGTTGAGATCGTAAACTAACTTTAGAATTAGTATTTTCTCTATGAGATACATATCCAATCTAAATGACAAGTCGCCAAACAATTCTGTATGGACATTTGAGACTTCAAAGTATTTTCAACGAAGCAAAAAAATCTTTGAGGAAAATTTGAGGAACTTAATAGGAACTGCTATGAAACTGCGATAAAAACAAATTAATAACACTTTTTTAATTTTTTAAAATTAATTTAATTATATATCATTACAACTATACGCATGTTATATAATTTATTCGCACTTATTCCGAATACAGAAGTTCGTTCGCACTTTATGGAAGCGATTTTGTAATTTATTTTTGTTGTTTGCATTTTGAGATAAAAAATTGGCAACTTGAGATAAAAATTTGGCAATAATCGTCTGCTATTGTTTTGTTTTGATTGGAATGTAAAATAAAAGATTTATTTTGAAAATGGCTCCTAAATTTGATAAATGACTCGAAGGTTACGTAACTGCACTTTCCGAGGAGAAATTTTCGTATTAACAAATTATAAAGCGGTGTAAAAATTGTGGTTATGGCATTTTAAATAAAGGTATTTATATTATATTAAATTTGAAAGGAAAAAAAGTCTAACTGAAAGTAAAAATAAAAACTTGCCAGCAAAATCTCCTCCTAAGACAGTTAGAACGCAGGTAAATATCAAGAAAGGGAAGTCTGTGATCCTAAAAGAAAATCCGCCGACTCAAAGATCCATTGCATCGAAACTAGGAATGTCTTCTGGCACTGTAAGTAAAATCATTCTAAAGATTTGACGTTAAAAAAGACGTTTAAACCTAATGTTCATCTGCTCTTGCTAAAGCATATTGCTGAAAGAAAAACAAATTGTAGAAAATTATATTAAAAACACCTAGCTGCTGAAAAATGGAAATTTGTGGTTACACTCGATGAGGCATAGGTGTATTTAAGTGACTGTAATAAAAAAAGATCAATTTTCTATTGCTCAACTGACGGGAATGACCGTACGAAATGGCTCCGTCAGTGTACAAAAAAGTGTCCAGAGGGATTCAGGATAGTTGTAGGGTTTTCGTACAACAGCAGATTAAAAATAAAAAAGTCTCAAGTAAAGCCAAAATTCATTCACTCTACTATCAGAAGAATATTTTAGAACCAATTTTTGAAGAAACAATTCCAGCCTTATATGGAAAGAACATTTATAAAGTTGAGATTTATATGGACAAAGCTTCTAGTCATACGTCTAAATCAACTGCCGCTTATTTAGCAAAGAAAGAATCATAGACAGAAATAAAGTGTATCACATTTAATGAAATACCTGTAAAATCACCTGACGCTTCTCCAATAGACTTTTGCGCTTTCGGTTTATTAAAACGAGGCTTAGGAAAACGGCATCCACGAACACTGAACGGACTTTGGAAAATGATCCAAGAGGAATGGGGTAGAATTGACTTGACATTACTAAGACAAAGTTTACTTTCGTGGAAAATTCGAGCTAGAGCTATTGTCAAGAATCATAGCTATCAGACAGAAGCAAATCGCCGCAAAATATACGGCATTTATACATAAAACTTAACAATCAAAACCGTTTCCATAAAGTGCAAATGACCTGCTGTACAGTTAAAATATTTAATGCTCATTGATATCCTTTTAGTTTTATTTAATTTAATTATGGAGAACGAGTTGAGATCTGATTTTTTGTGATTGAGTTTTCCCAATGATTTGCGTAGCCCCTATAGTTTGGATGTTCCTTTAAATAAGTCTCCTTCAATAAGAAAGAAGATTTTTGCATAGCAATGCCAAATTAATAGCATTTAACCACCTTTAAAGCATAGCGTTTGGTTTCTTAAAAGTTAGTCCAACTCAGCCATACTCATCCTTTTATTCTCTCGAGCAACATTCATATGTTTGCAAAGTTACTGGGGCCGCAACATAGTACACAATACCCCATCATATAATAATAGGAAAAATAAAACTCAAAACCTAAATGGATTCAAACGTTTATTTAAAAATGAGTATGATTTTTTTATGTTGATACAAACTTTTGACTATTTTAGATAAATCGGGTTTATACTTGCTACATGCTTCTGTAAATACCTTATCAATGTGAGACTGAGTACGGCGGTTTCTACATACGTTTTTCGCATATTTCACTTTGGACTTGGATGATTCACAAAGATACGTTGAAGTGAACAACGTGAGCAGCAAGTGGCATTTTTGTACAGTTTGTATTTTTAGGCACTCATTTCGAAAATTTGGTTATCTAGAAAATTAAATGTGTAATGTTGCATCATTGAATTGGTTTGTCATTTGCTGGTCTAGATATTTTGATAGTTTTTCGTTCATAAATTCTATAATTCAATACCGCCTTTTATGGACTGAAAATCAGTAATAAACTATTTAATTGTTTTTAATTGTTAATAACTGTTTTGTAATTTGTTTTCTCACTGATGTTATTTATACAAAAATAAGAGTGAGGCACACTACAACGAAAACTTAGCTCCTTAAAAATCATAATAAAAATTTAAGGACACAATAGCTATCACCTATGGTGAATTCCATTAAAATTGCACAAAGCGATTTTTTGTTCTACAGTGGATTTTAAAATATGCGTGTTTTTGAATCCTCATTCATGTCTAATTGTTTGTCTTAAAATTTTGAATTTCCTAACAATTTTTCGGCAGACATATTGTAAAAGATTACGTATAAAAGAATCCTTCAACGATCCTTGTAGTATGAATATCAGACCCAAAAAATTTATTTAAATTCTAACTTCTCAATAAGTTACTCCACAGTTTTAGCAGAAAATTTTATCAAGCGAAAACTAAAAGCAAAACAATTTATTAAAAAAATTGACGTTAAATTTCAAATAAAGTTTTATTTACATTATATTATGTTAACACGTCTTGAATTGCAGAGTAATAAACCACAAACTTTCATTCTCCTAATTCAAAAGGTTCGCCAAATCAGCTTATTGATAAGCAGGGTCTTGTCTGTGGTTCTTTAACTTATATCAATCTACGCACCTATACAAAGAAAATTATTTCATTACCTTTTGACGCTCTCTTTAACTGATCTTTATCTAAAAATATCGTTCACGGAAAGGTTTTCATTAGTATTAGCAGTACGTATTTGTCCCGCGTCCAAAAGATATCGATTTGCGGTGTTACAATAGATTGACGAATTTTCCTTTCAGGAGAACCTGAACAAATCGGATTAGATCCTTAAAAATAAGTAAATACTCAGACATACTTATATTAAAAAATATGCTATGAGGCATTGTAAAGGTCACGTTTCACGCCCTCTGGTGAGGGACGTTTTGGAACCCAAATAACAAGAGCGGGTTGGTGATGAGGAAGCGAGTGTTTTAAGAAGCATCAGTCTAATTTTTTGTATTCATTATAAAATGCATATAAAGTCATTTAGCCTAAATATAAAAGGCTTGTTTTGTTTGCACATTTCTTAACTGTATGAAGAAAGCGAGGGTGAAATCGGTATTAAAACTGAATTGAAAACTTCATGCCAAGGTCGACTAACCCTAAAGCAGGGTAGCGTAGATGTAAGGAAACATCTTGAGTGGCGTATTCGGCAGGGATGCAGGTAACATTATAAAACAAGGTGAGAGCATATTCTTACGCTATTTCTTGTTCTGCGAGAAAGAGTACATTTGAAGTGTGGTCAGATTGTGTATAATTGTAGTGTTTTTCTTATTTGGTAGACAATGTATACAGAGGGTCGTTCGTACTTTATGGAAACGATTTTGATAGTTAAGTTTTATGTATAAATGCCGCATTTTTTGCAGCGATTTGATTCTATATGATAGCCATGGTTCTTAACAATAGATCTAGCTCGAATTTTCCATGACAGTACAATTGTCTTACTAGTGTCATGTCAATTTTAACCGATTCTTCTTGGACCGTTTTCCAAAGTCCGTTAAGTGTTCCTGGATGCCGTTTTCCTAAGGCTCGTTTTAATGAAACGGCACAAAATTCCATTGGAGAATTTCAGGTGATTTTACAGGTATTTCATTAAATGGGTTACACTTTATTACATGGCCGCGGTATCCCAGTTGGCAAGAGCAGCGGGCTTGTGATCTGAACGTCTCTGGTTCGATGCTCGTCGCTGGAAGTCTACCGCCGTATTCTCTAATGGTGGCCGGGGCACGTAAAATAGGGCGTGGTACAATGTCCTCCAAGTTCTCAAATTTACCTCTGGAGTGGTCGAGTGTTCCGTTCTCGACTCGGTTCAAAATACGGGACCGGTCATTTAGCCAAGTCGGACTCCGACCCTTGTGATGCTAATTCAAAACAGGAGCCGCATCTTTATCGCCCATAGCCTTCGGGACTTGATCTGATGTTACTTTCGGTCAAGGGACATAAACCACGACAACAACACTTTATTCCTGTTTCGGATTCTTTCTTTGCTAAATAAGTGGCAGTTGATTTAAACGTGTGACTAGAGGCTTTTTCCATATGAAGCTCAAATTTATCAATTTCCTTTCCATATATGGCTGGAATTTCTTCTTTAAAAATTGGTTCTAAAATATTCTGATGATAGTACAGTGAATTAATTTTGGCTTTACTTCAGACTTTTTTTTATTTTTTATTTGCGTTGTAACAAAATTCTGCAACTATCATAAATCCCTTTGGGAACTTTTCTGTACACTGACGATTTCGTAAGGTCATTCCCGTCAGTTGAGCAATAGAAAATTGATCTGTTTTTATAACAGTCACTTAAATACATCCATGCATCCTCGAGTGTTACAACACATCTCCATTTTTCAGAAGATAGGGGATTTTCATATAATTTTTTACAGTTTGTTTTTCTTTCAGCAATATGCCTTAGCAAAAGCAGATAAACTTTAGGTTTAAGTTAGGATCAGAGACTTCACTTTCTTGATATTTACCTGCGTTCGATCTTAGGATGAGGTTTCGCGGTTATGTTTTCATTTTTACTTTCAGGTAGACTTTTTTTTCCTTTCATATTTAACATTTTATAAATACCTTTTTTTGAAATGCCATAACCGGGATTTTTACGCTACTTTATAATTTGTTGATACTAATATTTCTCCTCGGAAAGCGCAAATACGTAACCTTCGAGCCCTCTATCAATTTTAAGAGCCATTTTCAAAATCTTCTGTTATATTCCAATAAAAACAAAACAGTAGCAGTCAATTATTCTGAAGATAATTATTAAAATTTTTATCTCAAAGTATTCAAACGACAAAAATAGATTACAAAATTGTATCCATAAAGTCCGAACGACCTTCTGTATGCGTGTGTTTAAGGAACAAGAAAATGGTAAACATATTACTTTGTTATTTTTTCAGTGCCCAGTCATTTGTAATTGTTTTAAGTAATCCTTGTTGAATTATATTAAGCAACCATGCTTATTTGAAATGTTAATCTTTATTGACATTAATGATTTGGTATACTCTAATGAATTCAGACAATCCTTGCTGAAGGATTTATTTTATGTTTAATTAATATTGATTACTCTTCATAGTTTTGCAGAATAGGCAAAGTTTTGTGCCGATTGATAGTTTGCATTTAGTACCAATTTTTTTTTCACATTTTATTGTTACGAATGTTTAATTTAAGCAATATATAGTATGTTCTATTATTGTGTTTTCATACTTATACACAGATGGTTGTTTTTATATTTTGAAATGATATTTATTGCTCTTGAAAAGCTGTTGTTGAAATTAAAATTTCTTTTTGTTTGAATACATTTCGTTGCGGTACGTCAGTACTTGGATTTAGTTTATTCTAAGCTATTTCAATTGTAAATATGAATTTATATTTAAGTTTATATATGCCTTATATATTGTTAAGGTTTCGAAATATTGGAATTTTGAGAATGTAATGATGGTTTTAATCTAGTTTCGGATCTGAATTCAAATTTGATGGTTTAGTATTTCATAGAAGGGAATCTCAAAACATTGTAATTTTGAGAATGTAATGATGTTATTAATTTAGTTTCGTTTTAAAGTTCAAATTTCGGTGTTTAAATGTTTTGTAGGAAAAAAGTATATTTTTACGAACGACTGTTATTAGTTAGTGTTTAAACGTTAAGTAAACTAGAGTTAAGTAAACTAGAATGATGCTTTTAAACATATCCTTCAACCATGAAACTTTAACCTAAACTGTTTTCTTTTAGACTGTAACCGTTAACTGTGTTTTGTGTACTTGTTGTTCAGTCAGTAGCTGTAATGTTTTGTAGTATATGTGTGCTTTGCACAAACTCTGTATTCTTTGTTGTTATTATACAATCTAGTTTTTCTTTTCTAATAAATGCAGTTTTCGTGTTAATCTGCTAACCTAGATTTAACAGGTTATGAGTCCACCATGCTTCATCTGCGTTATTAAAGATGCATCGTGCTATGCTTAATCGTGGCTGTTAGGCCTAAGTGGAAAGTGCACGTGGTTAACTACTTTTATTTTACAGACTCACTTTACGAACACTTTTGTTACGTATTGTTGTTACAATGGCTTTCAAAGCGCAGATTGAGAAACTGGAGGTTTCCAAAAATTGGACCAAATGGAAGCTCCAAATCGAACTTTTGTTACGGCATAACGATGTGTTAGACATTGTTACTGGGGATCGTGAGTCTCCGATCGATCTCGGAGAGGAGGCTCTTCAGAGGACGCAAGAAAATCATACGAAGCAAGGCACAAAGCTTTTCTTAAGAGCGATGCGTTGGCTCAATTAATTCTTGTAAACAGCATAGACGATGCCAATATTGAGCTGACGGCAACGTGCGATACAGCAAAGTGTGTATGGGAAAAGTTACTGTCAGTCTATGAGCAAAGTTCGGCCAGCTAATGGAGTAATTTTTGATCTCAGAAAAAGATGCTGCAGAAGATGTCGTAACACACATTGCACGTCTGCAACGGAATTTCTGTGAACAGAATGACGTACTATAAAGGCTGGTGAAAACGGAACTACCTGACTTAATTTCATGAGTCGAATTATGTGAACTCTCCCTGCAGAATATTTTGAATTCAAGACTGTGGGGGAATCTGTCCCAGTGCAGGAAAGGACAATTAACAAACTTACTGAACGCCTTTAACTCATTGAAATGAGACTGCCATCAAAGCAGAGTGAACGTGCAGCTCTTGTTGCTAAATCTTTAGCAAAGAAGAAAGATAAACTTAAGCTTCAGAAAAGGTACTTTCACTGTCACAAACCTGGACACATTACAAAATACTGCTACAAGAAAAGTGGTGTAAATAAATGACCTGATGGAGATGCCTTTGTATGCAATGCAGGTGTTACAGAAACAGATCTGTGGTTAGCTGACTAGGGTTCTTCAGCAGAAATGACGAACAGTGAAAACTATTCCCTATCATACAAGCCGTTTTCTGTCCCTAAAGAAGTAAGAATAGGAAATAAAGAAGTTATTCTGGCATATGGTGAAGTAATTATCAACGTGGAAATGCTATTAAACAAAAAAGGGATAGAAATCACCTGACAGATGTTTGGTATGATCCAGAAGTAAGCAGAAATTTATTTTCTATTAGTAAAGCTGTTGACAGAGGTTTTAAATTCAGAGCTGATAAAAAAGGATATGCCTTTTGAAAAATGGTGATGTGCGAATGACAGGCAAAAGAACATCTCGAGGCTTGTATGCACTAGATATGAGAGTGAGAATGGCTGATGAAGCTGCTGATGTATACATTGCCTCAGGAGATAGATTACAGCTGTGGCATTAAAGATTATGTCACCAAAACAAGCGCCATGTGAAACAAATTTTACAAAAAAGAGGTATTCGTGTTGAGGTCAGTGAAGAGTTCTGTGAAGGATGTGTGCTCGAAAAACAACACTGAAAAAATTTTGGCTCTAGAAAGAATAGGCCAATGTGTACTGGTGAGACTATTCATGCAGATAGATGTCTGTGGCCCCATGAAACAGAGATCAATTGGAAGGTCAAGATATTTTGTTTGCTTTTAAGATGACTTCTCAAGATGTCGCAGAGTTTTCTTGATTGAGCACAAATCTGAAGTAGCAAACTGTATAAAAACCTTCATAAATGAAGCAGAAACTACTGGCAAAAGAATCAAGGAGTTTAGGTGTGGTGGTGGAAAAGAATTTGATAATGCTAAAGTACATGCAATCCTTGCATCAAGGGAAATAACTTTATATTTTGCCATGCCATGTACCCCAGAACAGAATAGTTCTGCAGAAAGAGAAAATCACACACTCGTTGAAAGTGCAAGATCCTTGATACATGCTAAGAATCTCCCTGTCGGGTTATGGGCTGAAGTAGTCAACACTGTTGTTTATATACTAAATAGAACTGGACCCACCACATCAGAAGGCAAAAGTCCATATGAAATATGGTTCGAGAAAGAAACTCCAAACATTGATCATTTTCGTGTTTTTGGAAAGAATGATTTGTGCTTGTACCAAAACAAAAAAGGAAAAAGTGGGACAAGAAGAGTGAGAAGGGCAACCCTGTAGGATACTGTGGTGAGAAAGATGGTTACCGAATTTGGCTTCCAGTTGACGGTAAAGTTGTTTTGAGCCGTGTTGTTATATTTAAAGTAAAGACACTTTTAATCTCCATGAATCCGTCTGAAATTCCACCAAATCTGAGTATCACTAAACAGAATAGTAATTTGGATTCTACACTCAGTACAAACGATAAGGATTGATCCTAAAAAGGAAGAAAATTTAATAACTGATCCTGCTGAAAGTTTGTAATCTGAGAAAGAGCACTGTGTAAATGGAGAAACATTGCCAAGTCGTAGTCGAAGAGTGACTAAAATACCTTTCCATCTACAGGATTATGTTTTATTGGCAGAGCATGAATTCCCTGACTCATATGCCTCAGCAATGCTATCCAGTGATGCTGAAAGTTGGAACAAAGCAATTTAGGAAGAAATGGCCTCACTGAAAGAAAATCACACTTGGGATCTTGTAGATTTCAAAGACAAGAAAGTGATTGTCCAAAGACAAGAAAGACAAGAAAGTGATTGTCAACAAATGGGTTCTCAGAATTAAAACTAAAAGTGATAGATCTATTGATCATTTTAAAGTGAGACTTGGTGCAAAATGCTTTTCACAAAAGCCAGGCATCGACTATGATGAAACCTTCAGTCCTGTTGCACGATATGACACCGTTAGCATTTTGTTAAGTGATGCTACATCTGAAAATCTGAGCTTATACAGTTTGATGGGAAACCTGCTTTCTTGTATGGTGAATATCTTGAAGAAATTTGCGGAAGGGATCTTTATGAAGTTGAAGAGGACAATAAAAGTTCTCCGGTGACGTGAGGAATTGTCCGTTGTCCTCTTCAACTTCATAAAGATCCCTTCTGCAAATTTCTGTAAGATAGAATTGGTTCCGTCCCAACTACTCGTCAACGTCATCTAGCTGGTAATTAATTTTTTTCAAACTTATATTTATATAGTGTGTTTTTGTATTACATAATATGGTTAATTTTTGTTAGTAAGAGTAATGCATAAGTTTCTTATATATATATAATCTAGAATTGCATACCTACATACGCAGTACTGTATAGAACAGCAGATTTTTTTTTAGTTAAAACCTAAGTAAACCAAATTGCAATATTATAGTAACAGTTGAATATTTGTATCATATTGATAAAGCTTATTATTTTTGCCATCCAATTTAATAACAATGGCTTCAAAGAATACCTTTCAGTGCAGTCTTACACCATTTGATGGTGACACTGACCTTCTCGATTTGTTCTTTGAACAACTTACGGATATAAAAGAATTGAATAAGTGGTCAGAGCACCAAGCTCTTACGTTTTTGAAATCTAGACTCATAGGCAATGCTTTAAAATTTTTCATAAGCTCAGCCAATGCAAAATTGTACTACTATTGCAGAGCTGAAGCAGATTTTTGTTGATTTTTTCCAGCCTGCTAACACTCAGTCATTACGTGTGGCAGTAGACAGTCTAAAATTAATGCCAGGCGAATCAATTAAAAACCTAGCTCATCGTCTAGATAATTTAATAAGAAAGGTGCATCCGACAATTAGGGAAAAAGTGCAACTAGATTCAATTAAATATAATTATTTCCTCAATGCCTTGCCTGCCAGCCATAAACTAAAAATTTTAGAGAGTGGTCTGGAATCTTTTGATGATGTGGTAAAAAAAGCACAACTCCTACAAGATATTCAGATCCAGTCTGAAGTCTTAGCTCCCTCAACATCTTCTCAGCCTTCATATGCAGACTTAATTGCTGAAGTTAATGCTTTAAAAGCACAGGTGGTTGATTTAAAAAATCCCACTAATTTAGCTGTTGAACCTTCATCTAGCAATGGTAATACAAATTTCTTCAAGATAGAACGAAGAAATTTGCGGAAGGGATCTTTATGAAGTTGAAGAGGACAACGGACAATTCCTCACGTCACCGGAGAACTTTTATTGTCCTCTTCAACTTCATAAAGATCCCTTCCGCAAATTTCTTCAAGATAGTGAATTACAGGAAAAAGTTTTTATGAAGCAACCAAACGGTCTTGATGATAAATCTGGTAGTGCAATTTAAACAGAAGTCTTTATGGTTTGAAACAAGCTTCACGATGCTGGAACAGAAGATTTGTTGACTTCACAGAAAAACAAGGTATGAAATGCAGTAACTCAGACCCCTGTTTATTTGTTCGGACAAATAGTGAAAGAAATTATTTATTGTTATATACGTTGATGATGGTATTGTTATTGGTATTGATGAAAGGGAGATTTCATCATTTGTGACCAAACTGAAAGATGAATTTAAAGTGACAACTGGCTCATTGGACTGTTTCCTTGCAATGAACATCAAACGATTACAAGAGGGCCCTGTTTTTCTGAAACAGAGTGCTTATACAAGAAAGATTCTTAGTCGATTTAGAATGTCTGAATCAAATGCTGTTTCTATTTCACGTGTAAAAGGTGACACAAATGAGAATGACAGTCCAATTAGTGAAGATGCGCCCTGTCGTGAAGCAGTAGGAAGTATTTGGCTACAGGATCACGTCTAGATATTGCATATGCTGTTAGTGTAGTATCTGAAAGACTAGAAAATCCCAAGGTATCAGACTGGAATTCTGTTAAAAGAATTTTCAAGTACCTCAAAGGGACTTTAGGATATGGGCTGTTATATCCAAGAAAATGTGCAATCAAACAGCTTGAGGTGTATAGTGATGCAGACTATGCTGGTGACACTAAAACTCGACATTCAAGAACTGGTATAGTTAGCAAGTTCACCGAAGGTGTTATCTCTTGAATGAGCAAAAAATAAAGAGATGTTGTTCTGTCTACAACAGCGGCAGAGTATGTAGCTGCTAGTGAAGGTGCAAAGAAGATAATTTGGCTCCACAGACTGCTAAATTAGCTGTTAGCAGTACAAAACCAACCTTGTTTGTTGGCAATGCAAGTGCTATAAAACTAGAAAAAACTCAGAATTTCACAAGAGATTTAAGCAAATAGATGTGAGGTATCACTTTGCACGAGAAAAATATCTAGAGGAATTGTTTAACCCCAAACACGCTGAAAGTGAAAGTCAGATTGCTGACATTTTTACAAAACCCCTAGCCTCATATCCAATTCCAGAAGTTGTGTACCGAACTTGGACTCATCTGTTCGAGTCATGTTTGAGGGGGAATGTTCAAAATATCGTTCAACTATGAAACTTTAACATGAACTGTTTTCTTAGACTGTAACCTCAATTGTGTTTTGTGTACTTGTTGTTTAGTCAGTAGGTGTAAAGTTTTGTAGAATATGTATGCTTTGCACAAGCTTTGAATTCTTTGTCGTTATTAAGTTATCCAGTTTTCCTTTTCTAATAAATGTAGTTTTCATGTTAATCTGCTAACCTAGTTTTAAAAGATGCATATCACTGTGCAGTTTAAATTATATTGTGTTTGGATTTCTTTAATGAAATATCAATTGAGTGTACTAATCTCCGTATGAAATAATGTTTTAAACTGCAAGATTATTTCTTTTTTTAATCTGATATTATTATATTTGAAGTTACATTGTTGAATATTATTGCGAGATACAAAAATGGCGTATTTAGTAAAGGCAAAAAAATGTAACTTAAGGGTTTTCGCGATTAAGCTAGGGGAAACCATGGATGAGGACTTGAATGTGATTCAAATTTAAAATTTAATTGGAAGTAGTAAAGCGTATGATGAAGAATTAGTTAAAAAATTGCTAGAGAGAATTGGGAAAAATAGGACAGATGAAAATAAGGAAAAGGAAAGAGCTTTCAAGTTAGAAAAACAAGAAAAGGAAAGAATTTTTGAATTAGATAAGTAAACATTAGAATTAGAAATCTTGAAAATAAAAGGAAAATTTAACCCTAGTGAAAACGGTCTCAACATATGTGCTAAAATAGAGTTGCAAAAGGTTATGCCTAGATTTAAATTGAAAATTGATTATATTAGCTAGTTCATTTAATTGCTAAAGAATCGGAAGAACAAGCAAAAGTTTATTAACACGTTAAGTCCCTCTTATTGCAGCGATTTAATTTAAGTCCTGAAAAACTGCGGCAACTTTTTGCGAAGCTTCAAAAATTCCCCTAAGTTACGTGGTATGATTTTTATTATGAATTCAAACTTATTTTGAGCGTTGGCTATCAGGCTTAAAAATGACTTGATGATTGTAGACTATATAAAGAAACGTACGCCTATAGAATTTAAAGAATATTACTTAGATGAATGGACTCTGAAAACTTCGCTAAAGAATTGGTTAGAAAAATCGAAGAATTTGAGGATGCGCGGAAATGTGTAAAACAGAAACCAACAACGAAAGTGTTGGCAAAAGAAACGTCTGCAGAGAGGTACAGACACCAATCTCCAACCAATGGACAACATGCAATATACCGAAATGAAAATGGTCAACCAGGCAGCCAAAAACGATTTTCGGGCAGCACCTCGAAGAAGGAGGACGCTAGACCTTACAAGCCCACTTCCTATTCTTGTGTTGTTGAAGGAGACATTGCCCGAGCATGCACAAAGAGCATGCCTTAGTAAGTCATTTTGCTTAGATCTATAAGGTTTGCTTTGCTTGCACATTTCTCCGCAGTATAAAGAAAGCGAGCGTGCGCGGAGATGAAGTTGAATTCCAAACTTCACGCCAAGATTGTCTAACCCTAATGCAAGGTGGCGTAGAAGAATGGAAACATATTTACTGGCATTCATGTTACACTTAGATAACATTATGGTAATCCTGCGTTCAACATGTCAGTCAGTTTAATGAGTTAAGTTATTTTGGGTACACAGTTATTAATTTAGTGTTATTCCCATTTATTTTGACGAATTCCATTAAAAAATCAACACGATTAAAAACTACACAAATTCCACAGAGATTCATATTACTTGAGGAATAATATTCGGTAATATGCCCATTGGATCATTTTTCTCGATATTTAAATAGTTCCTCCGTACATTTTGAATTATAATCTTCATTCAGTTTCGTAGCCAATCATACTCAAAATGAATTTAAATTGATAGACGCTTAAATAGTGCGTTAAAAATAATAAATTTTCTTAAAACATCTCTATGAATTTAAAGGAGATTTAATTACATTTATATGACGCAGAAATAGTTTTCTAATATATATCTTTTGTTACACATATCTTCATCAATTTTAACCACAAATTAACTAGTTACCTATCAAAACATCTCCCAATTGGTACACTGTTTTTGCATTCATTAGTCATTTTGGTCACATATTAAAGTTATAAAAACTAATATATTTGCTTTACATGCGCAGTGTGAAATTAAAATGATTTAAAGATTCGAATTCGTTACTTTAATAAATAATTTATGTTCCTGTCGACGATTTCCATGTTCTTTTCTACAAACAGAAAGAAAATGTAATAAAATGTTGATTTATTTTTAAAATAAACAAATGGAGATATAATAATAAATGAGTAAGACAGGAAAATGTATTTTATACTCTAGATTAGAACTGATTGTTGCATATTCCGTTACCGAACGTACGCCACACAAATTGTAGATTTTGACACGTTCAACAACCATACGTTTGAACGTTACTTTTTTGTCATCCAGCGAACAACAAGCAAATATTTAAATGCAAATATTCTTAAAGAACAATATGGCAGTACCTGAAAGTATACAGAAATGCATATTCATTTTATTAAATATTCAAAAATACACGTAAAAGAACATAATTTATTTACCGAAAATGTGTATATCTCGCGAAAAGCAAATTATGTTAGGTAAAACATAATGTTAGGAAATTTCAGACGAAAATTATTTGACAACGTGTATATATTTCATGTAAAGAAACTGCTCTTAGGTAAAACGAAATACTAAAATATGTCGGACCAAAATAATTGACAATAGGATCCTATTTACAATTTACTGAAACATAGATTTAGTAATTTCTCTTTGTAGCGGAAAAAAATGAAGCTTCTGTCTGGAAATATTTGATATTTGTTTTGTGTTGCTTATGTTTTGTAAATAACGATAGGATAGGTAACTGTTAAAAGTGCAGATATCATGGATAAAGGTACATTTCCTCACCTGCTAAACTATACCTCTGCTCTCATTATCTACAATCAAATGATTTTCCCTGACAATATTTTGATTGTTTTAACTTTTGAGGATTAGATTATTCGCGAATTCGCAATCAAAATTACGTTAAGATTTTCCCCAGTAGTTATGCAGACCATATATGTTCAAAGGAAGAAGCAGTAGATTATGGATGTACATAGTACAAATTGCTTCCATATAAAAGTCAGATATTTAAAACTTTATATATTATTAAACATATTAAAGTTATAAAATCTGAAATATTTTATTTCTCATGAGATTTCACACTCTAGTTTAATTACTTATATGTATTTTTTTTTTAATGTGGAGGCACTTGTGAGGTATTCATCTTTTGTTATTCACCGCGCAGTCACTGCCTACTTTATTACGGGAACACCATTTTAGATGTGCCAACATTGCCCCCTATGAGAGGACAACACGATGATGGCCATGCGTTATTCAGGATATATATATATATATATATATATATATATATATATATATTTAAAACTTTTTTATTAAAATTCCCCGCATGGAGACGGAGTACACGGGAAGCGTTCATCCGTTGACGTACTAAAAAAAGAAAAGAGCACGCAAGACAGTAAAACAAAACAGAAAGTCCGGCACACACCAGCGTAAGAGATCCGTGTCTTTTCTTGAAGGATATATAAAACATATTTACTTTTTTGACCACCAGGGATTTAAATTTTTAATTGTTATATTGTCTTTCCGCATTTATTTGGATTGGGCTGATAGTTACGTATGCTATCATGAAACTCTGCGTTTAATGAATATCTGTTTGATATGAACAAGAATGGCGATTTTCATGACTATATTTGTTAATGCTAGTCTTAATTTAACACGCACCTTCTACGGGCCACTTAGTATTTGGGAAGGGTGTTATTATAGGACTAAAGTGCTAATATAATTTTTTAATTTTGTTGTTAATATAATAAGAAGGTTTAGAGCTTCTTTAGAAAATTGAATTTTGGAATGAGCATTGAGTAAAATTTTGGAGCAAGTAATTTTTGTTAAATATATACTACAAAGAAATTTGTTTGTAGTTCTGAAAAATGATATAATATTAGTCTCATACGCTGCATGCGATAATAGAAAGTAACCTTTTTAAAATTACGATTTTAGTCTGACAAAGGGAATAATAGTAACGTGTGTAATATAGATTTTGCATATTAAACTCATGCATTTGTGCTTGTGTGTTGTATACTCTAAAATAGTTAGCCACTTCGTATAATGCTTACTGTTCTCAGATGGTTATTTACATGCAGCTTTACTTGACAGAAAATTAATCATTTCATTATGAATGAAGACAATGTTTTATTATAGCATGGATTATGCATTACTATTTACTCCGTTCATATCGGCTTAAATGTAAATAATTCAGTTTACGTTTCAGGAAACAGGTACATTTCTACAGAATACAGATCGTATGAAACATGCTTTTGTATCTAACCATGTTACGTTTAGCTAAAATATTTTGGCCAAACTGAAGGAAAATTTGGAAAATTAAATGTTAAAATTAGAGGCCTACCACCTTCATTAACCTTAAACAATTTGATCTATAGTTTAACACTGGGATATGCTCCTTTAATCGGAACGGACGTGTAATCTATAAACGACACGTGTCGGGAAAATTATCTTTCCAGTTTTAATTACATACAATTTTTAAGCCAGATTTATTAAAAATAGTAATAAATCTTTTTACTTTTCATGAAAAATTTATATTACTTTTTTCGGATTATGATTTCGCATTCTTTGGTAAATTTTATATCTCTCAAACAAATCCTCATCTTATGTTTTACTGCTGTTTCTGACGGCTGAATATTTTATAAAGCTTTAAACACCAGTTGAGAACAAAAGTCGAAACCCTTCCTATAGCATATGCATAATTATCAGCATGAAATTCTCTTGTTAATTGTCAAGCCACCAAAGTTTTTAAATACCTGCCTGATAACCTAAAAAATAAAAATAAAAATACCAGTAAATGTATCGGTTAATCATAAATACAGCTTTTGAAATATCATCAAAAAATCAAAGTCTTCCATAGAAACTTCCAGCTAAACGATGACCACATAAGTAACGGATGTTCTTTTTAATATTTGGACATTTTTTGTGTACTTTTTGGGGACTGATGAATCCTTACAAGGATCATTAGGAGTTCAGTATTCAGTCTTAACATATTCCCTTATGAAAGACCCTTTTCTCGATATTGATTAAATTTTGATATCAGACATAGTCTGATAAAGAAAAATCTTTTGAAATTAATGTTGATTATTAACAATTAATAATAACGTTTAAATAAACGAAAAAATTTCTAATTTTAACAGTTTTTATCTGTATATGAAATGGACACATGATGAACAATTTTTAAAATTGAAATCAACATACTACTGTTAAAAATATTTAAATAGCACATATCAATGATAATATTATATCCCAAGGCATAGCAGATAATTTGAAACATAAGACCTGACATAGAAACACGCAATCAGTAATAACGAACCATGTCGTGCAGTATCACTGAGACACATTCGATGGAAATCCGATACTAATTTCACCTCAAATTTCTATGTCGAGATTTAATCCCCAAATAGAACTCACTGATAGCCATATATATCCTTCGAATTTATCATTCACGACAATAGAGGGTATGAGAATCGTCACAAAAGATGTTCCAAACTTGCTTCAAATCATTTCTGCATTAAATATTTATATGTTCTAAAAGTATTTATAATTCCGATGTTTTAATTTTTTTTGCAAGAAATCTTCGTCATTTATATAAGGAGAAAAATTTATATATATTTCTATAATGTATTTTTGTACTGAAACAATTACACCGTAAAATAAAAAAATAGGTAACAAATAACTGTAGAGTTCATTTATAGACATAAGTAGAGTCGAAAAATTATTAATTTGAAATTGTATTTGAGGGTATGTAAAACTCAATTATACATAGCAGGCGAATGGAAAGTTTCTTTACAAATTTTCAATGGTATTACTTTTGAATAAGTATAAATAGATAAGTGAATGAATATATATATATATATATATATATATATATATATAACTTTGCCGATATATGGACCTCTAGCGGATGTTCCGATCAACCAACCGAGAAGAGATTTCATATATAGTTATTCAGAGGTATGAGCTCAGGATTCTGTGAAAGGCAATCAAGTGGCGCTCACGGTTACGGTTATAGATACAGAAACTCGAAATTTTTGAAAGGCAACGACCACTTGTTCCCATCGCAAAATGTTCAGCGCATGAGAAAACCCTAAGGAGCTTCGGAACTGTACGTGTATCACAAAAAACGGACGCGTTGTACATGCACAAAAAGCAGCGCTGCGAACGGCCAACAAAATCACGACCGGGGCTCACGATGGAAATTTGCATATCACAAAGGCAAGACACCAATTACTGAGGACAACACAGATCGGTCAAAAGAAAACTTTTATTTGGATTACACATTTTCCACATGGGTGCCATCACAGGCCGTTCGCAGAGCTCTTATTTGTATCTTATATTGCATAACGCTTCCATTTTTTGTGATACACGTACCGTTACAACGCTCTTTAGGGTTTTCGCATGCGCTGAGAATTTTGGGATGGGAAAAGTTCCTGTCCCTATATCCGTAACAGTGAGCGCCACTTGGTTGCCGTTCACAGAATGTCGCGTTCATACCTCTGAATAACTATATCTGAAATTTCATCTCGATCGGTCGAGCGGAATAGCAGCTAGACGTCCATATACTGGCAAAGTTTTTATATGATCACCATATATATATATATATATATATACATCAAAAGATTATATATTCGTAAAGAGTGTATATTCGTAATCAAAATTCTGGACCATCTCGAACTAATATCCATTAAGATGAACTGTCCTGGAGATGAGAGACTTATTTCGAACACCATTGTTCACATCTACACCCATTTTAAGAGGTATAGGATGAAAGGATTACTCCTTGCCAATTTTTTCACAGGCTGGGGCTCATCTCTATGTATCTGAAACTTGACGCTGGTATTCTACCGGCTGAACTATCCCAGCGACATGATGAAATCTAATAATTCCTATGCAATTCCTCTAAAATTTATTGATAAACAACTATATAGAATAAACATAAAAAGTGTTTACTTAATTTCCACAGATATATAACATATTATAAAAGGAAATTTTGTTTAAATTCTGTCTATTTTATAATGAAAATTAAGTGTTTGGAATAACATTTAAAAGGGAAGCTTTAATATTTTTTTTCGGAAGCAAAATCAACGTTTATTATTTTATGGGCTGGATATATAACTACGCATTTGAATTTGAGAAAGATTTTAATCTGAGTTAAGATTATTTAGGCGTTTATATAATAGGATATTAGACCCAAAATTACTACATCTAAAACCGATTTTAATTTATTTAATATCAATTGAATTGACCTATAAGAATATTAAAGAATGAAAAACCATTGATAATGTATTGAAAATTATTTGTATAGATTTCCTGATCAAATGTTATCGAGGTCCATGGTTTTAGCATCAATATTTAAAACGGCAAATGATTATAAATCTAGTTACCTTAAGAATTGTGTAAATGGTATTTTTGTATTGTATAGGCACAAATATTAAATAAATAAGTGCATATTAACTAATTGGCCTTGGGCAGTTGTGCTGTTAGACTGTTTGAAGGTTGAATATTTTTTAAGATTTTGTAGCTTAGTTTTTAATTCGCGAAATTACAAAAAATGTTTTTAATATCGCGGAGAGAAAAAGAAAACGCACTGTATTTGCTTAGATGGAAAATTTATTAATCAAGTCAAAACATTCATTTTTAAGTATATAAATGGTTACGTACATGTAACTTCAGAAGAACTCTAAATTATTGAAAAACAGCCTCTTGAAATACGAAACAGAATACAAAAATTAGCGTCTTCTTTTAAATTAATAGGTATAGTCTTCCCGTATAATCAATTTAAAAAACTATTTTCCCCTTGTTTTAGTTGAGTCAGCCATGTAGAAAATTGGTGTTATTGTAGGTTTCTGAAGTGTATTAAGATAATAAATCGAGCTGGTATATTTAAAAGAAGGGTTTTAAAGACCCTTACCCTACTTTTAGTAATCAGTGTCTCTTTGTATATGTTTCGTTTCAAACTTCATTCACTAGTTAACCGATAGCCTGATTCTCTTAAACACTGTCACATTAGGAACATAAGAAATGTCCTTTTACACAAATAGTTTATTCAGTGTCACATATACGTAATTACTTTTTAACAACGTTTAAAGTGAATAGTCATTATTTTACTGATTACCTAGATGTATTTATCTACATGCAATCTAGTACTTATAATGTTTCCCCTTATAATTATCTTAAAGGACAAATTTTACGGCATTACTTTATGTACATATATAAATAATGTTTTCTGTTTCGCATCATTTAACCTGAAACTCTCAATATGCATAAAAATCCCATTTATGAGGAATGAAGGTAATTCATTTAATGCTACAAAATAAACTTCATTTTAAGTAATATTCTAAAATTCTATTGTTTAACAATAACAATTAAGTATAGTTAAAACAATCCCAAAGTGTTTGGAGTCGTTTAAGTATTTAGCTTTAGTGTCAATTTATTTATTTTGTTTGAAATATGAATCTTTGCCTAGTTACCGCAATATGTCGAAAATGTAAAAATAAGTATTACTAATTTATTCTCTAAGGGCTGATAAATAACTTCTGTACTAAGTTTTGCTTTTAAGTAAATGCGGCATTTCTTATTGGGAGACTAATGAAACTTTACAGAAAATGTTTTCAATAACGCCCTTATAATTCTTAACATTCTTTTGGAATGATTTTTTAAAATTTTTGTTATTATAATTTTTTTTGTCTAATGTCGAGGCACTTTGTCTCGAGACCTTCTCCTGGTTTCCCGGCGTGGAATCGAACCCCAGTCTACCGCTTGACAAGAGGGGATATTGACCACTATAGTACTGAGTCGAGACTATAGACTCGTACACAGTAGTGCCGTTTACATGTGCCAAAAATCCGGGTAAAAGCAGGGTCATTTCTTGCTTTTTCCCTACGATAGGGAAAAATGCAGGGTGGATTTTCGACCCTGCCTCGAACTAGGATAAAACCCGCTAATTACCCATGATGCATTTCGAAGCAGGAAGCTAGTAGTAAACAAACATGGCGGATTTGAACATGTGTGAATCCATGAAAATGCAGCCAAATGATCGATGGAAGGATCTGGAACCCCTTAACGATCGCATAAGTTTCAAGAAAACAGTAGAAAAGTGCCTATTTTTTTCCGGAGGATTTCATTTATTTCTTGATCTGCCTATCTAGTTTAAAAGTAAAAAACCATCCCCAATTACATTATAAATATAATGGTACTGCCATCTGGTATGTAAAATAAGAAATAAAATTTCATTTCAATAAAATTTCAATAACATTTTCATTTAAAGTGTTATGGTAAAATTAATAAATTTAATAAGTATAATCAATAATTAAACATAACATACAAGCAAGATACATGTAATCAAGGTGGGAGTGCTCAGTAGTTAAAATTTTAAGTAATGAATTAAAATATTAAGGTAAGAATAACGCGGGTAAAAGAAAAAAAATTAACAGTAAAGTTAAATTAAAACAAAAAAGTTAATTTTAACAGAAAAAATATAGAGTTACAAGTTAAGAAAATTTAGAAGAAAAATTAGATAAGACTAATGATCCACGGAAAACAAAAGAGTAATAATATTAAGAGGCCCAGAAAAGCAGATATCATAAGAATACAAAAAATATTTTTGTAAGTTTTGGATTTTTAAAGTTTTATGATTATTTTTTTTTGTTGTTATTTTTAAAATTTAAGAATACGAGGTCAAAAGAACAGCAATTGGAAAAAAAAGGCCTTCCCCAGGACCATACACTTTGTAACGAGATAAATGCGGAGTTCGAAGGTGGAAAGCTAAAAATAGCAATACCGTGAATTTGGAAAAGTATGACACCGGATGGGATCGAACCCATAACGTGATTTACAAGTAATGATGGTGTATGAGGATCACTTCCGCCGAATCATGTGATGGCCTTTACTTCCGGTAAGACGGGTAAAAGCAGGGTGAAAATGTGGTCCCATGTAAACGGGCTTCGAAGGTTTTCCCTATTAGCGGGTAAATCCCGGGTATTATTGTTGTCCATGTAAACGCAGCTAGTATAACATTGAAATGTTATACTGTGTAAGATGTTAATTATAAATACTCTGTTGAAACAAGTTGTTTTCAGACATGAAAAAGTCATAAATATATATTTCTTGTGGCATCATAGGCTTTTCTCTGAGGCTTTTTAAAATTAATTCATGGCCAAGAAAAACAGAGTCCGAGTTGTAAATGATAAGGCCAGAGGTTAACAAAAAACATAACAAAGAAACAAAACAGATAACAAAGAAGCAAAACAAAGAAACAAACAAATAATTGTTTCGTCTGTGGTTTCGAGACTGCTGTTGATATGCATGTTTATAGCCCATTGGGATCGTTTTTAAACTCTAGACCAGGGGTTCCCAAAGTGGGCGATATCGCCCCCCGGGGGCGCTGGAATGATCCAGGGGGGCGGTAGCGCCTCTGGGGACATTTGGGGGGCGGTGAAGGCTTAAAGAAAGAAGACAAAACAATTCTAAAACATTCCGAGGACACTTGACACAGAGTGTATGGGGAAGACCTAGGTGGGAAACAATCATGTATTTTGAGACTTGTTAAGTATTTAGTGACTTAGTTTCTATATTTGGTCTTATTTACAGCCCTGAGCATCTTCGGCAGTACCCCTCAATCTATTTTTTGCACGAAGAGGCCTCCCATTTCCACGGAGTTTAATCACTTGCGGTCATTGATGATTCCGCCTAACAGATCGGCAAACCGCCTAACAGAGAATGTACAAAAATTACTAGAATATTAGAAAAAGTACATGCTGATAAGGAAGATAAAACCTTATCTTATTTTAAAGCAATGAATAAAATTTTTTTGAGAAAGCCGACATTAACAAACGTCATCTCAGTAGAATCCAAGCGTTGTGACGATGGGTTACGTACTTTATGTAATATTTCTCTAATGACTGCTAAATCGGGAAAACCGCATACTATTGGGGAAGAACTAATTCTACTGGCTATAACTGAAGTAATACGCACTATGCTACACAAGCCAGCTTCTGAAATTTCAAAGAAAATTCGATTGAGCAATAATACAGTCCAAAGAAGAATTGATGAAATGGCTCAAGATGTTGAAGACTCATGTGAGTATTTAAAAACATCCCAGTTCTCTATTCAGCTTGATGAGTCAACTTTGCCAGGAAATGAGGCCTTAATTTTAGCCTAAGTGCGATTCATACAAGAAGAAAAAATATGCTAAGAATTATTATTTGTAAAAAAATTGCAAACTGATACCAAGGGGGAATCAATATTTCATGCATTGGAAGAGTTTTTCATAGAAAAAGAAATCCCCCTCAGAAATATCTCATCAGTTGCTACTGATGGTGCTCCAGAGATGATAGGAGGCTACAAGGGTTTTCTTGCATATTTAAAAAGAGCAGTTCTGAATGTATTTGTCGTGCACTGCGTCATTCATCGGCAACATTTAGTTAACAAAAATCTGAATGAATGTCTGCATAGGTCATTACAGCATGTTGTTCAAGCAGTCAACAAAATCAGATGCAACGCATTGAATGACAGATTGTTTGGACAACTTTGCATTGAAAACTATGCATAATTCAATCGCTTGCTGCTTCATACAGAAGTTCGTTGACTGTCAAAAGGTGCCTGTTTGGATCGATTTTATAAACTCTTTGACTTAGAGTTCTTAGAAAACAATACGATAATTTACGAGTCAACTTAATCGATTATAAAAATGACATAGCCTATTTGACAGACTTCTTTAGTAAATTCAATGACGCAAATCAAAAACTCCAAGGCGATGAGCTAATTTAATAAAAACAAAACTGTGATTTCCGCTTTTGTGGCAAAACTTCTACTGTACAACAAAATTTTAGGAAGATGAGAATGCAGCCAATTTCTACATTTATCAACAGTAGAAAAACATGATGAAGACATGCTTATCTATTGTCAGCACTTTATGGCTCTCCATTTTGACTTCAATCAACGGTTTGAAGATATACTTAAAATGAACATACCTGATTGGGTTTTGGATCCTTTTTCAGGATCAAACTCTGAAGAATCTGTAAAACTACAAGAACTGATAGAAGTATCAACAAATGAAGAATTAAAATTTAAATTTAAGCATAGCTATTAAGCATAACAGTTCTGGCTGCAAAAAGAGATACTAACACTTTACCCTGGATAATGAGCTTTGGTCTACAAAAATTCTTAATAGCCATCATATTTAATGGAACGTGGGTTCAGTGTGGTCCCAAATCTGTGAACTAAAAACAGAAACCAACTGAAAATTACTGATCGCGGTGATTTAAGAATGCTTCTGACTAAAATAGAGCCGAATATAAATAAATTGATTGCTATGCACCAAGTTCATCCTTCACATTAGTTTTACTGTTATTTGTAATTTTTATCATATGATTATTATCCTACGCCATCTTAATTTTTGGTGTGTAATTCGAATATAACTATGGTTGATTTTAAGGAATAATTTTATAATTTCAAGTTTAAAGGTGTCTTATTTACAACATATTTTTTTTACTATGTTCTATATAGGTAGAAAAACAAATACATAGAAGGCCGAAAATTTGTTATTATATCTCTGTTTACTCGCATAAAATGGTAAACTTCCAGGGGGGCGGTGAGTGATTTTTTCTCTGAAAAGGGGGCGGTAGGTCAAATAAGTTTGGGAACCCCTGCTCTAGACCTCGCTGGTCAAATTAGCCTCGCATTGTAAGAAATGATCCTGACGTGCCAAATCCAACCAACCGGAAAACCCTTATTTTTAATTGCTGACGGAATTGAAAGAATTATATATGCATAAATTAATAAATTATGTATATATATATATATATATATATATATAATATAACAGTTCCGTAACTGACTGACTCACATACAGGCTGACTGACTGACATACAATGCACACACCAAACCCTGGACCCGAAGGACTGAAATTTTCCATGGCGATTCTCCTTATAGTGTAAGGGTGCACAAAGAATGGTTTTTGAAAAATTCTTCTTACATTTTTTAAAATTGAATGTTTAAGATGGTTTAGTAACTTTTTTTAGTTTGCATTTAAAATAATAATTTGAGTGTTATGAAATTTATATTGCAAGAAAGATCATAAAAATTCCTTTAAAATGAAATCTTTTTCGAATCTTTACCTCCATTTTCTGATTTTTGGTGAATTTTTAAAGATTAAATTTTTAATTTAATTTATTAAATGCTGATCACAGGATTTCTTTTTCTGGTACTTTAAATAAATTTATCGTCGCGTCCATAACAATAAAATAGACAAAAAATATTTTTCCATTGCAAATGCGGCAGACGACTGGACATTATCCAAAAAAATATTAAAATACAGTAGAAGATATGCTCCTCAAACTGTACTATATTAACTGTACTATATTGTTTAGTATGTCCTGTTAGATTTAATTTGAATATTTTCTTCTACATTATTTCGTTTCTAAAAATATTCCTTAACATTTTTTATAAATATATATATTTATATTTTTACATCAATTGTATATATTGATCGTCGTATTTATTATACACACACACACACACACACACACACATATATATATATATATATATATATATATATATATTTTTGGCATTAATTGCTTACATTAACCGTTGTATTTAATTTGAATGTGCTCCGTAGCGAAGTGCGGGTTTTCAGCTATATATATATATATATATATATATATATATATATATAAACGTAATTTAATAAATTACGTATATATATATTTATATTTAATAAATCTCTTAAAAAATTATGTGTTAAATTAATAGTAGGAAATTATTCTTTAACTTGATACCTTGTAGTTAAGATTTTGATTCAAGAAAAAAATCCTTGTTCGAACGAGCTCTGTGCTCAAATTCTGGATTAGGTTTTTAATCCCATAGTTTTGAAATTGTTTTTATTAAAACAATCGTTTATTTTTTTCAACCATGCATTTCATTTAATTGATTATTATAATTAAACACTTTCTGTTTTTGTCAACATGGTTAATTAAAAGCTGTGTGGTGTTACAAATGAATGAAAATGTAATAATACGATATTCGTAGTAGTAATGAATCTTTATTATGAATTTGTAAATAAAAGTAAAATTGCTGATGTTTATTTTTTAATCCAAATCCATTTAAATTCATTTATGAAGAATTTACATTCATGGTACATCACTTATGAAAATTCATTTACTTAAATCCATTTACAAATTTCAGATGGGGATTTGGTTTGAATAACTACAGTTACTGGTGTCAAAAGAAACTTTTCATCCTTAAAGTACTCTAACAAACTCTTGAGAATTTTAACAATTACGGTGATTTGTTTAAATTACTTTAAGATATTTCCTCTTTTAATTGAGTTTACCAGCTCTAAACATAATTCTTTATATTTCAACAAATACATTACAAAAAAAGCTTTCACGTTTCTCAATATTTATCTATTTCAATGCATCCCTAAGGAGAAGATAGTTATTAAGTGAAATACAGCAGATTAAACAAAACTTTTGAAAACTTAGGACAGTTTTATGTTGGGATTAAAATTGTTCAATATCAAATATATTTTAAATATATTTATATAGTTAACTTTATATTTTTTACTATTCAAACAAAAACCGTTTCCTATAATGGTATCAATAAATTATCGTTTATCATACAGATAAATGCTTCTTAAATCCACATTAATTATTAGGAGTCTAGTCTTCGGACAGAAAATGTAATTCTTTATCGAGTGTTCAGACCATGAGATTTTGTTTCCTCGCTAAACTAACAAAAGATATAGATAATAATAATAATTATTATTATTTTTATTATTATTGCACGAAGCATAAAAGACAGAAAGGTCTAAAGCAAATTCCCTCAACACTAGTGTTTGAATGGGAAAAAATGATAAAAACTACATTTTTTAACAACTTAAAGGTATAGAAGAGGCAAAATTTATAAACCTGAATTTGCCCTTCCCGTTTGTTCCTATATAAAGATACATATACGATATAAAACATCTGAAATTATTAATTTCGGCTCATTAATATTTTAGGGATTCAGTTTTAACCCTGCACTGGTCGAGTATATAAAAATTGTAGGCATGGTCAGGTGGCGTCTGGTAGACACCACACTATATTATTTACGTTTAAGTTTCTTTATTTGTAACAAGAAATATTTATTAAAACAGTAAGCTAAAGAAATGACGAATGTAAATGAAAACCAATCAATTTTACTTTTAAATATAGTTTTATATGCACTTTTTACAATAAAATAAATTAAAACAAATTAAAACAATTTATTTCCATATGCAGTTTTTACAAATGAAAACCAATCAAATGGAAAAGAATATAAGCGGTTTTCACAATAGAATAAATAAAAATAAAATAAATTTTAAAAAAGAATATTTCTCTCTGCAATTTTTACAAATTTAGCATTCAGGTTATAGAGAAATATCCTCACTTCTACCCAGACTTGGGTGTATATAATTTGAGGTGGCACTCTATTTGAATTTGAAACAAACACAGTTTATACATGAAACAATGTTTATTGAATTCGTTGCACATATAATTGGCTTTTACAACAATAAGCATACGTACTACTTGTACGGAATATATATATTATCATTCAATAGAAATACACATTTCGAATACTCACAAACAGTAAGTCAAACCAGCAGTACTGCCACGTAAACTTTGGGCCTGCTAAGCACTAGCGCAGGATAAAACCTTTTCAACCTTAACAACAACTTTTTTTTTATTAATGACGCTGCATGGTATTTATACTAAGCGCGTATGCCGAAATTAGCATATCTAAAGCAGCTTCTTTAATTCATTCACTCAAAAGTTCGATTCTTGTGAATCGAATCTTGTGTATACCTTACACTGACCTCCCTCGAAAAAAAAATTAGGTAACTGAGGTCTGAACGGCTTCAGTTAACTAATTGAAAACGCGTGCTGGTCTGACTTTTTACATAATGGGTGGCAAAGTCAAAAAAACCTTCCACACGTTGTATGGAGGAAAAACGCCACTACCATTTTACAAAAGTAACCCCGAAGGGTCCAGGTGACACCATCAAACAGTGGATTTGCAGAGTTGCGGATACTGGGCTGGCCAACTGCGCCCTAGAAGATCTATTTTAATTAAAAGTGTCAACACAATTGCAGAGCATGACATTTCTTGACTGTTTGTATCTGCTCTCCCCCAATTTATAATGTACATGTGTTATTTTTTGTGAAGTTAGTACATTAGTGGTTAATTGGTATATTATGCAGTATGTATTTTTTTCCTAGTCACTACATATCCCCTTCAAAAATTTATAAAACAACAGTATGCCTTTTTTCTTCAGTGCCTCACCCCTTCCCCTCAAAATGTTTACACAGTATATACACTGGGGGAACTGAAAACCAATTTGGTTCGGTTTTATTAAAGGGTGGGAGTTAGAAAAAGATAATTGATACAAGACTTGTTCATGAAAGCAGCAACTTCCCTCACCAGTATGTCCATTCCGTGGAACCTCTCTTGATGGTCGCAGTCCTAGTAAAGGGATTCGTTGACCGTGTGGTCATCCTTCGTGAAGCAGGTCCTAGGTCCTGAGGCGCTGGTCCGGCTTGACGATGGACAGGAGGTCTCTTGGGAGGAGGCCAACCTTGCTGGGCGGCAGAAATCTTCCGTTTCCTGTACTTATGCAAAGGAACTTTAAAATTGTCATTCTTCCTTTTGATAACCTTGTGTACCTTATCAGCGACGCATTCATCCTTTGACGGAGTTTTTGTAGTGCACACTTTACTTTTCTCCGTACTTTTTAGAGTATAGGCATTAGATTTTAATGCAGATTCTATTGTTTCAAATTTATACGCCGCACCAACGTGTTTAGTTACTGGTTTTATCTCGATGCTTGTGTCATGTTTTTCAACATCCTGACTCTGTTTTTCGTATTTGTGTTTATACGACTTCTTGTTTACCGCCTTAATTACTTCAGTATTAGCAGTTTTAATGCTGGAACCTGAAGGCGCTTTTTCACGTTTTTTATCCCCTTTAACTTTAGTTTTATCCTCTTTTGACGAAAAAGTCTCTTTGAAACTTGCGACATCAGAATCGTTATCATTTAAATTCTTTAACAATGCTTCAGTTTTAGGAAGATTAAGCTTTTCGTACTGGTGCGTTTTAATGCAACGACGTCTATAACTTCCGAAGCATCAGCTAAACTACTTACAGTATAACTCTGTGTCAACTTTTCATCCTGATTCTCAGTCTGGTTTTCATGTACTTTATTTAAGACCATATTATCAACCTGGCCTACACAATCCCCATTCGGCTGGAAACTTGAAATAATATCATCATTACCTAGCGAGTTCCTAGTATCGTTTAAAGAATTTTTATTGTCGTCAACTAATAAGTATTCACTAACTTCCGTAACACATACTTCGTCATCTACTAAATTTTCTTCATTAACAGATGTGTGAATATCATCTAAAATATCAGGTATAGCATCAATAGAAGTATCAGATGATATATTTTCTAAACCACTAGCGTTAGTACCGGCACTATTTTCAGAAATTTGTACTGGAATTACCGCATTATTCCAGCTAGATTCACTTTCATTATACGCCACAAAAATATCCTGACTTTCACTATTCTCAAAATAATGATTACTGCTCGGAAAAGTTAATCCATTTGACCACACAGTTTCAACAGGTTGAACCATATCATGTGAAACAACTTGCCAGTGCAAGTAAGGTGCTTGCATATT
This sequence comes from Dolomedes plantarius, assembly GCA_907164885.2. Classification (NCBI taxonomy): domain Eukaryota; kingdom Metazoa; phylum Arthropoda; class Arachnida; order Araneae; family Dolomedidae; genus Dolomedes; species Dolomedes plantarius. The sequence continues at coordinate 125,797,457 of OU015498.1, read as the reverse complement.
ATTTACTTTAAGTGCACTAATTTCATTATAACGGCGTGCGCTTCTATTATTTTGCCTGCGGTACTGCTTACGCTGCTGGTTTGAAACTCGCGAAAAATTTTGGCGCGGTTGTATAAAACTTCTCGTACCTGAATGAGGGTACGGGGTAGCGAAGAAATGCCTATTGTCATATTTAGCTAAAGCTTGAAGGAGGGTAACCTTGCTTGTAATTGTTTGATTATCTAAAAAATCTTGGACACTTGGCTTCAAACGTTGGATAACTATTTTTAAGATTACCGCTTCCGTCACCCCTTCTAGATATTCCTCACACTTGGAAATATTTTCCATAGCAAAATCTAATGCAGACTGACCTTCACGTTGCCTTAGGGAATAAATTTCCGCTACAATTTCACTTTGATTAAAGGTCTTTGGAAAAACGCTAAGAAACTGTTGCTTGAATGACGAATAGTCAAAAATCAGATTACTGCTTTGAATACACGTGTACCAGTGATATGCACTACCTCTTAAAGCGGCTAGAGCAATTTTAAGTTTATCCCCCTCTGGGGTGCATTGTTGCTAAAAGTAATGCTCAATTTTCTTTAGGAATTGGCTTGAGGGGCCGCCATTGAAGGTGGCTTCGAATGGCGCAAAATGCTGAACCAAAATTACCCGGGGAAAATTTCCAGCAGGGTTTTGTTCTACAACACTCATTTTCAAATAGTATATAAGTACTTGCAACAATTTTATCAATATAAGTACACAGTACACAGTTTAATTTCAATTATGTTGTTCGTTATAAATGTAACGCTAACAACCAGGGTATATATAAACTTTCGGGCGCCAGTATAGAGTATGTAGCTTACTAAGGGCACTCTATTTGAATTTGAAACAAACACAGTTTATACAGGAAACAATGTTTATTGAATTCGTTGCACATATAATTGGCTTTTACAGCAATAAGCATACGTACTACTTGTACGGAATATATATATTATCATTCAATAGAAATACACATTTCGAATACTCACAAACAGTAAGTCAAACCAGCAGTACTGCCACGTAAACTTTGGGCCTGCTAAGCACTAGCGCAGGATAACACCTTTTCAACCTTAGCAAGAACATTTTTTTATTAATGACGCTGCATGGTATTTATACTAAGCGCGTATGCCGAAATTAGCATATCTAAAGCAGCTTCTTTAATTCATTCACTCAATAGTTCGATTCTTGTGAATCGATTCTTGTGTATATCTTACAAGGTGTTTTGGTATATATCCGTTAACTATAAAAGAATGATAGCAACTGCAGGAGTTTTGTTTGTTAGATAACTCATCATAAACACTTCGAAGGTACTGACGTCTGCTGGGCATACAGAGCAATCCATCAATACGCAAAATGTAAACAAAGCGCTATTGGCGTCTGTAAGACGCCGCGCGACGACAGCAGGGTTAAAAAATAAATGGTACTTTCTTTGTGCAACAGCAAGCGCATATTGAGAGGTTTCATTGAATATGTTCCTGTAGATCTGAATATAACAATAACCAGTCCTATGAACGTAAGATTGATAAGTGCCCCACCTGAAGAGAATGAGGGGCAAAATACTTTTAGAAAATTTTCAATAACTATTATTGATGCTTCTTTTATGAGAAATGACGGACTAAAGGGCTAACTGTAAATTTCCATTCAATTTTTATCAAACCTTTCGAGTTATGCAAAGAAAGAGTATCTGTGAAATGTGCCCCACGCATATAGATCATACAACATTTTTTCACAAATTTTAGAACACTTACATTGGGATTCACTCTAAATGAGGCGATAATTGTTTTAATATCTTCAAAATATGATTTAGAGGAATTTTTGGGGTGGCGATCTCCAGGTCTTTTGATGAAGGACGTTCAAGGACTGCAGGGACGGCATTTAATTTTTTCCCGAAAATCTGTAATATATCTATAAAAAAACAGTTTAAGAAATTGTTATCCTTCATCATAATTAATATTACAGTTAAATGTGATGAGGCTGACCTATGAATCTAATTTAGTTAGCTAACGTCTGGAGTTCCACACTCAGGTTCAACATCTGTTCCAGGTAAATAACCTCTGAAAAAAAGGAATAAATTCAGAGAGCACAGAGCTATTACATGACAGATTTTGACTAAAATGGAAACATGTTTTCAGTAAATATGTTCAAATGTTAAAATTGGGGGAAACTTTTATATAAAGGTGTGACAAAACTTTCTGCAAAATGAAATGTTTAAGGAAGTAAATGCATATCTCTGGTGCAAAAATTTCATCATTTTATGATATTTTGTGATGCTATAATCGAAATAATTAGAGCATAAGCATCCAGATAATTGGAGCATAATATTACTTACGGCTGAAAGGTTTTGTCATGGCAGAGTTTTGATAAATACGTCGTTGCGTGTTGGAGAAAATATAATGTAAGTCTCTTGGGAAACAACATAAGCATTTTATAAAAGGTGAGCTCACTGAACCTGTATTATGAGTTTTTAATCTCTAAATCATTTCGTAGCCTAGCAATATTGATAGGTGAATTAAAATACAATCACAAACCAATACATATTTGACATTTTATCAAATTCAAAAGTAATGTAAGTCATAATGTAATCCTCTTGGGGAACAAAATAAGCATTTTATAAAAGGTGAGCTCACTTAAGCTGTATTATGAGATTTTAATCTCAAAATCATTTCTTAGCTTAGCAGTATTGAAAAATGAATCAAAATGCAATTCAAACCAATACATATTTGACGTTTTACCAAATTCAAAAGCAATGTAAGATATATTGTAAGTCCCTTGGGAAACAACATAAGCCTTTTATAAAAGGTGAGCTCAATGAACCTGTATTATGAGTTTTTAATCTCTAAATCATTTCGTAGCTTAACAGTACTGATAAATGAAAATTAAATAACAATTGTAAACCAAAACATGTTTGGCATTTTACCAAATTCAGAAGTTTTAAAAATATCACATTGAACATAAATGAAAACAAGTTAGTACAGCTAGGTCTGGCCAAAATGTTCAGTAATATACATTCTACAAACTACACCCATACCTCGCTTTACGGCCTAGATACGTTCCGGAAAAGTTGGCCGTAAAGCGAAAAGACGTATAGCGAATCATTTACACTCTGTCACAAAAAATATATGCACCCAGAAGGAAACGAGCTACTATCACGAAACTTAACATGTATGCAGTGTATCAGGAGATAAGCAAATGATTACAAATTCAGAATAACAGACCGTTTTATTAAGAAGATATGGCATGAAAAAGGTTACAAATCAGTAAGTAGTAAATCCACCTCTGGCAGCTATACAAGCCGAAACACGGCGTGGCATCGAATCAATGAGGTGACGTATGACATCCTGCGGAAGATCATGCCATAATCTTTAGAACTAGGCAGTTAATTCACCAGTATTCCGGGACGGCTGCAGTTGCCATCCAAGCATGTCCCAGACGTGCTCTATTGGCGAGAGGTCTGGTGACCTGGCAGACCACGGTAGCACGTCATATCCTTGAAGACATTGTTGGGAGAGTCACGCAGTATGTGGACGAACGTTGTCTTGCTGATTAATGGCACCTGGGCGACTTGATAGCATAGGTAGTACAACTGGCGTTAAAATCTCGTCCACGTAACCGCGTGCCGTCAGAGTGCGTGGAAGGACAACTAGAGGTAATCGTGTGTCCCAACAAAATGCTCCCCACACTGTCACACCTTGTGTAATCGCCGTATGCCTCTCGACACCAAATGCCGGATTGGACTGGTGACCTGGCCGCGTCAACACGCGTATGCGCTGATCATCAGCATTGAGACTGAATCGGGATTCATCGCTGAAGATCTCACGCCTCCAGTCGGTCACACTCCAGCTTGCCCGAGGTCGGCAAAAATCCAATCGACACTGCCTATGATGTGGGCTCAGTGGTAGGCGTCTTAATGGACGTCGGCTCCTTATACCTGCGTCGGCCAGTCATCTCCGAATGGTTTCCCTTGATACCACCGGATGTCTGGAAGGCGGTAAATGGCATCGAACCGACTCTAGTGACATTGTTGATGCGGACCTGGCCGCTCTTATGATTGCGCGATCTTCGCGCGTATTTGTGTTCCTGGGACGCCCTGACCTCCGCGACGGTAGACTATCCCTTCCGTGATACAGTGTTGCCAACACCGAGCAACTACCATATCGCTCCGACCAACGTGGCGTCCGATAAGCCTGTTCGACCAACCTTCTTCTCTGAGGCCTTCTATACACCCCCTCTGAAAGTTCGACAATTGTTCGTATTATCGCCGGTTGTGGCTAGAGGAATCTATAGTCACAATACTGTCTATCCAAGTAGACAGATTTGTTTGAATAACCCTATGGCACGAGCAATTATGGTTTTAAACTCTCCCAGCTGCACATCTCATATGCGCATAGCGAGCTTACCCGTGTCTCCTTGGCGTCGAAATTTTAATCATTTGCATATCTCTCAGCAGACTACATTCCTGCCAAGTTTCGTGAAAGTAGCTTGATTTCTTCTGGGTGCATTTATTTTTTGCGACAGATTGTATAATATTACGGGCACTTAGTAAACATGAATGTTTCTAGTGCCCATATATTCTGATATTATTCATAAATGAAACTAAATAGTGCAATATTTAAAACTTTTAATATATGATTGTAAAGCATATCTTTCTGTCATTAAAAATATTTTTTATTATAAATGCTGCGGAAATTAATTCTTGAATTCACTTTTTAGTGTAAAGACATCAAAATTACGCTTTATTAGATTGGTTATTCTTCTCCTTTAGTAGGCTTAGCGATAAGAAAATAGTTATTAAATTAATATCATGTTTATCTAAAGGAGAATATTTCCATGGAACTAAAAGGTTGAATAATTAAAACTTTTAATATGTGATTGTGATGCTTTTATGGTCTAAGAAAATTTCTGAAATCTGACAACATTAAAAGGAACACCAAGTTGTTGATATACAAAAGTTTAATCAGGACAGTTCTCACGTATGCATTTGAAACGTGGACCTTGTCCCAGGGTGATGAGAGAACCCTCTCAGTTTTTGAGAGGAAGATTCTCCGATCCGTTTTTGGTGGCTTTTGTGATAACGGAATTTAGAGAAGGAGAACTAACTCTGAACTTTATAGGTTTTTCAGAGAACCGGACACTCTGAAGTATCAAAAAATTCAACGCATGAAATAGGCCGGATACATTTTAAGAATGAATGATGACCGAACGACGAAAAGAATCTTTCTGTCGAAGCCAACAGGAGTCAAAAGAAGAGACAGACCCATACTGACGTGGGCGGACTGCCTCCAAATTGACTGTGTCTCAATCAATATCAGAGACTGGAAGGCTGTGGTGCACAGAAGGAAGGACTGGTTCGTTTTCTTGAGAAACCCAGGGTCCAAACAGGACATCTCCTTCGAGCTATTGATGAAGGAATGAATAAATGAATATATGATTGTAAAATATACGTTTCTCTCATTACAAAATATTTTTAATGCTGCATAAATTAATTCTTGAATTCACTTTTTAGTGTAAAGACTTCAACATTACACTTTTTTTAGACTGGTTAAACTTCTAATTTAAATGGCTTAGCGATAAGAAAATAACTATTAAATTAGTTTCATGTTTATCCAAACGAGAATATTACCATGGAACTAAATGGTTTAACAATTAAAACTTTTAATATATAATTATAAAATATACCTTTCTCTCATTGCAAAATATTTTTTTTAAATGCTGCATAAATTAATTCTTGAATTCACCTTTTAGAATTAAGACTTCAACATTACACTTTTTTCTTAGATTGGTTAATCTTCTCCTTCAGTAGACTTAGCGATGATAAAATAAATATTAAATTAATATCATGTTTATCTAAAGGAGAATATTACCAATCACAAAACCTACCGAAGTTAAATATTGTTCTACCCAAGAAGTGAGACATTCTTTAGAGATTGAGTGAAATATTCTTATTCACGGTGTTACTGTAAAGAAGACACACGACTTAAATGTGGGCGTGTGTCAGAATCATAACATGAAATCAATCAAAACCTGAGATCACAAGATAATTATAGCAGTAAAAAAAACTCTCTCGGTAATCCTATTTTTAACATTATTTTTCCTTTTAGTGTGTAATCTGAAACTATCAAATTTATAAATCTAAAGAAGGGTAATGGAAAACGAAGTGGAGCAAATAACTAGTCGTAAGTCAAATAAAAATATCTCAGAAATCTGGAACTAAGGTTGACAGATCAGAGAAAGGACTACGTGACATTTGAGAAAGAGATGTTTATAATAATCATTGATAACAGTGCTGGAAATAGTTTCGAAAAGTATATAAACATCTTTTGCGCGTGGCAGCGTTCATTTTAATATATTGATTTCTATTAGCAATATTCAAGCAATATTTGAATAATGAATAGGGTTTGGTTTCGTTTGGAGCGCTACGGTCAATTTTTTGCTACACGAGGGCAAAATAGACTGGAACCTACGGCTTAAAGCCGATTCCGAACGACTAAAAACGTTCATGCTAAGAGTGGGACTCGAACCCACAGACTCTGGTACCGAAGCCAGCGACGTAGCCATTCGTCTGAATAGATAATAACATTATTCATTAATGTTTTCCTTATAATGCACGTACTCATAAAAGGAAACTAAACACCATTCTTATATAAAGCACCTCACATTAACTACTTTTGAAGATAACAGTTACTGACTCATCTTAACTACTTTTAAATATAACAGTTATTGATTATTTAACTGCTTAATTTAGAAGAAACAAAGCATATGCAATTGCTATTCGTCATTCTTTGATGTAGATATCTGTGTTGAACAATTAGATTCAACAAATAACATTGCTATATACAGTTCCTAGACATGACAATTTTAATGTAATGCAATACTCATTATCGCGTTATAACAATGTTATCATGTAATGGTATGCAGCGTTTACTGAATTTGGAACTTATGAAACACTGTAAAACATCCAAAAGACTGGAGCAATATTTTTACAAGTCATATAAAAATATATTAAAATTTTTATATATTTTTACAATGCATTATAGAAATAAAAACCTCTATTATCCTAATATTACTAATTGTCAAAACCTGTCACAAACTGTTTCGTTAATTATTCTGAAACTTGTTTTCTGGGTGAATTATCTTAAGGAAATTAACTTCCTTAAATTGAAGCAACTTTTATCGATAAATAGCGTGGAATTCTAACTTAATAAAATGTTTCCCTTTAAGTGTCATCCTACGTGATAGGAATATTTATTAAGCTAATGATATTCTTTGAACTCTTGGCATCAATTATAGTCGGTTCGTGGAAATACAGAAAACATTCTTCAAGCTATTTAAAGAATTTTCTTAAAAGAGTCCCAATGTCCCAATTTCAGTTATTTTCTTCAAGTGTAACATTGTAAGGTATACACAAGATTCGATTCACAAGAATCGAACTTTTGAGTGAATTAAAGAAGCTGCTTTAGATATGCTAATTTCGGCATACGCGCTTAGTATAAATACCACGCAGCGTCATTAATGAAAAGGGGAGGTTGTTAAGGTTGAAAAGGTGTTATCCTGCGCTAGTGCTTAGCGGGCCAGAAGTTTACATGGCAGTACTGCTGGTTTGACTTACTGTTCGTGAGTATAAAAATATATTGTTCTTGAAAGCTGTGTTTATACATTCCGTACAAGTAGTACGCATGCTTATTGCTGTAAAAGCCAATTATATGTGCAACGAATTCAATAAACATTGTTTCATGTATAAACTGTGTTTGCTTCAAATTCAAATAGAGTGCCACTTCAAATTATATACACCCAAGTCTGGGTAGAAGTGAGCATAGATTCTCTATAACATATGCATAAAAAAGCAGATGGAGGTAGATGGAGCCTATAGATTTTGAGAATTTTTCCTATTAAAAAAATTATGGTGAAACATCTCTTATTGAAAGAATATGTAATTCATAGACAAAAAGAATCAGGAAAGAATTAAGGGAAAAAAACAGTATTCGATCAAAAAGCATATGTGTGGAACAGTGTAAAAAACTTAAATATCTTTCAGAAAAAAAATGTCTGTCTCAAAATATCATCAAGTACCCAATAAAAATGAGCGATCTATTATTATATATATATATATATAGGTGGTTATCAAAATAATGGAAACACTAAGAAACATCATGAAAATCTTCGTTAATACGACGCAGGATCACCTTTGTCACGTAATACCACCTGATTCCCCTTGGAATTGGATTATACAAGTCATAAATAGTGGTTAGGAATATATTATGCCATTCGTCAGGGAAAAATCATGAAAGTTCCTGTAGACATGCTGTGGTGGATATTGATACCTTTATCTATCCGCTTATACAGATCACAATGATTGGATGATTTATAGTCGAAGAGATTCTACAGGGTAAGGTAAGGTATTTAACTTCTTTTTCATGTTCTTCAAACCAATACTTGATAGATTTAGCTGTATATATAGGGGGATTATCATAGTGTAAAATGCCGTCTCCTGCAAGAAAAAATATTTGCACTATAGGATGGACTAGTGAGCTAAAATTTCGAAATAGTCCTTCTTTATTCAGTCTCCCTTTTTGAGTTACAATAGGGCCTGAAGAGAGCCATGAGATGCCATCCCAAACCCTGATAGATCTACCTCCATGATTGTCAGTTGAGATGAGACAGCCAGAATCTTACGCTTGTGCAGGTGTTCTCTAGACATACACACGTCCTGTTGCGAGGAACAATGTGAACAATGATTCGTCGGACCAAATACCATTTTTTGACATATTACTCGACCAGGATTTGCACTCGTGGCACAATTTTGGATGATATTTTGTATTGGCATCTATTACAAGTGACTTGGGAATAACTACTCTTCCGGGAATTCTTTGTTTGTGAAGTTCCCTTCTACCTCTAATGGTTGATACCAGAACATGCAGATGCCTATTGAGCTCTTCGGTCATTTTGGTTGCAGTTGCTCTGTTTCCTCGTGTCATAATCCGCTTCAATACCTCGTCCGCCTCTATCACCCAGTTCTCCATTTCGTCCACTATTCTGTTTAGCCAAGGATGTTTTTCCGTGCACTCTGTATGCTATCATGGCTGTCGGTACCATAGCTCGAAGAACACCCATTAGCCTGGGGTTACAGTAACAAATACTCCAATTTAAATGCGCTCCAACAATTTGCTCTTTTACCAAGGTTGACATTTTACGCTGTTCCCCCCAAAAGCACGATGCCCTTAGCTCCATTATTGCTACCATAGGACCATAGGACCATAGGAACAAGTAACTAACTGTGTTACCTAGGCCTTCTAACACATTTATTTCGGGAGAATGTCAGCGGAGAGCGGAAATGTCTCAGAAATGAGAACTTTGGAGGGTGAAAAGAAGAGTTCTTATTGGATGTCTCCAGGATCCTCGTGTTGATTCGCTGATGGGGGTGGAGTCAATGGCTAACAGTAACCTGGATTTCAATTGGCAAGTTGAGAGAGGAGAAAGAAAAGTGATTGGATAGAGAGATAAGGTTCAGAATCCGTGAGTTCAAATACTAGAAAATGAGCAATTCCAAAAGGAAAAGACTCAAAAATAAAAGTGCTAGAAGGAAGTTTAAGGATAGTAAATATATTTTTATTATATTTTATAAAATTTTTAAGTGTTTTTTGTCTTGGTAATGCCAAGTATAGATTTTTATATTTTTTTATTTTATTTAAGTGTCGAGGACAAACAAAAAAAGACGAAAGACTAAGGATGGTTAGAGACCTTTTCCTGTTAGTGGGATCAGCGTGATCATAATTTGCAAGATTAATTAAGAGTTCACTGTCAATAGAATTGTGAAAGTCAATAGCTTCGTTTCTGAGATAATTTCAAATAGTAGGGATTCCTACCTCCCTATAAATACAAGTATTTCTGAAATACCAATCTGCGTTAACAATTTGTCTAATGGTGCTGCTTTGAGCAGATGCGAGTTTTTTAGTATGGGTATTTGCACAGTATGACCACGCTGGCCCTCCATAAGTTAAGATAGGACGAAGATAAGAATTATAAATGAGCATTTTATTGGCTATGCTTAATTTGCTGTTCCGAGAAATTAATGGGTAAATTAATCTTCTGGCTGCTCGGAACTTGTGCCTGACGTAGAGGATATGGTGTTTCCATGTGATATTTTTGTCCAAAACGACTCCAAGGTATTTAACAGTATCAGACCAGTGGATTTTTGCGTTTCCTATTTGGATTTCGTGATTGTTAAATGTCTTTTTTCGTTTAGATATAAACATGATAGCAACGCATTTTTTAGAATTAATTTTAATTTTCCTTTTGTCGAGCCAATTTTGTATGGAGGACATATGGTTATTGATGTATTTAACAGCATATTTAAAGTTTTTGTTGGTGGCATATGGGGCAGTGTCATCAGCGAATATTGCAAGATTGGTGTTTATATTTTGAGGTACGTTTTTAATAAATATGTTAAATAAAATTGGGAAGATAACGCTACCTTGAGGAACTCCAGAGTAAGGGCCTGTTCACATAGGAGTCCGTTGCGTTGCGTTAAGGAAAAGATGACTTTGAGATGAAAATAAACCAATCATAGGCGTTAAAAATTTTATTGCTAATCGTTTGGAGGGATATGATTGGTTTATTTTAGTCTCAACGTCATCTTTTCCATAACGCAACGCAACGGACTCCTATGTGAACAGGCCCTTAATATTAAATTTACTAGATAGATAACCGTTAATTTTTACTTGAAAGGTGCGATTTTTAAGATAAGAAATAAGGAGATGGATGATTTGGGGTGGGAAGTTGTGATTAATAAGTTTTTGAATGAGACCGTCAATCTATAGTTTATCAAAGGCTAGAGAAATATCTAGGAAAAGGGCTGCAGTGGAGGATTTATTTTCTTAGCGATATCATTATTGCTACCTGACAGTAGAATAATACATACACTATATTATATAAAAAATACCGGTGGCCAGACTTGTTTTTAAGGAATATGAAACACATTCATAAACATCACTAATATTGAAAGGTGTTTCCATTATTTTGATAACCACCTGTATATATATATATATATATATATATATATATATATATATATATATATACATGTTAATTAATGGGTCTAAATTTAGATTCCGTTACTTGAAACAGATTTTTTCATTGTGTTCTCTATGCTGTTGGCCTGAGAGTGACTTCATTTAATTCATCCAGTAAGCACCTACTTACAGTAAATTAAATAATTTATTATATTTATAAATATTAAAGTTAATATATAAATCTTTGTAAGTTTAAACAAAAGATTCAAAGAAAGAAATAACAAAAAACAACTTAGATTCAGTTTCTATATCTGTAATTAATTTTTCTGTACAATCCTTTAATAATTTCAAAATTTCACTGAATTATAATTATATGTCATAAATAATGTACTGTACCCAACATTTTGAAGACTTTGAAAAAGCTTTTAGATTTAATATTGGAGTGATAATAGTGGGATGAACATAACGGAAATAATGTTTTAACTTAATAATCTCTTGGCATATACTATTATCTAAATTACACATTTTTTTTTAATTTTGAAGTACCTCATGTTTCGGACATTTTATAAATTAGCATTAGTTATTGATTCCTGGGGGAAAGGATGTGGTTAAGTTTTCCTTGGCCTAAAACTTTAAATGTTTTCTTGGACTTTGAATATATCTCAGTATTTCTTAAGGAAATAATGATGGCATAATTTAGAATTTTTTTTTTGCCCAGTTGGAGCTAAAATAATTCTAAGGGACCGTAGTGTTTGCAACAGCTGTTTAGTTTCGTCAAGATACCATAGTTGCCTATTTGTAGACGTATTTCTACTGATTCATCTTGATCAGCTGTCCATCACGCTATCTGCAATTTCATCTGCATTATGGGCGTAAAACAATATTCAATGGTTTCAGGTAATCAGTTTTGTCCAAATATTTTCAGTGGCAGTCTCTTAATGACCACTTTTTTTTCAGTCTGTGAAGTTACCGAAATAAAGCAGATGGGGATCTGTCCAAAATTAATCCAAAGGATTAAAGCTTTTGATGCGTAAGTAGGGCAGTAATTGACTGCCCTAAAACTCTTTATTTTAAGTACTTCATAGACTTCATAATACTTTAAGTATTTCATAATATTTTTAGTAATTTATACATTTGCAATAATCTTGTTCTGTTGTTTCGAATGCCCCCTGGCCGCAATCGTATTCCAGACCAGGTCCATAATAAGGCTAGCGGGTTGAGAGTGCGGCTCAGGTTTATATAACAGCACCACAAGGTTCGGAGTCCGATTTAGCCAGGTGTCACCTCAATATTGACCGAGCACCCCCAGGGGTGACATAAGGAGGTATCGTACGCTCTTCCACCCTACTCTGACATCATAAAGGAACTTTCCGGCCTACAGTTTTAATGTGCTTACATCCGGACTAGAACAGGTATTCAATGGCGCTTGTCGGGATTCGATTCGAGCACCCTCAGCATCGACAGCCGACGACTTACTACTTGGCTACCTTAAGCTCTAATCTCGTTCTACCAGATAGTATCATAATTTTGCGATATATAAATTCTATCTCATATTATAGAAGGCACGGCATAGTTAAGCTTTGAGGTAAATTCAGTTATAGGCAATACACCAAAATATATCGATTGATAATTCATTGTTTTAAATATATCACACTCAAAATTTCAATATATTTTATATACGTCTTTTCGGCCGTTATAAATAATCGATTAGCCATAGAAGAACACAACTGAAGCCACTAGCAGTCTTGGCTCTTTAATCCGTTACCAGGAACGTCTAAGCAACCTCATCCCCTTCGGAGAAGAGAGTAAGAAATGAGGTAATTAATTGTATTTTCGCTGAACTAATCCTCAGATACACATTCTAGCTCTACCGTTGGTGAAATATTACTTCCTTTAACGGAAGAAAAATAGTATTTCAAAATTTCGGTTATTTACATACAAGAATTTACGGTAATATGCCGTAGAAATGGCGGATTTCGGTTTATAGTGTACTGGACTGAGATTCACTTAGATATATCTCGTGCTGCTAAAATAAAGAGTGCGACACTCTATATCGTCCGAAATTTATCTGCGTTAAGGTTGCTGTATACTTACACTATTGGATTCGCACACCTCAGTGTTAACCTAGGGAGAAAATTTGTCCAAAGATTGCCGATTTGGAAAATCTTGTATAGTGTGTTTTAAACGCAAATAAATTCCTTTGGTGGACGAAATTTATAAAATTGAATCCTGCTGCAAGGTTCAGAATAGTTCAGGCTATCTGAAAATATCATTTTTATTGGATAATCAGCATATATGTAGCTGTAAATAGTAGACACATTTTTATCAGTAAATTAACATAGAGGTACGCGAATACAATAGGGTTTGTACTCAGTTGCCTTAAATGAGACTAAACCAGTTTTGAGTATTAATACGAAAATTGCATGGTAAGATTTAGTTTAGCAAAAAGAGGAAAAGTAGTGTTGCTGTAACATACTGTCATTACAAAAGGATGTTCTAAAAAGTCTTGTGCCCTCACCATTCTCACACAATGGTTTATTTTCATCTTGCATCTGTAACGTGATAATTCCTTTTCTAAATATCTTTTCTTTCGGAGATGATGTGACCTCATTTGCCGCCACAGAGAAATGTTTTCCTTGTATGAGTTAAAAAGAGAACTTGTCTGTCTGGAAACAAATCGAGGAACTAGATAAATATAAGATAGCAGGGTGATGATGCGTTGTTTGCTGTGTAAATGTTATTGTGGTCATTGCCAATGACTAACCCATTTGAAGTGTTAAAATGTGCTTCCAAATACTCTTAATGATGAAATTTGTCTCAGACATGATGATATTTTGTTATTCTTCTATGAACCATTAACAAAAATTTTGTTTCTAAGTCCTATGCTTCAACGTAATTACTAGAGGTTCATAATAAATACCTGTTTTGCAATCTCTGTATTACTCCATTGCCATCGATGTTCTACTGGATATTCCGATTGCATTGAGAAATGGGCATACAAAACACACAAAAGATTACAATATTGTGATATATGAGTACTCAAGCAGGTGTATAAAATTCATTAAGTGCTTATATTATAATTTTAAAGCACACATGGCGATTTTTAGAGATTTTTAGAAAGTTTTTAGAGACTCGACCTATTATCTGCATGGATGTTCCTCGGAATTTGAGGAAAGTTTAGCAGTTGACATGTGATGAGTATCTATTTGGAAATATATTACTACGTGGTCGGCAAGCGTTGTTGTTTTGCGATTTTTTGTCAATACAATGATAGCTTAGGAAAAGTAATAAATGTTAAATTAATATTTGCAGTTGAATAAATAACTACCAAAATGAAGACAATTTTAATATGTAGAAATAAAGGACAGATTATTATCCAGGAATAGGAATGAAAACACACCTCAATTTACTATTGCTTGAATGTATAACAGGGAGAACAATTTTCATCGTCTCCAGCAGATTTATTGTTTTAAATTTCTTGTAATACCTATAGATAGTTGGATTTATTATTTTAAGGTTTTGCAATAAATTGTCTAAACAATACATGTAGTTTAATAAAAGGAAAACAAACTTATCATGGAATGAAATTTTACAAGGAATCCAAATGCTCGAAAATAATATGAAGGCCTTATTTGAATAGTGGTCCAACTCCATTCTTGTTTATTTTGAGATACAGAAAGTTTAACGAGTGCTGAGAAATCACTACTGAAGTCTGATTTGCAATGCCCTCTGTTGGCAGCAGAAGGAAGCTGGGGTTGTACCAGTTTAAAAATAAGATTGAAATGACTTGTATGAACAGGAAAGTGAGGCTAACTCCATATTTTTTAAAGTGGAGTTGGACCACTATTTAAATAAGGCTTTCATATATGGGTCACATGAACTGAAATATTAAAAATTTTCATTTCACCTTTGTTAAATCTCAGTTTCTTCCTTCGGTAGCAATAAAATGCTTTCTACCTCTTCTTTCAATACATGGGCTTCACTTTCCCGTAAACACTTTAAAAACCATTAAAAGGAATCCTTAGGAAACCTGTATTTTATTGAAATGTTTTCGTAGTTCTAAGCAGTTCCTATAAAGACGTTTAAAACGTCTGTTGACAAGGAAACTTAAATAATGAAATTTAAATTTTATTTTTACTCGGGTAGTTTGTGTTAAGATATAGCTTGTAGAATGCAAAGAAATATGAGTCACAAGTAATGAACGACGTACCAAACATATTAATTTTGTTACATTTAAAAGGCTTTATGTGGTTGAAAATTAATGTATAAACTGCTGAAAAAGTTCAAAAGGAAGAGCTCGCATTAAATTTCAAATACTGTATGTATTCCAACTGATTTTCAACCATCACTTTTAATGGTATGTTACTACTACTTTAAAAAATAACACAATACGTTAAATGTATTGAACATATACAGTTTAACAAATCCAAGTACAGAAAAGTTCGTTCTGTAAGAAGCCCCATATCATGAATAAATGTAAGTAATGCAGATTTTTTGGTAATCATAATGTAGAGGAATAATTTTTAGACGCTAAGCACTATGGAATCACGATGTTTTGAATGAATTTGTAGGTTATAAATAAAATCGACATTATTCAAAATATGGATAATTTAATATAGTGGATGTGTCAAATAAAATTGAAATGTAAGAATAAAGTAATTTATTTGATAATGAAAACGCAAATGTAGTTCAATCTCAATAACATGAAGTCGTCATGTCTCAAACTTGATAGAAGTTTCAATTTTTCGTATTTAAAAATATTTACGAACCATTTTGATATCGGCAAAATGAACTGCTCTTGAAAAACTTCAAGTAAAACACGCTGGGGTGTGAAAACGGAAAAATCATTTCCAAACAGTTTCAAACTGTAGGTCCTAGATTGTTTATAATTTATAAAGTATAATGACCCTATAAAGTTAAATAAAGAAACACATGAGTCATCAAGACAACGTCCCCAATCAGGTATACCTTCTGCAATCACTGCAGAATCACTGCAAATCCTCTGAAGTATACCTTAGACTTGCATGAGTTTTAGATGCACTGATAACAAAAGATTTTTTTAAATTAAGTATCAGCCAGGGAGCTGTCAGGAAATTTCCCCACAAGTTTCAGCTTAAAATAAAAATGGAGACGATAAAGAGAAAACTTTTGGAACAAGATCAGACAACAGCGATAGTAAAATTATTTGACATTTTCCACAACTCAAGTGAATTTAGTACTTCAATTTTCCCAAATCTCTGCCATAAAAAGAGAGTGCAAAAAAGTTATCTCGCTCTCTTTATTAGATAAAAGCTACATTTTATAGATGATATTGTACTTGTTAAGTCTATATATGTTGTGATATACGGTCTACGTGTTAGTTGCCCAACTAACGTTATTTAACACTGTATATTGTGCTGCAAATGATTTAGATTTATATTACTGTAAATAATTATTAGTCCTTTTGTATATGAATCTGAAAAAATACTATATTATTTAAGTGGAGGAATCAATATCCTATTTCAAAATTTGCAGAAACATATATCTCAGAAATGTATTTCGAATATCATTGAATTTTTTTAGGTTTAGATTTTTTTAATCTAACCTAATAGGTTGTATATTAGATTCTATTTTAAATATGCAGAATGAAATCCTAAAATTTTATTTCTTAAGTTATTAGGATGCTACTGATTTAAAATTTTTGAATTACAATCAATCGATTGTCAATAAGTAGGTGTATTTGGAATAAAAATATTAACTGTTATCGGGTTAGTAAATTTTGAGATACTCAATTATAAAACTTGTAGAGATTAATTAAGGATGTCATTTAATCAATATTCTAGAGGACAGAATATTTAACAGAACGTTGGCCGATAATTTTAACTGGAAAGGTGCGATTTGTAATATCAGAAATTAATAATTTTGTAAGATGAGGGGGAAGTTACAATTAATAATTTTTTAACTATGGCTATCAATCAAAATTTTATCGAAACCTTTTGCTACGTCAAGAAATAATGCCACTGTAGAAGGTTTATTTTTCCAAGCATTAGATACGTCCTCGGTTAATCGGTGATCTTGAAGAGGGACGGAGTAGAATTTTTGGAAGCCGAAATGATATGGAATAATGAGATTATTATTTTCGAGTTGAGTATTGATTTCATCGGCAATAAAATTTTCAGCTATTTTACTGATAAAGTAAAGTAGATTGATGGGTCTATAACTATCTGGTGATTACTGACGTTTGCCGAGTTTTAGAATAGGGACAATAATAGAGTTTTCTAATATTTAGATTTTTCCACTCGATATGTTTATTATAATTAATAATCAGGGTTTGGGTTTGAAAGGGAATTTTAATTTCAACTGGATTGTGATCAGAAAATAGGTCACAAAGGGTTATGATGGTTAAGGAATTGGGAACAACTTTAACGAAAGATAACTTTATAAAACTACTGCTGAAATTATAAGAGTGTGGAAGGATAGGAGGAGCTATGGTGACAAAGTTAATTTTACTAGTTAATACATAGATAATATTACCATACTATTTATTAATTTCACAGTTTCAAAGCTTCTGTTGGGCGTTAAGAACACCAAAATTAAATTATTGCTATTTAACCAGAAGATTTTAAGACAAAGTATTAAGAATCAAAAGGCATTTTATGGTACATGTACAGTGTATCTAGATGTAAATTCTGCCATTCAATTTTTTTTTAAGGACAGTACAAGTTATTGCAGAGTTTGTGCAGTATGTGAATTGTATGGCTTTTATTATACTAGTTCAGAAGCCCACTTTTCCATGAAGACTGTTGGATTGTAGGCTGAGAAAGATATCTATGATTGTTAGATATCGTTAACCGATGACGTCATTTCAACATCGGCAACTTTAAATTTTTAATTTAAGTTTCTTTCAATGGTTTTGCCAAAGTGGCAACGTTTATTTTCCCCCCATCCGTGGACCAAATAGAATAATACACATAATGTATAAATGCTAAGTAGCTGGAAAATTCTGGAAAAACTGGTCAGATACAAATTCTTTTGCATGCATACTTGATTGTCTTACATTATTTGTTGCTGTAATCATCTCATGATACCTTAGCTGTTGTTCTAATATTCCTGATGCCCAAGATGCCCTGAGTGCTATAGAAAATAGGTTGTGCCTGCAGTTGTTGTTGCTTGTGGAAAACGGTATACCTCCATTAATTTTCTGTAAATATTTCATCATTATTTTTGCCTTCTTGCTTATCGAATAAAAGGTGATGTTTTTAATTGGAAAAAAAGTATTTAATTGTACCCGCTGTGTGCATAAAAATTTCTACCTGTTAACCTTTACAACAACGAGTATTGTTTTTTTTAAATAGATTTAACACTAGAAAGACGGCTGCCGTGATTTTGACGGCTTCGGACATACTATTGAGCCTTATGTCTGTATTCATGTCCTCAGGCTTCTGAAATTTAATGACTTTTTTTCTAATTTTACGTGAAATATTCACACACATTTACATATTCAAATTCTATAGTAAAGAGGAGGAGAAAATGTGTTGTATACTACTAAAACTGAAAGCCGTCGATACGACGGCAATATAGAAAACAGGCAGAAATCTTTAAAATAATACCGGAAAAATGTTAGTTACTTTTCGTCTCTTCCCCCCTTTTGCAAATAACAGAAACATTGGTTCTTCGGAAATATTGGTGTTGAAAAAGAAGGACTGCACAAACCATGCATATATTTTTATGGATAAACCATATCAGGTTGTCATCTCGGTATAACTTCATAAAAATATATCTAAATATATACTAATTTATTATATATTGACATGAAGTAGTTGAAAATTTAAAGCATTTAACGATTTAAAAAACAATAAATAGTATTTTAAATTCTTGATTTTATTTTTAACCGTCAAAAGGACGGCGTTCAGTCTTTTTAGTATGGAAAAAATTCTCTTCTTTCTAGTATTAATATATTTAATATATGTTTTTGACAGGGCTTTTGCCATTAATGATAATACGTTATATTCAAGTTTTCCTTTAACTGTAGCCTTTGACTCTCTTCCTCTCCAACTTATAAGCTTTGCATGTGCCTCTTTTGTTTTTTGTTGTATATACACTCATGGACAAAAAAATTAGCGCACCAAGAAATAATTGCGGGATCGTAACGGAACTTGCAATGAAGGTACATGTCGGGGAGATATGCAAATGATTAGAAATGCCGCGTGATTGCGCATTACGTATAGCCGGTAGAGGGCGTTGAACATCGTACACTGTGGAGTATAAAACAGGTAACCAAAGCTTGTTTGAGTGTGCTGAATCATTTACAAAGGAAGAGCTGAGATAGACAAGCCATTACGCCGTATTCGAAGACAATATAAGCAGTTGTCGCAGTTTGAGAGGGGGAGAATCGTCGGGATGATGAAAGCTGGGTGGTCATCTAGTCGAGTAGCTAATCAATTAGGCCGCTGTGATTGTGTTGTGAAGAGGTGTTCGGACCAGTGGACCCGAGAGATGTCATGTACACGAAGACCAGGTTCAGGACGCCCTCGACAGACCAGTCGTCGAGAAGACCGCCACATCGTAAGAAATGCACGCGTACAGCCAACTGCTCCATCGGCCGCCATCCAGGCACAGGTAGCACCTTCACTAGGGGCCTCTGTGTCTTCTCGAAACATACGAAGGCGCCTGGCTGAAGGACAGTTGGTATCGCGTGTCCAGTTGGTCCAGTATCGCGTGACAGTTGGTATCGCGGACAGTTGGTGTGCTGCCCTTGACGCCCACCCATCGACGCCTCCGTTTGGAGTTTTGCCGCGCACGAGGAAACTGGACTGCAGCGGAATGGAACCAGGTCGTCTTTAGCGACGAATCCAGATTCAATCTCGGCAGTGATGACAATCGTGTTCGTGTGTGGAGAGCCCGTGGTGAACGCTTCAATCCTGCCTTTGCTGTACAGCGACACATCGCTCCCACAGCTGGTGTGATGGTATGGGGTGCCATTGCCTAAAATACACGGTCACCCCTAGTATTGTTCCGTGGCACCATGACAGCCCAGCGGTATGTTCATGAAATCCTGCAACCACATGTGTTGCCACTCATGCAACGGCTCCCAGGAGCCATTTTTTCAACAAGACAATGCTCGGCCTCATACGGCAAGGGTGTCACAAGATTGTCTCCGCACTGTTACTACCCTTCCTTGGCCTGCCCGATCCCCAGATTTGTCTCCAATCGAGCATATCTGGGATCATTTGGGACGACGAGTTGGGCATCCCACGAGTTTGAACGAACTAGAGGCAAGGTTACAGCAAATATGGAACGAAATGTCTCAAGACATCATACAGAACTTGTATGACTCAATGCCCGATCGTATCGCATCGTGCATTCGCGCTAGAGGGGGTCCAACGGAGTATTAACTCCTCCGTTCTTTTGCCTTTTTCTCTGAAACAAATTATCCTTTTTCTTTGATTTTCTTATCATTTACTTATATCAAAGTAGTCATTACGTATGTAAAATATCGTTTCATTTTGACAACTCCTTCTTGGTGCGCTAATTTTTTTGTCCATGAGTGTATTTAGATATACCGGGTGCGTCAAAAATTCGTGCAAAGTTCAAAAATTCGTAATAAAAGAAGTAATGCTCGGAAAAATTTTCTGTTTGCACCAATAGGATAATAAGGACATTGGAATTTTTTCCATGTAAAAAAAAAAAATTCCAAAAGTAACCGAAAGAGGGCGCTCACACGTCACACTGAGACTTTTATATAAATCAGGCAAAATCAAACTGAAAATCAAACAAATCACAATAACATGAGACCGTGCATTTATTTTAAAGTGACAGATATTCAAAATTACCACCAGCACAAGGTAATAGGCGAGTGAGGCGTGTCGCTACGCCCATTACAGCGGTGTGTAGAATGTCGCCATCGATGGCAGCGGCTGTCTGTCGAATGGCATTTTTCAGTTCCACCAAAGTGGTTTGGGAGCGCCGGTACACACGAGACTTTAAGTATCCCCACAAACAAATTTTTGCCAGGGCCAAGTCTGGTGATCGTGCTACTCCCCGTTAATGTCTCGGCTGCCAAATCTTCCATAACACTTTGTACAACATGGACGCGGTCCGCGTTCAAGGATGGTCTGCCACTTCGTGGACGATCCTCCAAACTCCCCTTTCCTCAAAACGTCGTACTAAATTCAGTATCCTATTCAATGAAATAGCGCTTTTTTGCACCTTCAGTCCTTTCTCTCTGCGAAACTTTCGCAGTGCAATAGTTGGGGATTCACCATTCTTGTAGAAAAGTTTAACACCACCAACGCTCGATCTGGTAGAGAAATGCTGCCGGCTTCGAATGACGGATCCATTTCCAGCTAGGTGTTTTATTGATAGCCTGATTTGCATAAAACGACTCAGTATGAAGTGTGAGCGCCCTCTTTCGGTTACTTTTTGATGCTTTTTTTAGATGGAAAAAAAATCCAATGTCCCTCTGATCCTATTGGAGCAAACAGGAAATTTTTCCGAGCATTACTTCTTTTATTACGAATTTTTGAACTCTGCACGAATTTATGACGCACCCGGTATATATTCTGCATGCTCTTCTTCCTTAAAAAATTCAAAATCTTTTTTAAAATCAGGATATACATACACAGTGCTACCACCATACGATCTGCATTATATAATTCCAAAGAGAATGTGGTTTTGTTCCATTTTATTATTCAGTGGCTGCTGGTACTGGGTACATGGATCTCTAGATAAACAATCTGCACACCACGGAATTTCATCTTAATGGCCTCCAGTTCAATTCTAGTTGTATCTACTGTCCCTGATAGTTTAGGCGGAGTCTTAAGGCTGGTGTGTACTAACCTTATTAGATTCGCTCTTCTCAATGTTAACCTATGGAGAATATTTGTTTACTATTTACAGCTACATAAATGCAGATATTCAAATAAAAATGGTATTTTCAGGAAGCCTGAATTTTTATGCCACTTTTAACAGGATTTATTTTATAAATTTCGTCTACCAAAGGAATTTATAAACGTTTAACACTAGAAAGACGGCTGCCGAAAGACAGTTTCGAACATACTATTGAGCGCTATGTCTGTATTTATGTCCTCCGGCTTCTGAAATTTTATGTCTTTTTATAATTTTACGCGAAATATGCACACATATTTAAAAAATTATATTCGATAGTAAAGGGGGGGGAATCTGTTGTATACCTACTAAGACTGAAAACCGTCGATTTGACGGCAATATAGAAAACAGGCAGAAATATTTAAAATACCGGAAAAATGTTGGTTACTTTTCCTCTTATCCCCTTTTGAAAATAACTTCCGTAGATTGCTCTTCGGAAATATTGGTGTTGAAAAATAGGGACTGCACACACCATGCATATATTTTTCGGGAAAAACCATACCAGGTTGTCAGCTCGGCATACCTCCATAATTACAAGATAAAAAGAACTTTTTATATACCATGTTTTTAAATTTTCTGTTGAATCATATAAACTTGACAATTCTATCCATTAATAAATACCTTTTGAAATTTTTTTCATGAATTATCCCGTCAACTTGAAAAAAAATGAAGTTAATTGCAAGTTAACTTGCGTTTAACTGTTCGTTCTCGGTGATAGATGGCTGCTCCAGTCTTCTAAACCAAATTAACTGAAATTGAATTCAATTGTGCTTAAATATGGCTAAAAGTATTAAAATAACGCATTGTCATCGTTTTTTGATCTATTCTAAAAGTTTCAAATGCCTAGCTAGTCGGAAAATTAGTTAAAAATCGATTGCAAGATTTGTACCGGACAAACACACACACAAACAAACAAACAAGAAAGCGAGTTAATAAAAACATGTTAAAAATATATCTAAATATATACTAATTTATTATATATTGGTGTTAAATGGTTCAAAATTTAAAGCATTTAACCATTTAAAAAAACATTAAATATTTTATATTCTTCATTTGATTTCCGACCGTCATATGACGGCGCTAAGTCTTTTGAGTACGAAAAACATTCCCGTCTTTCTTGTGTTAAAGCACAGTATGCTCGATTTTCCCAGAATAATTTAAATATTAAAATATTTGTATTTAAAAAGAAAAATGCCCCAATATGTAAAATTTCTTTCTCTCTTATGGAGTACAATTTAAAAAAAATCTTTCAATCCAAATCGGCAATCCTTGGACAAATTTTCTCCATAGGTTAACATTACGGTGAGCGAATCAAATACGATTTGTACACAGCAGCCTTAACTTAAGACAACAGTTTCATTTTTTTTTCAATTATAGACTGTTTTTATGTAGTACTCTCCTTCTTAGTATTTAGCTTGTTTTCAGACTTATGTGAATGGTATAGATTCTAATATACACATTGTATTTCTTCTATGATCTATGCGGTAGGAAATTCCTTCTGACTCTCTGCAGCATTAAAATATTAGACACTAGAAAAAAAAATTTATTTATACTTGAAGAAAAACATTCCTTCGTTGTTTTAATCAAGAGCTTTAGAATTTTTTTCGCGCAGACGCCAACTCCTGGTAGAAATTTGCACTGATCAATATTTTCTTTTATAGTTTCCCAGAAAAACAAAACATAATGACGCTAAAGAATGTTCGATTTTTTTCTGTTAATCTGAAGAGTTGAAATCAAAAGTACTTTTAAAATTACTACGATCTGAAACTATTGCAGTAGAAAATTTAATAATACAAAATCTCATGGTGTATGATTTTCTTTATTTTTTTAGAAGACTGCATGAGATTTTCTAGGCATCACTATTGTGATGGAAGCATAAGTAGGGAAAAATAAATGAATATAAATAAATGAATATAAATGAATATAAATGAGTGAATAAAATATAAATGAATAACTTCAATGTTGAAATGCATTCCGTATGACGATAAGACGCACCTCAAATTTATGGGAAGATTTTTAGGAAAAAACATTTTGTATTTTGTTAGGTATATAAAGGTATTTTCAATTCTTTACTTACTAAAGATTAAAAAAAGATATGTAATTTTTGTTCCATTCGATTTTATTAATGAAAATGAAATATTTTAACGTTATAATTTAGTATTATTTCGCAATAAAACTGTTCCACATAGAAATACGTTGAATAAGCTGCCCGAAACATTAAACAAAATAAAATACTTTAAGGGGAAGGTAAACTTTCAAACTACCAAAAATCGAACAAAAAATCGAACAAAATTTTTGGGGTGTATTAATATTTTTTAAATATGTAAATATTGGAATAAAATGCGTTTAAAATATGTAATGAAAAGTGAAATGAAAACTTGGTGGCTTTAGAGAAGTAAATATTAAAGGTAGGTGAAAAAAAATATCTTTTAAAGGGTTTTTTATGAAAATGAGTAATTTCCAGATTTGCAAATCTTTAAAATGCTCCTTGCTTCGCAATTTTTGACGAAATTTTATCAAATGTATAACAAAGACTCCTGTTAAGAGGGGTACCAGAGATACCCCTTTGCGTTGTGTAAATATAGGGAGGTGAACTCCAAAGGGAACTATGCGTTTATAAATAAAAATAACAACATTTATTATACAATATATTACAAGAAAAGGTCGGGTTTACATATTATATTTAAGATCTTGGCTATACATATTTTTAACCGAATTAGGGCATACTTCATCCGCTTCCTGCGGCATAACCATTACGGGTCGAGTGAAATAAAAGTCTCGCAATCTCTCAGAAGGCATGAGCACTATTTAGAGGGGGAATTTATGACCAACCTGGGGAGTTTGATGAAAACAGCAGAGCGTGGCATCGTTGAGGGCATTTCTACAGGAGGAGGCTTTAGGCATCGGGTAGAAATTCATGTGGCTCTTCACTGGCGGATGCAACAGGATTCGGCGCTGGCGGTTGAAGACGGGTATCTCGCCATTTTACGGGGGCGTCTTTCCTTCCCAGGCTCTCTTGCAGCTCGCTACCTCCAATCGCTCCCTCGCTCTCTCTCCGAACGTCGTTTTCTCCCACACTCGGGGCTCCCCCAATCTTTATCATAACCCCTCCCCAGGTTAGTTATTCACGTAAATTTATTGCCTCTTCGAGTTTTTTATTCGAGGGCAGGATGCTCTGACATTCCCATGGTTGACCCACGTGGTACGCTTATTTCCAAGAAAATTGGAAGTTCGTTGAATTTCCTGGAATTTCTTTCCCGCGTCCTGAGGAATTCAGGAGGGGTGATGTTTCTTGGAAAATTGGTGCAGTTCCAATATGGCCGTTTTATGCCCCGTAATCGTGTTGGAAGAACAAAATGGCTATAACGTTGGAAGGAGTTCAAAATGTCCAAATTGTGGATCCTTCACAACAACTCCTGTTATATGTTAAAGTAAAGTTATGTATCCATTTCAGGTTTCAACATCATTATCGAAGTTTAACTTAAGTGTACAAAAGTACAAAAATTTCACGAAAATTCATAGTTGAAGCATAAAAATATTTCCTAAAAATTAACTATTCAACGAAAGCGCAAAATTATACATAACTCTGTTTAAGATGTATTTATAAGCAATATAATACAAAATTAAGGGGCGGGTATTAAAAATTGGATCGCAAGGAGCATTTTAAAAAACTTAATAACAATTTTCATTTTTAAGGTATAAAATATAAAATTTTAAATACTTATAAAATTTTATAAGATGTTGGATATAGTTATACTTTAATGAATATATATGCAAAATTTCATATCTCGGAGGTAAAAATTTCAAAAACTGCTTTATAATGTCCACCATCCCTTTAACAGATATATTGCAGGGAAAGCTATTGTTATAGTCGTAAAAGAAATGTATTATAGGTGATATTTTGTGTAGAAAAAGAGACTGTTTAATGTTGTAATATAGTATTTCTAAGCAGAATTTTCCATTACTGTATTTTAATGTAATAGTATTTACTTGAACTGTTCATTATATTGTATCGATTTATAAAAAACTGATTCCCCCCAAAAAATTCTCTAATCTCGAGCTTGGATGAGAGCTCTAGGGTCAACTTTTGCTATACAAGGGTTAATTAGACCGGAATTATAGTTTAAAGCCACATCTGAACGTCTTCCAACATCCATGCCAACAGTAAGACTCAAATCCATAGACTCTAGAACTGATCTTTAACACACTAGACATCCGATCATCGCCCTTCTCTATTTATAACACAGTGTAAAAGCAAATATTTAATACCCAGTTGTTAAATCATTATAATTTAATAGATGTTTGATAAATCATTGCATTTTAATAGATATTTCATATGCAATGATTGATATTTGATATGCAATGATTTGATATGCAATGATATTTGATAAATCATTAATTTTTTATAAATGTTTGATGAATCATCATATTTTAAGAGGTTTAATAAATAAGAAAGAAATAATAATTTTTCCTGAATAATAAGACTACCCCCAATTTTTATAAGACTGCTTTACAAGAGCCAATCAAATTTTTAAATTTTTAAAATCTTGTTTAACTCCTTCGTAACTTGAATTGAGGTCACTTCTACATTTTATTGTAAAATCATGTTATTTTTGCTTTCCAAAATTAATTTAGTGTTTTTAATTCTCCCCCACGCTTTTGATGTCATCACTAAAAACTAACGTGGTAATAGAAGATGGGAATATGTACCTTTTACTATTTCTGTGTTGAAACTTGCAGAAACATATAACCACAAAGGCTAAATTCCTATAACCCTAAAAATCAGGAAAATCAGGGACGAGACCCGTTATATCAGTAGAATTTTCCTGTTCATCTGTTTTAGAATCGAGTGGAGAGGACATTTCAAGAGGAAAAATTCTTTGAATGGGTCGAGCCATTTCCCCAGAAGTTATTTTAAGACGAACCACTCTGATATTGCCATCTTTACCTGGATACACTTTAATCACTCTGGCCATTGGCCACAATATTCTTCGCTTTCCTTCATTTTCGATGAGAACAACATCCCCATCTTTCACATCACAACCCCTTTCAACTTTCGAAGGGCGTTGAACTAGTTGACTTAGATACTCGCTTCTAAATCGTCTTCGAAGAGTGTCCCTCAATTGTTGTTGTCGTAACCTTTTATTGAGATTACCTTTTATCAATATTATCCAAATCTGGTACGCCCACTTCAATGTTCTCACCTAAAAACGTTTCGGGAGTCAAAGGAATGAGGGAATCTGAATCCTCTGAAACATATGTTAGAGGTCTGGAATTTACTATTGCTTCACAGTCATATAGTACAGTCATTAATTCTTCATAATGTAATGATGATTGTCCCAAAACTCGACGTAGAAGCCTTTTGACCATCTGAATCATTCTCTCTCAAAATTCTCCCCACCAGGGAGCAGCAGGCGGATTAAAGTACCATTGAATTCTATTGACGGATGCTTCAACCTCAATTGCTTTCCAGTCCAATTGCATACAGTTCAAGAGATTGTTAGCCCCTGTGATATTACTTCCATTGTCACTGTAAATAATTTTTGGTCGTCCCCTTCTGGCAATAAATCTGCGAAAACCGAGTAAAAAACTTTGAGTCGAAAGAGACATGATCAGTTCCAAGTGTATAGCTCTGTATACAGCGCAGGTAAATAGGATAATCCATGCCTTCTCTCGCCCTCTTAAGATAAGTGGTCCAGCTAGATCCACTCCTGTGATTTTAAACACAGATGCATCTCGGACTGTTTTCAGGTAGAGCAACTGGAGTACTCTCTAATCTTTTGTTTCGGACCTCTTGCATCTAAGGCAGTTCGAAATTACTTTCCGAATTGTTTTCCTTGCTTTCAGTATCCAAAAAGTTTGTCTTAATTTAGACATTAGAATATTTATGCCAGCATGCATCATTTTTAAATGAACATCTTGGATTAAACAACGTACAAGCTTGTGTTTGTTCGGCAGAAGCAGAAGATAAATAAAATCCCTTTCATCTTTCCTTTCGGCAAGTTTGGTCCTTACTCTAAGTAAGTCTTCTTCATCTTTAAACACAGAAATCGACTTCAACTTCTTGATATCTTCAGGATTAAAGATTTCTTGTTGCACTAATCTTATAATTTTCTCTGCAGCAGATAGTTCAGTCACCTTTAATTCTCCAATTTCCCTCTCTTTGCGGATGTTCCGAGCGTTATGAATGAATCTATTCATCCAGACTACCATTCTTAGTATCTTACTATAGCTTGAAAAGTTGGCTGTAATCCAGGAATTCGAAACATTGCTGCAATTGAATGATGTTATTACAGTTTTTCTCATTTCGGCAGTTATTTCAGTTTCATTCTCAATGGGGTTAGATTTTGGCCAATCATCTTCAGGTTTTGTCAGCCAAAGTGGTCCTTCCATCTCGATTCTATCAATTATGTTACAGAGCATCCTCTCGAGGGAAGGTCAGCTGGGTTAGCTGTCCATGAATATGATGCCAATTTTCGGGCTCGGTGAGACGTCGGATTTCTTTCACCCTATTATTGACAAATGTTCCCCATGTTTCATTCTTCTTAATCCAGCAAAGAACAGTTGACGAAGCTGTCCAAAAGTATTCTTTTGAGATTTCAATGTGAAGTTTTTCTTTGACGAAAGAAAACAATCTAGCACCAATACAACAAGCTAATAATTCAAGTCTGGGAATTGTGGACCCTTTCAATGGAGTAACTCTAGATTTAGCCTGAAGTAGTTGTACTTTTACTTGTTTCTCGTTCTCACATCTTAAATAAGCAGCGGTTGAAAATGCATTCTTTGAAGCATCACAAAAACATGCAGGCTGTAAGAGGAGCAGTTATCCATTGTTGCTTGTCTAGGAATCTTTACCTAGGACAACAAAGGCAATTCACTCACCCATTTTAAAAATTTCTTAATATCGGCAGGAAGTTCAGAGTCCCAACTGAATTTCTTTTCCCAACTCTTCTGTAAATATAATTTTGGAAGGAGGGTGACAGGACAACTAAAGCCTACGGGATCGAACACCTTTTGCGTAATTGATAACATGTTCCGTCTTGACACAGTCAGGTCTCCCAAACTTATAGAGAGAACGTCACAAGAGAATGTGTCTTCATGTTTATCGCACTTGAGCCCCATCACTTTCACAGGCTGAGTACCGGCAGACCGGATGGCAGACCGGTGCCATCGTCTTAAATCGAAACTAGCTTCAGCCATTATTTCAGTGGCCCTTGCTCTGAATAGTTCTGCCTCTTCTATTGAATCAACCGAAGTCACACAATTATCTACGTAGAATGATGAGCGTAGCTTCTCACAATACATTTGTGCGGAGGCCCATATTGGCTTAAATGAAAGTCGATCACTGCTTCTAACAGAAAAGGACTACAGTTCAAACCAAAGATCACCCGACGATGACGAAATTCATTAATCTGTCTTTGTTCTGGATCATTCCACCAGAGGAATCGCAAAACATCTCGGTCATCTTCGGTTACAGATACTTGTAGGAAAGCCCTTTTTATGTCTGAGATAATTCCTATTTTCCTTTCTCTAAAATTTAGTAATATCATTGGTATCAACTCTAGCCGATTTGGTCCTTTAGCCAAGCAATCATTTAAAGACAGAAAGTTCTTCGGCTTACATGAAGCATCAAATACTGGCCTAATTTCTGTAGTGGAACCCTCTTCTAACTTATTTTCAGATTTAAACTTTCTTGTGGAAGAAATTAGTCTTTTTTCAGATATATCTCTATTGCTTGGCAAATCTCCACGGTCACTGATCCACGGTAAGCTTACTTCATATCTATTTTCATTATCACTCTTCAAAGTCTTATGGAAATGATCACGTACAGCATTTTCTAATTCTTGACAAGACTTGTTCTCACTGGGGTTTGTTATACCCAACGCTTCTAATTTCCACAAGTTTTCTAAATTATTGCTATGGACCAGCATCGATGTTATCATGGTTGAAGTATTTCTAGTTGAGATACAGTCATTTATCTTGCCCATGATTACCCATCCTAGCAAAGTGTGCACAGCTATGAGGCCACTATCTAATTTCTGAAGTTTTCCAGTCAAAATATTTCCAACTGTATCAGCACCTATAAGGATTTCTACTGGCAGATTTTCCCGTTCTGAATCTGTAACGCGAATGTTTCTCTATATTATTTCTTTCATCCAAGGTCCTGGAGACAAACTTGGTATAGAGCCACAAATTTTTGGTTGATCCAATAGTTGAATATTACAAGAATAACTGTTATCAATGCTACTAATACGCAAACTATAACATTTGTGAACTTCTTTCTTCGAGGTAACTCCGCCAAAAAGTGAGTGTACTAATGTTTCAGATCCTACTGGTCTACATCCCATTCTTTCGACAGTGTCTTTTAATATATATGAACGCTGCGAACCAGTATCAAAAAGAGCCCATACTCTTTGTTTCTTTCCGTTAGCATTAATATTAACCAGCAAAGTTTGAAGAAACACAATTTTTGTGCTACCAGAATTAGCTAAAGTTACATTCTTATCTTCCTCAGTATTTTCCTTTATTTCAACCTTCGTATTTACGGTAAATTCGGGGCATACAACAACCCAGTGTCTTTTCGAAAAATTTAGACAGCATACACGTGCCTTGCATTGTTTGGCTCGATGTCCCACTTTTAGGCAGACAAAGTGTCCCCTTTTATCTTTAATAAGATTATGCTTTTGGTTAAGATCCATTTTAGGGGCTGTAAAACAATCATTAGTTTCATGATGTTTATCACAAAATAGGCAATTAGTTTCTTTGTTTCTACTAGTTATTTTCTCACCAGCAAAGAGATAATTTGCCGTGGGAACCGAAACTTCTTTACATTTTATTTCTTTTCACAACTTAGTTTCACTCAATTTAAATCCCGATTTTGCTAGAGAAATTCTTTGCTCCCCTTCTATTTCGTTTCTCAAGAATGTCAACAGCTGTTTTAGCTTATCGAAATAAGAATTATCTTGAGAACTAATTGGAGCATTCCTCAGCCAAACTCTTAAAATTTCTTCCGGAATACACGATTCTACTAATGGAAACAGCATTGCAGCATATCACCAGTCATGCCTATGGATTCTAATGCTCTTAAGTACGATTGTAATCTATCATATAATTGTGCTATATTTAGTCTCCCTTTCTGAACCGTAGCATTTTTTATTAAGAGACCTAGCATTTCTCGAACATAAAATTCGATTAACAACTCTTCTCTTCCAAACCTATTTGTTAAACACTCAATAACTTTATCATAATTATCTGCAGTTGCAGGAAAGCTCTCTACTATATCCCATGCTCTAGTACCATGTACAGTTGCTTGTAGTAAATAATCGAATTTATGTTCCTTTTCAAGTAATTTGTCATCATTTATGCGCTTAAACTGACTCCAGAATGTTAACCAGTCTTTAACATGACCTCCAAATTGTTTCAGTTCTATTTTTGGCAACTTTAGTTTACGTTTATTCAAAGTCGGTGATGTACTTACCGACGCAGAACAATCAGTTGGCGACGTCTGGCTAGCAAAAAATGTTTCCGTTTGTGGAAAATATCCCCTATAGACTGTAGAGGGCGCTGCGAGTGTTGAGCGCAGATGAGTGTTTGACGTCGTAGAGAGAGGTTGTATTTCGAGAGAGAGAGTAATCAAATTAATATGATTTTCGAAGTGTAATGTATATAGCTGTACATATTATGTATATAATTAAATAATGAAGATTTAAAGAGAGTGTTTATTATCTGGAGAGTGATGTGATTTACTAAACAAGAACCACCGATAGAGATACTGAGTGAGTGTTACATATATGGTATGATTTCCATATAAAGTTTTTGGTGCAAAGGCCGCGAAGTTTGGATTACGAATAAAAAGTGAATGTGTGTAGCGGTAAGATAAGTGAATTACTTGTTCTTCAAAACGGGGTGAGTTATTTTGTTTCCATTTTGCAAGTTACTAGTGAATATTAAAAATGAGTACTGAAGATACTATTCAGAAGAATAGAAAAGTGCGAAAGTCAATTAGAGGTAGTATAACTAAAATAATTAAGAAAATTGATGAAGAGTTGGCAAATGAATTGGCTAATGTTGACAAATTGCAAGAATCACTTGCTGTCTTGATTGAGAGAGAACAAAAGTTACTGAAACTTGACGATGTTATAGTTTCTCAGTGTCCAGAAAAAGATTTGGAAGCAGAAGTAGAGAATTCACTTGAGTTTAATGAAACCATTATTCGATGTAAATCACGAGTTAACAGATATTTACATGATTCAGTTAAATCGAAACCCGAAACTGTTCCTGTGGAAATAATTGAAACCAAAACCAGTTGCAATACGAAACTTCCCCGCATTACTTTAGAGAAATTTAATGGTGATATATCTAAATTCCAAGAGTTTTGGCCCCAATTCACAGCTGCTATCCATGAAAATAATACATTAAAAGAAATAGAAAAATTCAATTACTTGCGATCGTTATTAACAGATTCAGCAGCTAAAGCGATAAGCGGGTTACCGCTAACAGAGGATAACTATAAAAAAGCGATTGAAATCTTAAATAATAGATTCGGAAAGAGAGAATTATTGATTGCTAATTATATGAATAAGCTCCTCTCATTAGAGCCAGTTCTGAGATCTAGTGATGTATCTGCCTTAAGAAAACTGCACGACGAGATTACATTTCAAATTCGATCTCTTGAAACATTAAAAGTTGATTTTAATACATATGGAAATTTATTGCTACCTATTCTATACAAGTGTATCCCAAAGGATTTAGTGTTAAATTTTAATAGACAAAACACCAAAAGTGAGACATCAGTCACAGACTTGTTATTATTTATAGAGAACGAGATAGAAGCGAGAGAAAGTCATTATGTGTTAATTTAAATAAACCCAGGGTGTCAAAAACCGAAGAGAAAACCTTTGGAAACTACAGTAAACGCTATAGTCCAAATACGGTCAAAATATCTTCAACAGCAACGCTTAGTACAACAGCTAAAAAATACATGTGTGATTTTTGCGATGAACCACATTCATCTAAAAATTGCAGCTTAACTATTCCAGAGAAATACAAAGCGTTGTATGACCAGTTTAAGTGCAAACGTTGTTTTAAAAAGGGACACAAAAAAGTTTTCTGCAAAGCTAAATGGGTCAGATGTAATTTATGTCAATCACAGTCACATTTAGAATATTTGTGTGAATTATCTGAAAAGACGAAAGATGAAGGCAGAAACGACAAACAAGAAATGTCAGAAACTAGTGTAAGTTCGCTTTTCACCGAAATCAGAAGTAAGAATATTCCGAGAGATATAATTTATTACCAGACGTTGAGGGCTGAATTAGTAAACAATAATTCTACGTATAATGTACGTATTCTTTGCGATTCAGCATCAGAAAGGAGTTATGTTTGCCAGTCTTTAGCTGAGAAAGCTGAATTACAAACTGTCGGTACAGAAAAATTAAAAATCTACACTTTTGCGTCTACTTACCCTCGAATATCGGAGTTAAAAAGAAAAAAAATTGTTTTAAAGGACTGTAATAGGGAAATGTATTTAAACATAGAAGCGTTAGAAACTGAAACTATTTGTGCCGGTTCAATTACAACCCCGCCTAAGCAACTGCTTGAAGTGTTAAAAAAGTCGGGATATGCTTTGTCTGACTCCAGAAGTGGCGCCAATCAAGAAATAAATATTCTGTTAGGAAATGACTTTCTGAATGCAGTGCTAACGGGAAAGACGCACCGATTGGCAGATTGTTTATTGCTGTACGAAACTATATTCGGTTGGACTTTTAAGTGGTAGGGAAGGTCTAGGGTTTGAAGAGGCGAAAGTAGGCCAAAATTCCACCGGATTGTTTATTCAAACTCAGGTTGCAGAGGACGAAAGTTTGTCGGAACAGCTGCGTGCTATGTGGGAGATAGAGAGTTTCGGAGTAACAAACGATGTTTATGAAAAAAGTGAGTTTGATAAACAGATTATTCAGCAGTTTGAAAGGGTTTTGAAAATCATTAACGGGAGATACGAGGCGCGTTTATTGTGGAAGAAAGATCCAGACCAGTTAGAAAATAATTTTGAGTTAGCAAAAAGACAATTTGATAGGGTGCGAAAAGAATTGAAAAACGATACTTTTGTGAGAGAGCAATTTCAGGAAATAGTTAAATATCAGAGTGAAAATAATATTATCCAAGAGTGTTATGAAAGGGAAAATGGTTACTTTATGCCGTTTAGATCAGTAGTTCGCAAAGATAAACAAAGTACTCAAGTACGAATGGTTTTTAATTGTAGCAGTTGCACAAAGGGAAATTTGTCGTTAAACGACTGCTTGGAACAAAGGCCTAATTTAAACCCTAATGTTTTAGACGTAATTCTTGCCTTTCGAAAATTTAAAGTAGGATTTTGCGGTGATATCGAGAAAGCATTCTTAATGATTGGGATCTCAGAGGAGGATAGGAAATATTTGAAATTTTTGTGGTATCCCGATGATGATAGTGAGGACTTTAAAATTATGCAAATGAATAGAGTAGTGTTTGGGTGTAATTGCTCCCCATTTTTGCTGAGTGCCACGATTAAATATCACATAGAAAAATATTCAGAAACTAATAAAGACTGTTTTGAGATGCTCAATAGTTCGTTATACGCTGACGATTTGTGTTATGGAGCGGGTAGTGTAGAATCAGCATTAAGTCTTACTTCAGAAGGGGTGTTAATTTTGAGTGATGCAAAATTTAACTTAAGGAAGTTACATACTAATTCTAAAAAATTGCACGATTTGTGGATTGAGAAGGGGTTGTGTGTAGCAAATAGCTTTGACAGAGATAGTAAGTTAAAGGTGTTAGGGTTGATTTGGAATTTCGAAGAGGATATATTGAGAGTTGATGTTACGCTATTGTTGAACAGTTTGAGGTGTTTACGAAATACTAAGAGGTCTGTGTTGAGTACGGCAGCTAAAGTATTCGACCCAGTAGGATTTATTTCGCCGTATGTTGTGCGTATTAAGAGGCTTATGCAAGAAATATGGGAGAAGGGGATAGACTGGGACTTACAGTTGCCTGGGGACTTACAATCGAAATGGAAAAAATGGTGCACGGAGGTTAAGGAATTAGATGAGGTGAAAATAGAAAGGTTCTATTTCCGGGATAGTGTGGATGAGAATGATTCGGTAGAGATTCATATTTTCTGTGACTCTTCTACTATAGCTTACGGAGCGGTAGCATATTTTAGATATGAGAATAAGAAGGGAGAGATAACGACATCATTTATAATGTCAAAAAGTAGAATCGCACCGTTAAGAAAGGTGTCACTCCGGAGGTTGGAACTGATGGGAGCCTTGATTGCAGCGAGGTTGTGTAAGTATTTGTCGAAGGTGTTCAAAGGTTTGGTGGATAGGGTATTCCTGTGGACGGATTCAGAAATTTGTTTATGTTGGATTAAAGGGTCAGCACGTGGTTGGAAACAATTTGTTTCAAACCGAGTGTTGGAAATTCAGGACTGTACTTCACCTGACAAATGGAACTATTGTCCGGGGTTAAAGAACCCTGCAGATAAATTAACTCGCGGTGAAACGGTACATACATTGTTAAATGATAATGTTTGGTGTCGCGGTCCATCATGGTTAAGGTATCCTAAAGATCAGTGGCCACGGCAAAAGTTCAAAACAGTTGCCGATAATAAAAAATTAGAGAGACTAAAAACAGTGGTTCAAGCAATTATTCCCGTTACAGAAGTAGTGTTAGATGACTCAAAATTTAGTAGTATAGGAAAATTGCTTCGAGTTACAGCTTGGGTGATTAGATTTGTTCACAAGCTGAAGAAGAAGACCCATGAGAGAGGACCACTAACTGTTTCAGAGATTCAAGAAGCTGAGGAATACTGGGTAAAGAGAGTACAAAGAGATAATTACTTCTCCGAGATTCAGCTGTTAGAGAAAAATAAACCAGTTCCTCCCCATTCAAAGCTATACAGTTTAGCCCCATATATCGACAACAGAGGTATTCTACGTGTCAGAGGACGTTTAGAGCAAGCTGAACTATTGCACGATGAAAAACATCCAATAATATTACCAAAATCAAAGTTTTCTGATCTAGTGGTGATGAAAGAGCATATAAAATCTTTCCACGCTGGAGTTTCGTCAACATTATCTAGAGTCAGAAACAAATATTGGATAACCAAAGGAAGGCAAATAGTGAAAAGAATAATTAATACGTGCCTTATATGTAAAAAGTACGCACTGAAACCCGCAAAACAGATAACGGGTCAATTACCAAGAGATCGTGTCGTTGAAAGTGCTCCTTTCACAGTGGTAGGTACTGATTTAACCGGAGCCATAACTATTAGAACAGAAGCGGGAACCTATAAGAAAGTGTACATAATTTAGTTTACTTGCGCCGTTACTCGCGCAGTGCATATTGACGTTATCTCAGACATGTCAGTGAAGAGTTTTATTCTCTCACTTCGACGTTTTTTATCCAGAAGAGGGAGCTGCAAAGTGATCTATTCGGATAACGCAAAAGGGTTTCGCAGCTCATGCGAGATAATCAAAGGGTTTAAGAAGATCATCGTTGATCCAGCTGTACGAGAGTTCATAACATCCGAGAGCGTCGTGTGGAAGTTCATTCCCGAAAGTTCCGCATGGTGGGGAGGCTTTGGGAGTGCTTGATGAAAAGCATCAAGGAACCCCTAAAGAAAATACTAGGCAAAGCGCTAGTGAATCTTGAAGAGCTTACAACGATATTGACGGAAATAGAGTGTGTCTTAAACAATAGACCCTTAACGTATGAAACAAATGAGTTGGGTGAACCCCGCCCGCTCACACCTTCACAGTTTTTACTGTCAGGTCGTAATATCATCAGCTTTCCTGAGCATTTTTTAGAAGTCTTCAACCAAGTGTCCAATAAAGAGACTTTGACCAGACGTAAACTATACCAGTCAAGACTTTTAAAGCAAATATGGACCAAGTGGAAATAGCAATATTTGTTGCAGTTGAGAAACGCTCACAATTTTGTTAATACTTCGACTGAGCGTAATCTTAAAACTGGAGACATTGTGTTAGTAGAAGGACCAAAGAAATCTAAACTTTTATGGGACGTGGGTGTTGTTGAAAAGGTAATAATGGGAAGAGATGGCTATGTTCGAGCGTGCATTGTTCGTACATCTAAAGGACAATTCAGAAGAGCCATTCAATTGCTGTATCCTTTTGAAATTTGAGTTGGACTCTAAACTTTTTTCTTTTAACTTTAACATTTTTGAACTTTAATATTGAAATATTAATGTCACGCTCTTATTTCACTTAAATTGTATTGAGTTTCATTTATTGATACAAATATTATGTGTGTGTTGTTTAATTAATATTCATTTAGTTTCAATTTGTGATTTTAAATAATTATTGTACTGTTTGTTGGATTATTGATGTATAATTTTTGTTTGTAAATGTGTTTGTGTGTACTCTTTGACAAGAGTACAGGTGGGTAGTATGTGGAAAATATCCCCTATAGACTGTAGAGGGCGCTGCGAGTGTTGAGCGCAGATGAGTGTTTGACGTCGTAGAGAGAGGTTGTATTTCGAGAGAGAAAGTAATCAAATTAATATGATTTTCGAAGTGTAATGTATATAGCTGTACACATTATGTATATAATTAAATAATGAAGATTTAGAGAGAGTGTTTATTATCTGG
The DNA here is from genome assembly GCA_907164885.2 of Dolomedes plantarius. Lineage (NCBI taxonomy): Eukaryota > Metazoa > Arthropoda > Arachnida > Araneae > Dolomedidae > Dolomedes > Dolomedes plantarius. The sequence continues at coordinate 125,759,923 of OU015498.1, read as the reverse complement.
AGAGTGATGTGATTTACTAAACAAGAACCACCGATAGAGATACTGAGTGAGTGTTACATATATGGTATGATTTCCATACCGTTCGAACTCGTATTGTCTATTTTTTCTTTACATCCGTCAATACACTCAAATTCACTAGAATAATCTTCGTCTGTTTTGTATTCTAAACTTAAAATTTGGGTATCCCAATTACCAAGTTCATCATATAAGCGATCTAGGGTAGCGATTTTTGTTTTTACTGCTTAAATATTCGGCGTCTTTAAGCCTAATTCTTCTACGATAGCGTTAAATGTTTTTGTAAACGCTATTCTGACTGGCTTTCTTTGCCTCTTCAGAGCTTCCATAATTTAAAGAACAAATGAAATATTTATTTACTTACGATAACCTAATCGCATCACGTCCGGGTCACCAAATGTTGAGATTTGAAAGAACTACGCGTTCTCCTTTCTCCTCTAACCAACTTTATTACACGAACACACCCACTTTATACACTAAAAAGATCATCAAGCATCGATAATTCCACCAACGACAGAGAAACTTCTGCGTTCAACGTCCAATTACAAAATTAAAACAAGATATGACGTCACAAGTGAGATGAGAATTAAAACAAGACATGACGTCATAACAAGTGAGATGAGAATTAAAACTAGATATGACGTCATAACAAGTGAGATTAAAACCAGGCATGACGTCACAAATAAGACGATGGTCTTTCAGAGAATCTTCTAATATTTTACCTAATCATTAAAATAAAAATTACTCTAAATGCGCTTAAATTAAACAATTTGTTGCATTTTCATAGAATGTGCTATGTTGAAGAGCATATAAAGGGTGTGAAACCTCTGCCTTTTGTCAGATTCTTGTAAGAATATACAACAGAAAGATTTCAATGCTCATAACTTTTTTAAGTATATTACAGGGCACTTGAAATAAGAGATCCCAGCATCACAACGTATTTTTAAATCCTAACACACTCCAGCAACACATCACGATGTTTTTCAAACAACAATTACACTTCAGAGTTTTTTGTGTGATGTCATTTATAATGTCATTTTATAATGAGCAAAAAATATGATACATTTTTTAAAGCTATAGAAAATTTGGTTTAATATTACCTTTTCTCCTTTACTTAATTGGATGCAGAAGAAAAAAACGTTAAGTTAAATTTAAAAGGCAGTTTACCTTGTACAAAAGTTAGAATTCTGACAAAAAAATTATGGGATATTCATTAATCATTTCTCTACAGAGTAAATTTAAAATTTTCATATCGTTCATTCGAAACCCATAAGGGAAAATAAAGTTGAATAGACACGTTTATTGAGTAAAATAAATAAATGTTAGATACAATATCTACTTTTGAAATCTTAAAAGAAAATTATGAATAAGCAAATCCTTATGCGCAGCCAAAACGAGCTGGCATTGCCAATAAGTGAATATACTAAGATTACAAACAAACTACATACAGAGCAAGACTGATCACTTTAAATGAGCTTCCATTTTGTTTATATAAACTTATGAATAATCATTGAAAGACGTATACGATCTAGATATAGTAATGAAATATAAATGATAGTAGAAAGGACTGATAAAAGGAAAAGGCCAATCGTTGATTCATAATTTAATATTTTGAGACTAATTTCTATATGATTTCAACAGATGAAAGTCATTCATGGAAATGAGTAAATATCTATAAAATGTAAAATTTTCTAAAATTTAAGGGCATCAGTGCACTTTACAAGTTTACAGTTTTACCTAAGCAATGTTCAAATGATGCGTGAAACAAACTAGAGAAATTAAGTTTCTTCCGCATGATGCGTAACTTTATAAGCTCCTGATCTTTTCAGAAATGTAAATTGAGCTGCATTAACGAAGCACATTATCCAACTACAATAGTTGTTTCGGGAAACCAGGAATTAACTAGATGAAAAAATTAAATTTGTTAAAAAGATTTTTGAAGAATCCAACATGGGAAAAATCAAAATATCTTGGGCAAATAAAAGAAAAAAATTAAGAAACGATAATAACAGATAATTTTAAAGATGATATTTTTGTTGTTTAACTGAAAGTTACAAACTAAATACCTAATGCCTAAATACATGGGGGACAATGTACCTTATTTGATATATAAATTTGTAGAGAGTACCAATTTAAGTAATTTCACAGAGTAATTTCACTGACAAATTATGTTACTTTTGTGTTCAGCTCTACAGACGTCGCAGAGAATTCACTGTCTATATGCACATTTTTTTCAGAGAAAGGATACCAGCTCCTTAAGTGAAATTTTCATTAAAATTGCATAGAAGAAATTAACTTTAAAACTTGGAAAAATTATCTTCTAAATAATGAATAGTTTAACTACACAATAACAAAATGTAAAACAATGTTCGTTCGTCTTCCCATTTATCTTAATATTCAATGGACGTAAAGAGTGCTTTGTTTGCCTTCAAATGATTTCATATGCGCTAACTCTACCCCTAACTTAATTGCATGACAAAAACTGTGATTTAACTATCTGAAATAGTTGTAACGAAGTTACATGCAGGAATAGCCAAAGTTATTTATGAAACTTTAATCAAGATAAATGCATCCCTTTACCAAAACATCATGCAGTTTGAATTGCCTCTGTGAAATTTCAGAAAGCTGCTTTTAAATAAATGGTGAAGTATGAATTGATTTTTAGGTCATTTTTCAAGTTTCTAGAGCATAGAGCGTAAGTTATTATCTTTTCCTTTTGAAAATTCTTTATTTTATTTCTTCGAAGAAAATCTGAAACTTTCTTCTATGTAGTCTGAGTGTAATGCATTTTGATTTTCATGTTTCATATTGAAATGTTATTTCTTTTTAAATAAAATTTACTTTTAGAAATATAAATACTGTTTCTAAAAAATTTATTTATTATAGCATGAATTTATACATTTTCTAGAGTCATTTTATTCTTAAAGGTAATGGCATATTAATTATCAAACTTTTAAAATACACTCTATAACAAAAAAATCAACGCATCAAGAAGGAATTGTCCGATTGTAATAAAATTTAGTATGGGAAGATGTTTCGACCGAACATACAAATGATTAAAATTTGGTGTCCAACGAATGCACAGCGGAAGCTCCAGTGCATCAGTACTGTGTATCCACCAGGTGTATGTAAGGATCGATTGCCGATCGGATGCTCCCAATTTCTGTTGAATTTCGACTGCGGATAGCTTACTATGACTGTAACAATGCGTCGCCGAAGGGTTCAGGCTAATTACGACCGTATTTCATAGTTTGAAAGAGGTCATGTCATTGGTGTGAAAGAAACTGAATGGTCGTATCAAAGAATCGCTCGACATCTGGGTTGAAGCGGTGGAGAGATTGGACGATGCTAGAGTGGGTCCTTAATAGCAGATTTAAGCGTCAGGACGGCAGCTGTTGACCTATGTTGGTTGGTTTATTTCGAGCGCTACGGACAACTATTTGCTACACGAGAGCTAATTAGACTGGGACCTAGCGCGGGTCGACCTTGGACCACAACAGAACGGAAAGACAGAGTGATTGTCAGATGCGCTGCCATAGCAATGGATTTGTCGTTATCAACCATGCTAAGTGGGACCCGCCCACAAGTGTTCCGATATGACTATTGACAGACAACTGAAAGCTGAATCTATACTCACACCGACCGTTACGCCTCTTACTTCTCACGCCTGTACACAGTCAAGTCCTATTGCAGTGCATAACTCGATCAACATGTAAATGCGCTGACTGGGGAAGTAATGTCTTTAGTGACGAGTCTGGAGACGTAAAGGGCAGTATGGGGATCCTGCCCTTACTATCGCATGCCATATAGGCCTACAGCAGGGTGTTATGGTCTGGGATTCGATTTCCTTTCAGAGCCTGACCTCTTTTGTAGTCATTAGTGACACACCTACAGCACAGCGGTAAGTAGACGACATTCTGCGACCCGATTTGTTGTCGTTTCGCTTTTACCCGTCAGACTTACTTATCAACAAAATAATACCCGGTCGCATACGGTATGTGTTGCTATGAATTGACGTCAAACTTGTTAAACACTTCCTTGACTACCTAGGTCTCCTGATCACTCCCCCATAGAGCACATTCGGGATGTCGTAGAAAGGTGATTGCAACTAGCACGGAAAGTTACCAATGTAGCCCGACATGTGGAGACAATTTGGCAAGAAATCCTACAGGACATCATCCGAGAACTTTATCAGTTTATGTCACCCCGGGTAACAGTTTGCAACCACGCCAAAGATAGACGAACGCCGTATTTACTTCCTCACTGTATAATGATCAAACTCTGGAATAAAGCATTCAATTGTTCTAAAAATTTAATCGATTTATTTTCTGTACATGATCTTCAAATCCACCAATTTTTACCATGTTTTTATTAACTTGCTTTCTTGCGTGTGTGTTTGTCCAGTACAAATCTTGCAATCGATTTTTAACTAACTTCCCGACTAGCTAGACATTTGAAACTTTTAAACTAGCTCAGAACACGATGATAATGCATTTTTTAAATACTTTTAGCCATCTTTAAGCAGATTTTTACCATGTTTTTATTATTTTCAGTTAATTTTGTTTTGTAGACTGGTGCAGCCATCTGTCGGCCGGAACGGGAACAAAAAGTTAAACGCAAATTAACTTCAAATTAACTTTATTTTCTTTCAAGTTGATGGGATAATTCATCAAAATTTTTTTAAAAAGTATTTATTAATACATAGAATTGTCAAGTTTATCTGATTCATCAGAAAATTTAAAAACATGGTATATTAAAAGTTCTTTTTATTTTGAAATTATTGTAACAATCGGACAACTCTACTTGGTGCGTCGGTATTTTTGTTATACAGTTCAAATTAAATGACCAAAAATTTTTGTAAAAAAACAATTATTATGATCAATTTATTTTCGGTTTCTCTAAAATACATTTAACTTTTTTTTCTCTCATTACATTTCCTACTGAAGAGCGATGGATATTCAGTATATGCCTATATTTTTCTCATTCATTAGCGGTAGCCTTTTCAAAGCTTTAAAGCTAAAATAATAGTCTTCACATAATCTATACTGTTATTGGTTCAGTATATTTTGGTTTCCTAACTACATGACACATGACTTTCAGTTTGTTTCTTTTTAACTGTCACTAATTTTATTTATTTTTACTTTTACTGTCTACCAGAACTACTAGGTTTCATTCATCTGAACGACTAAATCGCATTTATCATTGGATTTCTGTTACGAGTGTATTGTTATCAAGCCATTATCGACTCATGTTCCGAGCAACCGAATAAGATTGATACCCGATATGTTAATAGTTAATACCGTAACGCAATGTATTACAAGTTGTGAGCATGACAGATGCTGGGCACGAATTATTATACAGAATAATTTAACAAGTCATATCAGGTTTTGTAATTACAGAATATTTATGGGTGCAGTTCTTAGCAAAAGGAGTACTGAATTAGGGAAAATTTATTAGTAGTACTATGCAAACTAACCAAGGATAATGTTTTTTTTTAATATTTTCCTATGCTTCTTTTGACGACAATTTCTCAAGAGAGCAAAGTTAAAAATCCCATTTCTTAACTACTGAAGAAATATTTCTAAGAAAAAAATGTTTATTCGTTTTTTCTAACACGTGTTTTACTAAGATTTGAATTTCATAACAAATTATATTACTCCAGCCAAATAGGGTTTTGCTTTTATTGTTCAAGCATTAACTTCTATAACATTACTTCTTTTTACAAGACTTTAGAGACCTTAAAATGATAATAAACTTGAGTTTACATAAATGAATAAAAACATGTCTGATGAAAATGAAATAGTCATCTAAATATGAGTGTACACCATATTAACTGCGTGTCGGTAGGTCTTTTTTCCGTCTCTGGAGCATCCACTTTTAGGTCATTTATCTAAAGTCATGCATTACAAATTCTCCTTTTCTAAGCAATCTTAAATGACAATTTGCCTGCTTTCTGTGCTGCCCTCGCACTCTGTTGCCTTGCCCTGTGGGCCTAGGGTGGGGGCGCATGGATCCTGGGATGGGCCGTGCAGGGGGGAATAGAAGTATTCTTTACTATATATATATATATATATATATATATATATATATATATATATATATATATATATATATATAGGAAATATATATATATATATATATATATATATATATACTAGCTGTACCCGGCCACGCGTTGCTGTGGCTCAGTCTGGATAAATGGAAAAGAAAGAAAGAGAAAGCACGTTTCAAATATTTTTAATTTATAAAGGCTGCAAAGCTGTTACTTATTTAGCACTACCCAGGGGGCACGTGTAGCTTAAAGTATGCTACGGACGCGAGTAACGTTACCCCCCCCCCCAACATATTTTATAGTTCAGTTTTTAGTACTTGCTTGTTTTATGTAATATCTTGGCGAAAGAATTGTGTTCCCTTCCGCCCGCTGCATTGGAAATAAAAAAAAATAAAAAAATGCTTAATTTTATAATACTTGTGGGTATACAATATTTTTTGTTGTTCCATTGTCTGTGCAGATATATAGATTGTCTGGTTTGCCGACTCAAGAACACGCAACATATAATTTTCCATGTGAGAAGCAATACGTGTCTAAATCTAACCCGCACAATTGTAAAGATTGTCCCTGTGCTTTATTTATGGTGATTGCAAACGCCAATCGAATTGGGAATTGCAATCTCTTAAATTTAAATGGCATATCTGTTGGAATCATATGGGAATTCGAGGAATGAGGACATCTTCATTTTTGAATGGTCTTGTCAAAATCATTCCTTCTACGACGTTGCTCAGTAATTTTTTTACTGCAAGCCGTGTGCCGTTGCAAAGCTTTGGTTGGTTGATATTTCGCAACATTATAATTGGCACGCCAATTTTCAATTGCAGTACGTGCGGTGGCATCCCTGGCAGATCGAGTGAATTCAAAAATTCTGTTGGATAATGAACCGCTTCGTCTCCTTCCACAACAGTGTCAACGGACTTGTATGTGACTGCCTCGCTTTGAATGTTATACTGAATGATGTTAAGTTCGTAGACGTCTTTGTTTTCGTAGACGCCTTTGTTTTCGTCTTTGTAACTCGTTCACTCCGCCAATCATGATTCTTATAATTGGTTTGAATATTGGGAAATACTTTTTCAACCTATTCTTCTTTTGACGATACTAAATTGCAGAAGTTATGAGGCAATGAAATTCGTCCTGATGTCAAATCAACCGGCACCTTTCCGTTTCCAATTTCCAGCAATTGATGTGAGAATAACTCAGCTGATCGATCGTCTTGCAGATGGACAGGCATATTTCTAGATAATTTCAACGTCTTTACGTGTCGCCACAAAGTAGAGTATTTCAGGCAAGCATTTATTTCGTCCGCTGGTGTCGATCGAGGAATTATAGGTAATGTTTGCCTGAAATCTCCTGCAAGCAATATTAATGCGTTCCCAAAAGGTCTGATGTTTCCACGCAAATCTTGCAATGATCGATCAAGAGCCTCGGGTGATTTTTTGTGTGCCATTGTACATTCATCCCAAACAATAAGTTTGCATTTCTGCAATACTTTTCCCATGCCGGATGCTTTGGAAATGTTGCACGGGGGAGTTTCAATGAATTGCATGTTCAATGGCAATTTAAAAGCTGAAAGTGCAGTTCTACCACCTGGTAGCAATGTCGCAGCTATTCCGGACGACGCAAGAGCTAAGGCTATGTCATTTTGGGATCGAATTGGTGCCAGAATCAACCTAATTAGGAACGTTTTACCAGTTCCTCCTGGTGCATCTAAGAAGAAGATTTCTCCAACCCCGTTATTGACGGTTTGCATTATTGATCGTAAATGCCTTTTTGCTCAAGCGTTAGCTTAGGAATATTTTATTGCACATACGACAAAAGATCACCCGTGTTGTAATTTTGTTCACGACGCAATTCTACATCGAACGAAGCATCAGCAGATCGATTCGGTGATGGCATTCCCAATTGATTGAGAACTTTGTTCGCGATTTTTAAGCACAAATCTTCAATCATTATCAACGCTTCGTTGTAGATTTCTGCTGTGAAATCTATGTTCATATTTGAATTTTCCTCGCGTATTCGACGGAATATATCTTCAGCCATGTGCGATTTATATTTTTCCGTAACTCTGTTGCAGATGAAGAGAACAGGCGGTCAATATGATTGCAAACAACGCACGAATTTGTTTTGGATTTGACGTATTGCACGCGTCATTAATGCATACATCCCAGTGTCGGTCGTTCTCCAATAAATCCAGAGCTTGACATGCACTGCGGAAATCTGGCATGTGTAACGCCGTTGACAATTCTCAATTGCTGGAAAGACGTTGGACCGGGCACATTTACCAACAGCATGCGAAGACAGAAGCATTCATCTTGATTGGGATGCACGGTGTACAGTCTGCCTATCGTAGTTTTTTTTAATATGCCAGGTTGTCCGTCGACTCGCTCTCCTCGTTTGCGTCGTTCAAATGATTTTCTACTCGCATTCCATGTGTAATATGTAGGCACTTCCGAATACAGTAGAGTTTTCGCAAACACGTCATTTTGACATAACGTGAAGAAAGCAGTTAACGTTGTAGCCGGTGGATTCAGGGCTATTTGTTGCACAGTTGCAGCTGTGAAATACACGCGTTGTCCATTTTCAAGATGTACTGCTAAGTGAACAACAGCTGGACTTCGTTCATGTATGGGAAATGTAAGAATTCGCCATACAGCTTCATTGCTGCTTATGTATCTTCCAACCTGATACTGTGCGATTTCATCGATATTCCGAAAACGAAATATTTCAATCCGCACGAAGAAATCACTCCGAAGAGGTCAATTTCCCGATATAAGTTGAATTCCAATGAAAATCAATCGATACAGCTCAATTCCACCGCCAATTGCACAGAAAAATAAGAAAAACAATTTAAAAAACGTAATGAAAAACAATGAAAAAATTAAAAATTAAACTATGCTCACGAAATAAACGCTATGGTAAACGACACAATTCTATTCCAACGCAATGACAAACGAAATAATTAACCTTCTGAAGGCCACTAAAGCAGATCGATTGCACTGAAAAAGAAGAAAAAAAGTTATAACAAAAACATATAAATTTGAAAAACTTTAAAAAAGGAAAAAATAAACTATACTCACGAAATGAACGCTATAGTAAACGACACAGCTCAATTCCAGCGCAATGCGAAACGAAAAATTTCAATCCGCTGTAAGAAATCACTCCGAAGAGGCCAGTTTCACGATATAATTTGAATTCAAATGAAAATCAGTCGAACACCGGACAGTGGTTCTCTTATCTCTTCGATCGTCTTTTATTGTCTAGAACGATCCCTCCGTATTTTACGACCTGTGGGGACTGCTGATAGTGGGGTCGCACCCCACCGTGACAAATTTCTGTTCTGAGGGAGAAGGGAAAGACATTTCTCATTTGCGGTAAAATACTTAGTATAGCGTTTGTATCAAAAAAGCATGTTTATACCTGTCACAGGTGAGGCATCTATATAACAGGTATATAAAAACACTTACGTATTCGAATGCAAAGTTGTGTCAAATTTTCAAAGAAATTGGTGAAGAACTTTCGGAGATTTGAGGTTTTGAACAAACGAACATTTACATTTTTATTTATATAGATATATATATATATATATATATATATATATATATATATATATATATATATATATATATGGCTGTCTACATCCACCGATGTGGGTCAAAAACTGGAAGGCTGTTCTATCTACTCAAATTTCGATGTCTAAAATCTCAAATAGTTCGTGGGAGAGCTTCGAAGGATGAGTCCTTAGTAATCCTTTTAATATATTTTATTACACCCGTAGACGGACGCACATGAATCACAAACAAACATGTATATACTCAAATCAGAAGGTGGGGCGATCGTAAATCTCGAACCGAGACACACGTCTGCACGTTGTGGCTCTCGGCGCTCAACTGTGTTTTTCTCGAAGCCAAAAATCGGCGTTGCCACTCCACTCAACTAAACTACAGATCGTGTGCCGGCGACATCCTCCCACCTTTTGATTTTTAAGTTTTACAAAGAAAATCAAAACAATCATTCTAAAAATTATCATAAATATAAACTAACTCTACTAAGTATCTCTAACTTTAAATCTAACAATAAATCAAATTTAATTGGTTAAGTATGTAAAAGGAAATAAAGAAACAGAACAATTAAACTTAAAGGTTCACTTAATAAGAAGAAAAAAAATGAAGAAAGAAAAAATACTAAACAGTGAAAACTATAGAATGGCACGAACTTAAAATTCAGTTTCAAAATGCAAATATCACTAATACTAAAATAAACATTAAATATCTACATTGAGTTCAAGTTAATGAAAGTTCAAGAGGGTAAAGTCTTTTTACTGGCCTGGTCAACTTTCCAGCCTTCGTTTTCACTTTTACAACTCGTACTTGATTGTCTTTTCCTGGATAAGTAGCAATCACACGACCAATTGGCCAATCTGATCTCTTTTGATTGTCCTGTCCAACAAGAACGATATCGTTGATTTCGATTGGTCTCACGAATTTTGCTTTCAAAGGCTTTTGCACCAACAGTCCAAGATATTCATCACGAAATCTTTTCCGAAATTGTTGTCTTAATCGCTGGTGATATCTCCATCTCTTCGAAAGGTTTATTTGATCTAACTTGTCAACATCGGGAACTCCAACAGTTTTTACATCCTGGATAAACAACGAGGGAGTTAATGGTTCAAGATCAGTAGGATCCTCTGACAAATATGTCAGCGGTCGAGAATTTATGACTGACTCTACATCACAAAGAATCGTTGACATTTCTTCAAACGTCAAACATGCTCTACCAAGAACTCTCCGTAGTAACTTCTTTACGGTTTGGATCAGTCTTTCCCACCAACCGCCCCACCAACTGGCAGTTGGAGGGTTGAATTTCCATTGTATTCTCATTACAGAAGAAAAATTCGAAATCTGGTCCCAGTCGATAGATCTTAATAACCGTTCAGCTCCAACAAAGTTGGAACCGTTATCGCTGTATATCACAGATGGACGACCTCTTCGGGCGACAAATCTTCGCAGTCCCAATAGGAAACCATTCGTAGATAAACTCTCAATAAGCTCTAAATGTACCGCACGGTACACAGCACATGTGAAAATCAAGATCCACGCTTTCCTGGCAGTTTTCAAATGAAGTGGGCCTGCGACATCGACCCCTGTCACTTCAAAGGCGGACGCGTCTCACACTCTATCTTCAGGAAGGCTAGATGGTAAAGTTTCAACTGCCTTTGCTGTATGTCTCTTGCATGGAACACATTTTGCCAAGACTCTCTAAACAGTTTTCCTTCCTCTTAGAATCCAGAATTTTTGCCGTAGATTTGAAAGCACAAATTGGGTACCAGCATGGCTAAGCAGCAAATGATGGTCAAGTATTAATCGATGTACAAGTTCATGGTCAGATGGTAAGACAATGGGACATCTAAAATCTTCACAATCATCTCTTCTAATGATTTTGGTCTTCAATCTGTAGAGTCCATCTTGGTCGATAAATGTTAGAAGACCTTTCAAACTGTTTTCTTCATTAAACGATTCATCTTGAATTATTTTCAATAGCTTCTTTTAAGCTAGGTTGATTTCTTGAACTGTCAAACTTCCCCTAAACTTTCTCTGCGGTTGACGACAGTTCCTCACAAATCGAAGAATCCATGAAATCATTCTTACTATCTTAAAATAGCTTGAAAAATATTTCAAGTACCATTTTTCTTTGGTTGCAGTCAAATTTGAAGCAACAGTTTTTCTTTTTTCTCTCTGAATCTCTTCGTAGTTCAGGACAACTTCTGATGTGGGCCACACCTCTTCTCTTTTCTTCAACCATTCTGGCCCCTTCAACCATCTGGATTTAACTAATGCACTTATTGAACAACCTCGGGATGGCAAATCTGCAGCATTAAAGTTTCCAGGGACGTGCCTCCAAGTTCCATTCGACGTTAATGATCTGATTTCTTTAACTCGGTTCTTCACAAACACACTCCAATTTTCATCCTTTTCTATCCAAAACAATGCTGTTAAAGAGTCAGACCAGTAGAAAATGGGAATTCCTTCAAGATCCAAAGCTTTTTTCACAACAGAGGAAAGGCGTGCTCCTATGCAACAAGCTAATAACTCTAATCTTGGAATTGTGGTTTTACGAAGGGGAGCCACTCGACTCTTCCCAGAAACAAATGTCACTGATATATCATCACCTACAGCTTTTCTAAGAAATATCACAGTACTGTAAGCGCACTTGCTAGCATCGCAAAAGATATGCAAACTCAGGCCATCAATTTCATCTATATTTAGGCACCTGGGAATTTTCATTTCTGATAAAAGGGGCAAATCACGAAGCCAGGAAGCGAATTCTTTTTTATAGTCTTCGGGCAGGACTGTGTCCCAACCAATTTTCAAGTTCCAACTTTTCTGGATAAGCAACTTGGGAATCAATGTTGCGGGGCACAAAATTCCAAGTGGATCAAAAATCTTATGAACCATACTTAAGACGTTTCTTCTTGTCAAACCAGTGGTTAAGCTTCTCAATTCCACTGTATCACAGAAGATATTATCTTCGGCCTTATTCCATAATACTCCTAAAACAGGTATGGGTTCAGATGGATCAGGATTAATGTTTAAAGACGTATGCTCCCACCCTCTTAGGTCAAAGCACGCAGTAGCCAATATGTGCTTAGACTCTTCAATGAATCGATGTAATGTATTTTCGTCTGGAACCGAAGTGACACAATTGTCAACATAGAAGGCTTTCATTAATCTAGTGACAGTTTCTGGAAAGTCCACCAAGTTCTTTTCTAGATGATGATTCAGCACAGCTCCTAGTAGGAAAGGGCTACAATTTAAGCGAAATACTACACGCTTATGTCTTAAAACTTTGACATTTTTCTTCTCGAAATCCTTCCACCAAAAGAATCTTAAGAATTCACAATCAGGATTAAACACCGATATCTGAAGAAATGCTCTTTTTATGTCAGACACAACACCTATTTTTTCTTTACGAAATCTCAATAAGATAGGGAGAATCTCTTCTAGAAGGTTTGGACCCTTCTCTAAACAGTCGTTCAATGACAATGATCCCTTAGTACGACAACTTGCGTCAAAAACTGGACGTATCTTTGTAGTAGAAGTCTCTTTGAATACGCCTCTGTGCGGTAAATAATGACTCTTCTTCTTAATTTCATCGGACGAAACCTCTTCGATAACTCCATCTTTAATCCATTCATCAAATACAGCTTCATAGTCTTTGAACTGATTTCTCTGAAGCAGTTTTTTGGTAACTGATTGTAAACGCTCTTTACAAATATCTTCATTAGTCTTCAAATCAGTATGGTCTGCTATCCAAGGTAAACGAACTTCGTAACGTCCTTCATTGTTAACAGTGACTGTCTCCTTAAAATAATTTAGAGCAGCAGTTTCCATTTCTTTTCTTGACTGGACTTCAACGGGGTCCCGAATTCCTAACGTGTCCAGTCGCCATAGATTTTCTATACTAGAACCACTAACGAACAAAGATATCGATGACATAGCGGTGGTAACATTTCTGTTTGAGCAGTTGTTATCTTCTACTTCTCCCATTAATAGCCACCCAAATTTACTTTCAATTGCAACTAAATTGGGATTCAAACGTTTAGTTTTCCCGCTTACGATTTTAAAATAATTATCTGCACCAATAAGAAAAGAGATATTTTCATTTTCCAAAGTTCCATTATTAACATCACACAAATTAATTCCTTCAGTTTTTAGTTCATTAATTATATCATTAGGAGCGAATTCCAATGGAGCACTAGATACTTCATCAATTTCTAACGCTTCTATTATTATTTCTTCCTTATCTCGAGTGTCTGTAATTTTGACCTGCACTCTAGCACATTTTATCCGAGTTGGAGCCTTTGATCGAAACGTATGAATAAAAAGTTCCTCCTCACCCACTATGTTCAACGATAACTGTCTCGATAAATCTTTTCGAATGAACGATCGTTGCGAACCTGGGTCATATAATGCGCGAATTATTTTGCTCGATGACTTCCCTACTAATTTAACAGCAGCAGTTTGCAATAAAATTTTGTTTTGCCCATTGTTTACATGATTAGCAACGGCACTATCAATTTTATTTTGTTTACTATTGACATGTCTGGTAATTGGTTTGTCTTTTTTCGAAGGTTTGAGAGCCTCAGCTTTTTTATTTTCCCTTTTAAAGCACAGCGCAATATTATGCAACCCTCCGCAGAACAAACAAGAACCTCTCGTAGTGCAGTCCTGCAAACGATGTTTGGGTTTCAGGCATAAATAACAATTCCAATTACGTCTACAAAATTCCTTTCGTTGATTTACATCAAATGAATCACAGTCTTCACTCCTGTGACTCCTGGCACAAAAAATGCATGAGTCATTAGTCGATGTCAATAATTCTGTTGCTGACGCCACATCTAGTCGCCTCAAAGGCGCTCTTGAGAAGCCCGCGTTTTGCTGACTAGTGTATTTTCTGTTATTCGTACTATTCCTACCAAAATTTCTGTTATCTTTCTGCAGCGAAGATGGTTTTATTTCTGATTTATGAATCTGAAAAGCTCGTTCGCGAGATTGGACCTCGTTTCGAAGAAAGTTTATGAGAGTTTGAACACTCCAATTTTTATCATTATCTTGAATGCGAGTAAATTCTAAAGTTAATTCACAAGGAAGTAATTTCAATAATATTGGACAGAGTAAACAACCATAGGTATTTTCTGCGACTCCTAACGCTTCTAAGCTACGAATTTGGGTTTCACATTTGTCATATAAATTACGCAATCCATTAATATCAGATACAGTCTTAATAGGAGAAATATTCAACAAATTAGATAAATGAGCCTGGATAAGCATAGAATGATTTCCAAATCGCTTTATCAGGAGTACAATTGCAGCTGCATAATTCTTTTCGGTTAAACTAAATCCACTGATAGCGTTAAAAGCTAAACCACCTAGCAACGATTTTAAATACCCGAACTTGTCGATATCACTTAACGATGGATTATTATGAATAGCGTTTTCGTATTGATTCATGAAATCCAAATATTTATCGGGATCACCATAGTATTTTGCTATCATAAGTTTTGGTAATTTTACTGTTTTTATCTCTGGAGGGAGGTGAACATTAGTTTCTTCTGATGAGATGCAATTATTTGCAGAATTACTTTGAACAGCATCCTTTTGAAAATGTTTAATACGATTCATAAGTTTTGTTTTATAATGTATAACCTTATCTTCATATTCCGAACATGTATTAACTTCACTTTCGATTTCATTCGGTTTCAAAGATGTTTCGATTTCAGAATTTAGTTCTTTAACTGTCGAGTCACTATTTAACAATAGTTCTAAATTACTTTCTAACGTGTCTAAGTCAGCATCTTTATAATTAAGAACAGTTTCGATTTTAGTAAACAACTTGGTTATTTGAGTTCTCAGAGTCGAACGTTTATTTTTGAGTTTTAAAAGATCATCCATATTCAATTCGAAATTCAATCAATAAAAGGCGTTAAACAGTTCAATTATCTCAATGACAAAAACAATAATGTTCAACTTACCCCACACTTCTGTCAATCAGAATTAAATCACAGTTCGAATCAAAAAATAAGGCAAAAGTTACCTTTCAAATAAAAATCAAGAGTTCGACGATTTTCTAATCTCTAAGGATCCCTGGAGGCGGCACCAGAAATGTTCTATCTACTCAAATTTCGATGTCTAAAATCTCAAATAGTTCGTGGGAGAGCTTCGAAGGATGAGTCCTTAGTAATCCTTTTATTATATTTTATTACACACGTAGACGGACGCATATGAATCACAAACAAACATGTATATACTCAAATCAGAAGGTGGGGCGATCGTAAATCTCGAACCGAGACACACGTCTGCACGTTGTGGCTCTCGTCGCTCAACTGTGTTTTTCTCGATGCCAAAAATCGGCGTTGCCACTCCAATTAACTAAACTACAGATCGTGTGCCGGCGACAAAGGCCTTCGTTCTATGCCGAGCGCAATCCGGTGCATTGGAAATACGCGTCTACACTCATCACTTGGCACCGTCACGTTTCAGGACGATAATAAAAGAATTTTTTCCCCTTGTATCCATTCATCAACAAGTTATGTATACATTTTGATAATAGAGAAAATGAATTAAAGAAAACTTTACAATTAGAGTTAACAATTACTGAAAATATTTAATTTCAAAATTCTTAGCTTACTATAATTGATAATTCCTTGTTTATTTCACATAAACTATACTGTTTGTACTTGGGGTACTTTGAGGTTTCTCTAAAAAGGCCTCACCATTTTTATTTATTGACATCAGATACCGAGTATATTTTCTTTGATATTTATCACAATATTTTTCTTACATATTTATTCTTCCTGAAATTGAAGCCGTCTGCCACACAGATGTGATGGGGAAATTCTGAGATGCAACAAAAAGGAAGCATTATAAATAAACTTCCCTGAAACCGATTCGTTTGCAAAAGAAATTGACCGATGCGGAAGCGAGAATAAGAGATGTACCAAATTAATCTAAGAGAATAAATATTCATTCATTTAAAGTTCAAACAACTAATGTTTTAGAGAGAAGTAAAGTTGAAGGTTCTGAAAAGGGATTTATTGAGAAATAGATAAAAAAATAATTCCTAATCCATAAAATGGGGTAATAATCCATAGAAAGAGGTATAAAATAATCCATGACAATAATCCATCCAAAAACTGTAATTCAATAGGTAAACAATAGTCCATAAATCTAGGTTTAATTTCATTCTGGCAGAAAGAAATAATCAAGCGAAGAAAATGATCAAACTACACCTGAGTATTTGTTTTAAAGCATTGCATCTGGCTCTAACTTGAGTATTTTACGCTGCTTAAGGTAACCCTTCTTCTAACTTCTTTTTCCATATTATCCGAGTTATAGTTTCACTGTGTACCCCGTTGTAATAGTAACAAAATGAGTACTAAATATAGTGATAGCGAAATAATATTTCGTATAAAACACTGTTTTGTGGCTGCTGCGCAATATATTTTTTTGGTTTGCCTATGACGTCAAACGCCCCTTGTCTATAATAGATAGAGCTGGATGACGGCCGAATGGCTAGGGTGTTGGCATCTGGTACCACAGTTCGTGAGTTCTGATCCCTCTCTTGACATTGATATTTTTAGGCGTTCGGAATCGACTTTAAGCAATAGGTCCTGGTCAAATTAGCCCTCGTTTAGCAAAAGTTGACCGTAGCACCCCAAGTCAAACTAAATCTATAATAGAGAGGAATGCTAGTATAAACTATGCTTAAATATAAATACAAGCGTACTAACGTTGCTACGTATCATAAGACGAGAAGTATTACTAAAATTAAATATCAGGCCCTTTTGGCAACAAAGTATAATACTCTTTAAATCCCAAAATAGGTCAATTGAATGCTATTTTACCTTAAAGTATAAGTTCCTGTGAATCGTGAGGCTATAAGTAAGTAAAAAGGTATTGAACTAAAAATAATCAATTTATATATTAAGTAACCGTCCGCCCACATGGTGTTGTGTTTAGCGTTCTGTGCTGCCACGTCGGGGGCTTGGGTTCAAATCCCGAATATAGCCTGGTCGTTTCCGTGTTACCCCCCTCATAGGAAACAATTCTGGCTCTCCTATATGGTGCTCCTATAATCAAGTTATCAATGAATCGTGGTGAATGTCTCACGACGAAGTTCCTCCGCATTAGACAAAAAGAAAGTATTAATCAAATATGGTAAAATTCTGTTTATAATCAAAACAGTTCAAAGCTGTATAGATGTAGTTTCAAAGGGGTTTATTCTAGCACGTTGTATTTTTTATATTTCCCCACATTCGAATGGCATGTATCATTTTAAAATGCTCTTTGAGTTCCAAATATATGCAATTTTGTAAAATGTACTCATTCTCAAAAATCATTAATATCAGTTTAAATGTGTAAACAATATGTTGAATGCCATAAAAAATTTACAATTCTTAGAAAATGGTAATATTGGTATTAACGGGCTTTATAAAAGCGTAACAAAAAAAAGATACACTCATAAAAAATACTGAACTCTCTATTTAAACTAATTCCTTTGTAATAGTTTTCAGATTTTAATCCTTGAGAGCAAAAGACTACAACGTTTTCAAAGAAATATAATTTTTAGATTTAAATTCTAAAGAATGTAATGCTGGAAAATGATCTTTTTCGTAAATACTTTGCTGCAAATATTTTCTGCTCATAAGCGATGATTAAAATGAAATATTTTGATATGTGGTATTTTTATGACGTTCAACAAGAGTCAGCTATTGAAATTTTTAAAAAGCTTTATTTCTCCAAATATTTGATCTTTTGAATCATGTCTTTTTGAATGGACTACAAATAGTTGCAATTTCTTTATTTCCGAAAAATAGACTGAACGGGAAATTTTAACTTACATATAATCTTCTTCAGAAAGTATAAAGTAGCATCTCGAGATATACCCATGTACAAATTTGGGGAAAATTGATAGTTTTTACAGTACAGTGTGTCCCAAAAATAATGGTAGGCTTTGAAATGGTTATAGATATGGAACAAATCATGTTGCAGACATGCGTCACACCTTAAATGAAAAATAAACACTCAAAGTTTATGTGTATAAATCTCACGGGAAGACTCCAACAGATTCCGGAACTAGCACTGGAAAATTCCGGAGAATTCCATTTTTCCAGTTAGACGAAGCTGCTCCATGTTGTACTACAATCGTGCGGGAATTTCTTAACGAAACGTTTCCTCAGCGATGGGTCAGACGAGGAGGATAGATTGTCTGGCCCCCACGGTCTCCAAACCTTAATCCCAAGGATTTCTACTTTTGGGGTTATGTAAAAACACAAGTACATTCCATTCATGTCCGAACTCTGGACCCTTTAAAAGAAAGGATCACTGAACCTGTTTCGTCTATCACGCCGAATGTTCTCTGCCGTGTATGGGAGGAGACTTAATATCGTCTTGACGTCTGCAGGGCAACTAAGGGGGCAGACATCGAGGTCTGCTGAACATGTAAGAAACTGCACAACTAGAACATGTAAGATTTTACTCTCCAATTTGACGTACATTTCATTGTTCTACAATGCTTAGTTCCGAAGCTATAACCATTTTAAGGGGACAGTGGACCTTCAAACCTAACTTTTTTTGTTTTCAATGGATTTGCTTGAAATTTGAATATTTGATTAGCACCATAGATATGTAAAAGTGGTTAAAATTTAATGATGAAATATTAATAAGTTATGAATTTTGAATTATTAACTATATCAAAAATTGGCCTAATTAAAAATGTTCCATGCGCATTTTTTTGCATATAATACGGTAATTTTTATTTACAGGATACCTTATAGAACTAACAATGAAACTTATTGCTTATTTTAAGCATTCATTAAAAATATAAAGAGAAAAAATAATAACAGTTAAAACACCCTTTTTATTACGCAAAATACCTCTAAATCATCTTTTTAAGTACAAAATTTAGAAATTCTGAGCTACGAAGCATAATTATTTTCAATAATATTTATTTGCTATTATTGAAAATTACAGTTAAGTATATAAAACTTAAATTTCAAAGCAATACGATAATTAAAAATGCGCCTGGAGCAGTTTGAATATTCGTATGATATGAAAATTTTTATTTTGAGAAAAACACATTTAAAGTTATTGCTATTAGTAACCACCTAATATCTAAATTAAATACAAATGCCTATAACTAGGAAAGTAATCACAGAAATTAAAAATTCTTTTTGCAACACATTCCTACTCGTCCGTAGATTCACAATTCATTAAAATAAAAAAATCGAATTTTTAGACAAATTTCACAATTTTGAAAGTCCACTGTCCCCTTAAACCCCGCAATTATTTTTGGGGACACACTGTATTAATTGATTACTTCCCATCTTAAGAAAATATATTTTTTTATTTCTTCATAATAAGGTGTAAGAACACTGCATGTGCATGAAATGTATTATATACTTTCTTCAAATCGTTCTTCAATAGCCCAATCTTTGTTATTTCAACTTTCTTTTAGTTTTGAGTGTACAAGAAGTTTATGAATGTCATACTGTCTTTTTCTGACCCTAACGACATCCAAAAAGTCAAATTATGATAATTTTATAAATTTCATATGCTCTCATATTGTAATCTTCCTATTAAAGCTGAATTCAAAACAGATTTATCACATGCTAAATATTTCTTCAGCTGCAGGTTCTCTGTAAGGGATTTCAACAATAGTACCTAATGTTAGTTAATGATGATGTCCTATCTTATTCCACGGTATTCTGCTCTTCTTGTTTCAGCAACCTAAATTACTTGTCCCGTTTCATATCTATCGTGTAAACAGTTTCAGTAATTTTACATATGTTGCCCTTGTGTTTGAGTCGAGATCTAATTCCTTAACTCATATACAAATCCTCGATTAGCCCAATGAACCTGGGATTGCTAAGTTAACATATTGTAAGGAATTCATGTTGATCGATTGTTGTTTAAAATGGTATAATTTAGTTATGCTTAAAAAAACACAAGATGCCTAGTAGTCACAAAACGTATGTTTTGCATTCATTGGATTCAAACTCTTTACGTTGTACATTACAATGGTTTATTATATTTTTGTTGTAAAAATGGGCTTTATTTATTGTATTGGGTATTACATATTTCCTGAACATTTTCAAAGTTTGACTCACAACCAGTCCCTTATATAACAATAAATTCAATATTCAATCTTAAATCCTTCGATATTCATGTTAATATGTTTATTATGAAATATTTATTAATTTGACGAAGAATATAATCATATAACAAATACATTTCCGAAAGCACAAGGCGTTTCAGAATGAGGCATAATCACTTCATTCATGAACGTGCATTCCCTTTTCATTTAATTGGGAGGATTACATCTAAATAATTATCTCTTTAATGTTCGTAACTTGATGTTTATTTGTTAATTAAATGCAACTTCAGATATGAGTTCTCTCCGAAATCTTTAACTAAACTTAATTAATAGCGTTTGATTCAGAATTCTTTGAAAAAAAACGAAACACCTTGAAGGTGAGGAATACTTTCAATTTGAAAATTTACTGTGTTGTAGCAAATTAAGAAATATACGTGTTTATGTCCAATGAAAGGGATTTGTACTAGAAGTAATTGTGTATGTGTGCCTCAAAAGACCGACTTCTCATAGCTTAATGCAAATTAGAAAGAGCGTAAATCAAATTTCATTGTTTTCGAATCCGATCTGTTAACATATTAGAGGAATGATCGGCCTGAGTACTCTTTTACGTTCACTTTAAAGATGTTGAAGCAAATTTGATAAATTCGTAAATTAGTTGTTCCCTGATAAGATCTTCCAGCCACGTATATTAGAAAATAAAATGTAATTCAACTAAAAGACATTCTGTTGATATTAATGCAATGTAATTTAAACATCACTCCTGATTAAATTATTCTGAAAAAATAGACATTTTACTGGCAGCTATTTTAGTGACAGAACCGAACTTTATATCAAAAGACAAGAGAGAATTTGTTAATTTAATATGCTGCTGTGATATAACTTCCTTGCATATAATAAAGATATGAAAACAAATTAGAAAAAACCCTTCACAAGTTTAAGTGAAAATACAGTAAGCTTAGATTAAATCTTAAGGAAGAAGTTTTTATAGCATATCAATGTCAGAAAAATCATACTTTGTTAAAGTCGACCCAGATTTATTGTTTATATAATATTTCTAAAAGACAGTATTACAAATTATTTTATAACAAACAACTTTACTTTCTGGACATCTTGAATGCTTTGTAAACAGTTGGCGAAACTTATAAGGAGTTAGATTGTATCATGTCAACAATAAAATTTTCACTTTTTCATAATCCTGAGCTATACTTATCCTTTTTCGAGTTATTATCTCGAGTAATTTATACCTACGTCGTAAGGTACCCTAAGTCATACGGTAGTAATTCTAAGAAATTCGGAACCAGAAATTCTTTAAGTATTTTGACCATTTCAGCTTGCCACTCAAAGAGACCTAGGTACAGGCTAGTATCGTCATTATAAGGACCAAATTTTTGAACAAGGGTAAATCTAATTTAGACTTTGTGCGGAAAGTTAACCAGATTCATTACGGGAACTGTCTTTAATAAAGGTTTCCTCCTAGATTTTTAATTTTTGTAGCTCAGAATATATATGTAGCTTACCTTTTCATACAATCTTCACTTTCAAGGTCCATCTTTTGTTTTCTTCCTCTTGTTTTACGCATCTCTTTTCTTTTACGTTCTGCGGTTACGTTGGCTCTCTGAATCATTATGGAATTAAGCAATTTTATTATCTTTTACAAATTCCTCTGCGTAGTTCTAATTGGAGATTATCATTGTTAAATCAACCACTTTATGATTTGACAAGACCTCTGACCCTAATTCAGTCACCAATGTAATTAAATCCACCTTACGTGCCTTAACCAAGAACGTCATTTTCCTTTTCTTTTATGTTAAACCACTAAACACTACTATAAGCAATTGTAACCTTAAAATACTTCTTATTTAAATGAAAATTCAGACAGGAGAATCAGTGATAGAATAACTGAATTAAAACATTCATCATAAATCAAAACCTGCAAACTGAAACCAAACATGTAATGATAACATGTAATTCAACATGTAATTCAAAATTCCATAATATAATTCGAAATTAATGATACCATATAACCAAAAAAGAAAACGTAGAACAGTTTTAAAACAAAATTATATGTAATTAAAATGATGATTAAATTTAATAAATGCTTACCTTCATTAATTATATAGTAAAACATCATTAAATCAAGATATATTAATGTAATACTGGAAATCATAAATCTCGAAAGTAAAATTTCATTTTCATTAAAACAAAATAACGCTTCCATCCATTTTCATTTAAACAAGAAAAATCAAACCATTTCACACATAAATTCTATATTTCACTTGAATGCAGTTTCATTAAAGCAAGAAAAATTAATCACATCACATACAAATTCCATTTTTCACTTGAACGCGGTTTCATTAAAACAAGATATAAAAGCGAAATCATTTTTAATATACATTAGACTTGTAAATAATGAACTGTATTCTTTGACAATAATGATACTAAAAATCAGATGTACGTATGGAGGGTTCAGTGTTAAAGTGATCTAAGTCCGTTTTCTGGCCATTTCGCTCTAAAACTGCCATGATACGGTAAATACATTATATTTTTCAATGCAATAGTGAACCAAGTCAGTAGTATGAATTTTGTGTGATTGAAACAAACAAAAAAACACATTAGTCAATGGCTCAACTTAAAGATAAGTTTTCTCAGAAATGAATCTCGTGTACTTGGTTTACTTTAACTCTGAACCCTCCATATATTACATTACGATTTTCCTGGAAGAAAATAAAACATATTTCAAATTTACCGAGAAGAAAACTTCATAATTTTCTTCGTTTGATCCATCTCGTCTGGACTCCATGACTTCCAACAGAATGTATTAATTCTGAATACTTCATAACAAATCCATGTTCGAGGTCCATTGTTGGTGCAGCATTTTTTTGTGGTAGATTTCCCAGTGGTAATTAAAGACTTGCAGGACACAAGGACTCTTTATTAGACAGGACATCTTAACATAACTTATATGAAATGAAGCATCACATTTTGTTTCACGCAAGTAAACGTATTTCAAGCATAGCAACTATGGATTACGATATAAACAACTAATGATTTGTGCCTCTGTCTTTCCTTTTTCCCTTTACATACCGAGGAGTCTACTTTGGATAGAAGGGGGGAATATTACATATGTTACGTTTTCCATTTTTCTCACTCTGACTCATAAAATACAGTCGAACCCCGTTACAGCGAACCCGGTATATAACGAACTCACGGATATAACGAACGAAAATTTTGGTCCCGCCATTTTCATATTGTACGTAATTTAATTAGTATTGTGCCAGTTTAATGTAATCGATTTTAGTCGATTTAATTCATTAATGATAATTTTTTTATAGATTTTATCATTTTTAATACATCATTATTGAATACACATTGCAACTAATGAGTTATACATTTTGTGAATTCTAGCATTTTTCTTAATGGTTTGGATAAATCGAACCACCGGATAAAGCGAACAAAACCTTCGTCCCTTGAAGTTCGTTATAACGGGGTTCGACTGCAATAGCAAAATTCTTTATTTGGCTCTCTAGTCCAGTTAATGCACATATAAAGAGTTGGTAATTCATCTTAATTGCTTTGTTTTCAATATGATTCCCCTTTGTCTCGATATATCAGTGATAAAAGCCGGATCTGGGGAGTTACATTAACACAACTAACGTAACTAGACTTCTCAGCCCTTTAAAAAAAGCTTTTTTGGTTACTAATTCCTAGTCCTTTTTATTGTGAACGAGTCTGACTAGACGGGGGAAAGGTTGAAAAGACTGATATTCTCTGTTCTTGAGTGCTAAGAATCTTGTATTTATTTTTCTTTTCCTGGGCTCGGCTCCTAATTTCTGATAAGAACTATTACCTATAGTTTTTATTATATATAAATCTTTATGGCACTATTCTGGCCCTATTCTAGGCTTTTAAAATCAGATGATTTCTTTAACAATTACACTAACGTACAATACGCGGTCCTCTTCCGTTTAAAGATCTTAATCATTCCTCTTTAAAATTCAGTTTTAATGAATGAAATAGTTGTATGGTACTTTATTTCAGTCGAACCCGGTATATAACGAACTCACGGATATAACGAACGAAACTTTTGTCCCGCCATTTTCCTATTGTACGTAATTTAATTAGTATTGTGTCAGTTTAATGTAATCGATTTTAGTCGATTTAATTCATTAATGATCATTTTTTAATAGATTTTATAATTTTTTTAATACATCATTATTGAATATACCTTGCAAATAATGATTTATGCATTTTGTGAACTCTAGCATGTTTCTTAACGGTTTGGATATAGCGAAACACCGGATAAAGCGAACAAAACCTTTGGTCCCTTGAAGTTCGTTATAACGGGGTTCGACTTACTATGTTTCGGTTTATACATATCGCTCACTCCTTTCAACAACGTCACATCTAAAAAAAAATGGGGGTTTTCAGGAGAGTGATTTTAAAATTTAAAAGTAGAATAGAATGTATTAAAAATAAATATTAATTCTGCCCTCTGGCGGCTAAATATTGAGCGGAGAGATCTGACAATCTTGCAAGGATATACTACTCTTTCAGGGCATTCTGAAAACAAGCATAACTAAAAATCGCCTATTTTTGAGATATGACGTTGTTGAAAGGAGTGAGCGATGTAAAAAACATTTCAGTAGAATAATTGTTAATTAGATGTTAGAAGGCTGTAATAATGTACACATAGTTTGTTTCAGTAATTTTCCATAAACTATGTTCATAATATCGTCTTATTAAATTTTATGTTTGCAAACTTTCACATGCCAAATATTATAACGTTTCGAAGTTAAGATACAATACATGATCAGGAAAACACATACTTCGTCAATCTTTTTTGTAATCAGCAAACAAATTTTAAAATTTTTACAAAAAATCGTCATTTCAAAAACGAAATAAACATATCGAGTTGGATATTGTTTCCAAAATATTAAAATTATTCCTAATAATAACGTAATAACCAATCACTGAAGAATTTAATTTATAAGAACTTTGATTTACAAGAATTTTAGTTGAAAAGCATTATTTTTAATCCTTCAACTAGAAATAGCGAAAATAAATGGGGAAAATAGAGATGTAATTATCTGTAACAAAAGATGAGAAATTATCAGGGAATGAAATATATTCAAGTAATTTAAATTGCATCCCTTAATTTTTGGAAAAAAGGAGTTTCACTTTTCAAGAGCAGTCTTGATAAACCCTCATTAATTTTAGCAAAATTATTTTCTATGGTTTTCTGAATTCAATGTTTCGAAAATCATAACGCTTTTTTTAAATTAAAATTAATCTGAATATTTTCATTTGCAATACATGCTGTTCTCGGCGTTCAGTGGTAGGTATCTAAAAGTCACTTAATCTAAATCTCTTTCTAAATCTATTTGAATGTGTGGTTCAGCTTATCTATAATCTAAATCAAGAATACACTCAAAAGAAATTCTATGCTGAGAAAATTTGAGAATAAAATTTACTAAAAAGTTTAAGCACATGTTATCTATTCGAAATCTAAATCTAATCTGCTCTACATAAAAGAGAAAGAAAAGGTTACATAAATAGCGCATGCGCGCTGAACAGCTTCGCGTCACAAGTGACGTGATTCCGCGAGATTCAAAAAGTTCCAGTCGGAACATCCCGCCCACCGTAGGACGGTGGTGGTCCAACATCTTCTGGAAAGGGGAGTGGGACGACCCTGTTGATGGCACGGCGGTAAACTCCGTTTCTCGTTCTCAGGTCCACTACTCTAACTAGTCCATCTTGACCAGTAAACGTTTGCTCGATGCGTGCTAGATTCCATTCCATTGGAATTTTGCTTGGGTCTTTCATTAAGACTAACTGTCCTACCTTTAGGATGGGTTCTTGTGAAGCCCATTTAGTTCGAGATTGCAGGTGGCTAGGATATTCGTTTGTCCATCGTTTCCAAAAGGTAGATCTTAGGTCTTGTATTAGGGTCCATCTGGAAAATAAAAACAAATTATCTGAAGAATGATTAGTTTCTGGTAACTGTAACAGGGAGGAACCTATCAGGAAATGTCCTGGAGTCAAGGCTTGAAGATCTGTTGGATCTGCAGAAAGAGGACTTAATGGGCGGGAATTCATGCAGGCTTCTATTTGAGTTACGAGCGTGTACAACTCTTCAAAATTTAGAATCTTTGTTTTCGTAGCCTTCACCAAGTGTTTCTTCATCGATTTGATATTAGCTTCCCATAATCCAACAAAATGTGACGATGCAGGTGGTATAAAGTTCCACTCTATGCCTTCTTCGGCACTGTATGCCTTCTTCGGCAAATGCCTTCTTCGGCATTTTTGTACAGAGTCCGATTTGCATATTTTAAACCAGGAATCTAAGATATTTTTAGCGCCTTTGAAATTTGTAGCATTGTTACTCCATATGGTAGTTGGTCTCGATCGTCTTGCGATAAATCGCCTAAGACTTGCAAGAAAGGCTTCAGTGCTTAAATCGGATACGATTTCAAAATGAATAGCTTTCGTACTGAAACAAATAAATCTGGCAATGTATGATTTCAAAGTCACTTTACATCATCTCAAATTAGGTTTAGTAAGTATTGGACCAGAGAAATCCAATCTTATCTTTTCAAACGGTCGAGATGGTATAACTCTCTCTTGTTAGGCTACCCATCATTTGCTTCATGGTTTGATTTCTTGTTCGGAAACAAGTCTTGCATTTACTAATAACTCGTTTGATTTTATCCTGTCCATAAGGTATCCAATACATTTGTCTAATAAGGTACACGGTTATTTGAGTACTCGAATGAAGATATTTTTTTGTGGTAGTAATCTATAAATAATTCAGTAAAGTGATGCGCTTTGAGTAAAAGTAATTGGTGTTTCCGGAATTCTGAAAGTTTCGAACGTCCACCAACTCGCAAAAGTCCTTCTTTGTCTAGGAATACGTTTAAGGATAGAATTTTACTATTGTTTGGGATTTGGCGATTTGATTGTAAAGATTTAATTTCAGAATGAAATTCGGAACGTTGAACATATTTAACCAATACTTTGCATTTTGAAATTTGATATTGCATTTGAATGCATTTTGAATTTCGCAAGTACTCATAAAGGCTTTCTTAACTCAGATAATTTTTCTTAACTCTATAATTTTTAGAAAATCTTAAGCACCAAGCGGTGACTCTAACTAATTTGCTGAATGAAGAGCATTTGTTAATTAAATCATCTGTCGTTACACTATCTACTACTGTTGCATTCATTAAAGTCCCTTTTCGAATTTCAAGTTTTTCAGTGTCTAGTCCCTTTTTTGATCCTTCAAATCTGGGCCACTTCTCCTTATCGTGAACCAACCATTCAGGTCCGTTCCACCATAGTTTATTATCTTTTAATTCGGTGACAGATAATCCTCTAGATATCAAATCTGACGGGTTGTCCTTTCCAGGAAAGTGGGACCATTCACTAGGATTGGTATATTGTTGAATCTCTTGTACCCTGTTTTTTACAAATGGTTTAAACCTGACGGATGTATTTTTTATCCAAAAGTAGGATACAGACGAATCTGTCCAAAACTAACGCTCACATGAATATTCTAAGCCCTTTGGAATTTTATCACATAACCTAGCAGAAAGAAGAGCACCCATTAATTCAAGACGGGGTAGCGAAATTGCTTTTAGTGGAGCAACTCTGCTCTTCGACGCCACAAAACTAGTAAAAATACTTCCATCACTGCGTGTTATACGTAGATAGACGATGCCGCCATAAGTTTTCTTCGAAGCGTCTGAAAAACAATGCACTTGTATATCATTTATTTCCTTTGGAAATGCATTACCGAAATAATAGCGAGGAATACTGATAGACTTCAGTTATTCGATTTCATTATACCATTCATCCCAAATAAAGGTTATATTCTGAGGGAAATAATCATTCCAATCCAGTCCCAAACATCAAATCTCTTCATTTAGACACTTAATTCTAACTACACTTATGGACAAAAAAAAATAGCGCACCAAGAAATAATTGCGGGATCGTAACGAAACTTGCAATGAAGGTACATGTCGGGGAGATATGCAAATGATTAGAAATGCCGCGTGATTGCGCATTACGTATAGCCGGTAGAGGGCATTGAACATCGTACTCTGTGGAGTATAAAACAGGTAACCATAGGTTGTTTGATTGTGCTGAATCATTTACAAAGGAAGAGCTGAGATAGACATGCCATTACGCCGTGTTCGAAGACAATATACGCAGTTGTCGCAGTTTGAGAGGGTGAGAATCGTCGGGATGATGGAAGCTGGGTGGTCAGCTAGTCGAGTAGCTCGTCAATTAGGCCGCTCTGATTGTGTTGTGAGGAGGTGTTGGGACCAGTGGACCCGAGAGATGTCATGTACACGAAGACCAGGCTCAGGACGCCCTCGACAGACCAGTCGTCGAGAAGACTGCCACATCGTAAGAAATGCACGCGTACAGCCAACTGCTTCATCGGCCGCCATCCAGGCACAGGTAGCACCTTCACTAGGGGCCTCTGTGACTTCTCGAACCATACGAAGGCGCCTGGCTGAAGGACAGTTGGTATCGCGGCGCCCATTACGTGTGCTGCCCTTGACGCCCAACCATCGATGCCTCCGTTTGGAGTTTTGTCACGCACGAGGAAACTGGACTGCAGCGGAATGGAACCAGGTCGTCTATAGCGACGAATACAGATTCAATCTCGGCAGTGATGACAATCGTGTTCGTGTGTGGAGAGCCCGTGGTGAACGCTTCAATCCTGCCTTTGATGTACAGCGACACATCGCTCCCACAGCTGGTGTGATGGTATGGGGTGCCATTGCCTACAATTCACGGTCACCCCTAGTATTGTTCCGTGGCACCATGACAGCCCAGCGGTATGTTCATGAAATCCTGCAACCACATGTGTTGCCACTCATGCAACGGCTCCCAGGAGCCATTTTTCAACAAGACAATGCTCGGCCTCATACGGCAAGGGTGTCACAAGACTGTCTACGCACTGTTACTACCCTTCCTTGGCCTGCCCGATCCCCAGATTTGTCTCCAATCGAGCATATCTGGGATCATTTGGGACAACGAGTTGGGCATCCCACGAGTTTGAACGAACTAGAGGGAAGGTTACAGCAAATATGGAACGAAATGTCTCAAGACATCATACAGAACTTGTATGACTCAATGCCCGATCGTATCGCATCGTGCATTCGCGCTAGAGGGGGTCCAACGGAGTATTAACTCCTCCGTTCTTTTGCCTTTTTCTCTGAAATAAATTATCCTTTTTCTTTGATTTTCTTATCATTTACTTATATCAAAGTAGTCATTACGTATTTAAAATTTCGTTTCATTTTGACGACTCCTTCTTGGTGCGCTAATTTTTTTGTCCATGAGTGTATATAAGGTCCGGGGAATCCCACGGGATCAAAAATACAACCTACTGCGTGTAGAAGGTATCGTTTAGTGTTTATTCGCTTTGAAAGGAATTTCTCTAAATCTTTTGTTTCGAAATAAAATAAGTCATCGTTGGCATTCCAAGCCACTCCTAGAACCCTTTGAGGTAACAGAGCTTGAGTGCTACGATAAACGGATTCATTTACGTCTACCCCTACTTTCTTCCACAGTTCACGTAACTCTATCGAATTGGTCTGCCATTTACGTAGAACCATGTTTGCATCCTCGAATATTTTAGTACTTTGTATGCTAGTATTATAGGCTTGTTCTACATTTTCTCCACCAGTGATCAAGTCGTCTACATACAAAAATGTATTAAAATTTTGTAAATTTCAGGAAAGCTTTCTACATACCTCTTTAGGTGATGCTTAATGGTTGCATCCAGGAGAAATGGTGATGAACTCACCCCAAACAAGACTCTGCAGAGTCTGAACTCCTTGAGCTCTGGAACTGAATTAGGTTTAGTGGGTCATCATCCCAAAGGAATCGGGCCACGTCGCGATCTTCTTCATATATCTCTATTTGCAGGAACGCCTGCTTAATGTCCGCAGTCAGTGCAACAGGATGTTGTCTAAATCTAATTAAAAGAAGAAAAAGATCTGGTAACAAATTGTTTCCACTATGCAAACAGTCATTTAAGGATACCTGTCCTTTGCCATGCGAAGAAGCGTCAAACACCACTCTTAATCTACTCTTGGTTTTGTCTGTTCGAGTCACTGCTCTGTGTGGAAGGTAGAAAGTTGTGGATTCTTTGGATTCATCTAAAACAGGAACAGGCTCTATGATATTTTCACTTAAGTAGTCTTCAAAAACAGCGTTGTATTCTGTGAATAATATTGGATCATTCTGGAACGTACATCGTAGTCTTGAAAATATGTATTTTATTCGCAACTTCCCGATTATCTTCTAATAACTGCTTATTTCAGGTTTCCAAGGAAGTCGCACCTTATATCTCTTGTTATTGTAGGATATACCAGCCTCAAAGTCTTTCATAATTTGTTCGTCGAAATTACTGCTATCTTTGTCTTCAGCTTCGACGCCTAGATTCTCCAGTTCCCAAAACTGTCTTAGCTGCTCTGATATAAGTTTCTCTTCCACAACCACCTTCATACTCAGTAACTCAGATTTGATCCAATTCGACCTTGAAGACACCATCCGAAAATTGTTTCTGTGGCTACAAGCTTATCACCTAAACGTTTGAGTCTTCCTGACACTACATTAAAATAATAATCAGCACCGATTAAAATTGTAATATTCTTCTCCCCGTAATTATACCAGTCTGCAAGCTGCAATCCCCTCATCTGTTTTTTAGCTCTAACCAAATTAATCTCTGGAGCAGGAATATTAGTTGCGGATATTTGCTCCGTTTCTATCACTTCTATTTCGATATATAAGGAAGGTTCTTCTCTGTTTTTAAGTTTTAATTTCACTACATTATATGTTTTTTTTTCAGTTTATTTGTTGGTCCCAAATGAGTATACCGATAAAGTTTCTTGTCTAATAACTCGTAGTTTCAACTTCTGAGAAACATCTTGAGCGATAAAGCTGCTCATGGAACAACAAGCGAACATGTTCGATTTTATCATTGTTAGGGGTTTCCCTTATCACTGCTGTGCATGTTTGAAGCAATACACTGCACTTAGAATTTCCGTTTAGTTCATTATTTTCCGATTCATTTTTGTAGTGAGAAATTGCTGTAACAACCTTATTTTCAGCATTATTATTTGATGTGTTTCCCAGTTGATAACAGATGGATCTGTTATGTTTTCTATTACAAAGAACGCACAATTCTCTTTTTTTGCACTCTTTAATTCTGTGCTGTGCTTTCAGGCATAAAAACAACGCGCCTGTCTTCTCAAAACATTTTTCTTTTCATTAACACTCAAACTTTCACAGCGTTCTGAATCATGCTTCACATTGCAGTAAATGCAAGTTTCACCAATTGGCAACATATATTCATGTACCTTAGAACTGTATATCGCTGACATTCGGTACCGTTCATGTTGTTTATCGCTTAAATTGTTTTGACTATGTCTCGAAAACTGCTTCGACCTGACGCCAGCACTTCCTGAGTTTGTCTGGCTGTGGTTTGTCACTCTCCCCCTTCTCCTTTCGAACTACGAAGCATTATCGATGATTCACGACATTCAGTTTCATTTTTTAAGAATTTCAATAATTCTGACACGCTGGATTCACCGTCTTCTAATTTATCTAAACATCTTCTATTAAAATCCAAAGCAAGATCCTCAGGTATCAATTTTGAAACTATGGGTTGTAATAAATGACCGTACATACCAGAAGTAACATTTAGCGATTCTAGACTCCTGATCTGTACCTCACAAGTATCGTACAATTTTCTCAATCCGGTTACATTGTTAGAGTCCTTCATATGATTAAGGTTTAATAATCTAGACCATATGTGCGGATATTAAAAGATTTGACTTCGCGAATCTGTTTTTTAATAGCGTTTTCGCTTTTTCATAATTATCATCTGAGAGTGCGAAGCCGCTAGCAACATTGTCCACTGCACCTCCAAGTAATGATTTTAAATATGAGAATTTATCTATTTTCGTCAAAGCATTATTTTGATCAATTGAATTTTGGAATTGGTTCCAGAATTCCAGCCAGGTGCAGGGATCTCCGTAATATTTGTCGATATCTAACTTAAGTAATGTAATCTACTTCGAGTAATTAATATTTCTATTTCCAGAATTCGAGTTATCCAGAGAGTTATCGTGATCTAACATAACCTGAGAAGTTTGTGCAGAAATATTTTGTTGTGTGAAATTTGACTGGGAAATTCTGGTTTCGGTATGAGCTTTTAACTGAGCGGAATTTTTTTAATTCCACAACATGATTTTCTGAGAATATTCAAACACTGATTCCGCTTCTAAATCCAAATATTTTTCATTATCAATAATATTCTGAACTTTATTATAAAATCTTTTAGCTCTTTGTAGAGCTAAATAATTTGAATGTTCTTGCAATGATTTAATATCATATGTGTCAAATTCACTTTCTAATTTATTAATGAACTTTGTAACAACAGAAGGTCTAACAGCTCTATTAGATAGTTTATCCATTTTTATAACTATAAATGAATTAACACTAAATATTTATATTCAATAGTCAATGTTGTTGAAGTTCAACTAATAATTTATGTTAATGAATAAGAAATCCTTACCTTGATCTAAGGAGTTGAGTCAAGGTGAAATGTATTCCAAGTTACTCAAAATAAACTATTTTCAACGGCCATTTGTAATCCGAATCTCTTCTATTGCACCAATGTTCTCGGCGTTCAGTGGTAAAAGTCACGTAATCTAAATCTCTTTCTAATTCTATTTAAATGTGTGGTTCAACTTATCTATAATCTAAATCAAGAATACACTCAAAAGAAATTCTATGCTGAGAAAATTTGAAAATAAAATTTAATAAAAAGATTAAGCACATGTTATCTATTCGAAATCTAAATCTAATCTGCTCTACATAAAAGAGAAAGAAAAGGTTACATAAATAGCAAATGAGCGCTGAACAATTTTGCGTCACAAGTGACGTGATTCCGCGAGATTCAAATAGTTCCAGTCGGAACACATGCTAAGAAAGAAATTTCATGTAAACTTCCCGAATGTTCATTACAAATATATATTAATACTAGCTAAATACCCGTGTTTCGCTACGAAGTACATTCAAATAAAATTCAACAGTCAATGTATGCAATTAATGCCCCACCAAACAATACTTATAAAAAATCGTAACGGATATTTTTATAGACAAATAATGTAGAAGAAAATGTTTAAATTAAATACAACGGTCAATATATGCAATTAATTTGTATGTTTAATATCCAAAACATACTAATTTAAATTAAATTCTTTAAAAACTTCCATCTCAATTAGTCTAGTGGTTAATTTATCTTTTAGTGTATTTTAATGTTTTTTTGTCATTTTATTTCGTTGTTATGCATGTGACGCAAAATTAATGTAAAGTATCACAAAAAGAAAAGAAACCACGCGATCAGCATTTAATAAATTAAATTCTAAAACTTAATCTTTAAAAATTCACCAAAATTTAGAAACTGGAGGTAAAGAGTCAAAAAAGATTTCACTTTAAAGGAAATTTTATGATCTTTCTCGAGATATAAATTTTATAACCCTCAAAATATCATTTTAAATGCAAAATTTAAAAAAGTTACAAAAACAGCTGAAAAATTTAATTTTAAAAACTCTAAGAAGAATTTTTCAAAAATCTTTCTTAGTGCCCCTCTGCACTATAAGAAGAATAGCCATGAAAAATTTTAGCCCTTTAGGTCTAGCGGTTTCGTCTGTGCGACGCTTTCTATCTGTCAGTGAGTTACGGAACTGTTTTATATATATAGATATTAATAATGTGTATGAAAAGAAAATGAAATCCTTTATAGTAATATTTGAATGTATTATTAAAATAAATTTTTCTAAACTTTATACTATCGAATTTAAGGCAATAGTATCCTAGAAAAACAATGATAAGAGCTGTGTAGAAGTAGACTTTGTTTATAAATTATACGTATGGCTAGCGAGGTACTTTTTAAAAAGGCACTTAATGATGGCTATTTAGATTCCTTTTTCCTTGTTTTTTACATTGTAGACAATCCTGCCGAGACAGAGGAGAGGGGGGAGGGGTAACATCCTCTGGCTTTGTGTGCTGTAAATCTAGGAAGCTGGTAATTTTTAATTTCGTTGCTAGGTTACGGCTCCTAATTGCTGATAAGAACTATTTACTCTCTTTTTTAAAGAATGCAAAACGCCTACAGCCCATGATTGAGCTGTCAATCAGTTTGAGTTTTTATTATGTACAATAAAAGAGATTGCTTTATTATACTAGAAAAATTCTATTCAAATATCAGTTGAAATTTTTATAAAACGACTTTATTTTAAAATTTTTCGCCGCTCCTTCTCCTTAACAAGAATATAAAAATATAATAATATGTACTCCCAATTTTGTAACTTTCTTAAGTATTCTGATAATTTTTAGATGATTCTGGTTAAGTTAAGCATAGTAAAAGAGTGTTCAATTGAATTTTTTTTACCAGTTATATAATGTATCGAAATAAGTGCAAATAACTGAAAAATTTGTTGAAAGAATTTTCGAAATATTATAATAATATTTTTCAAGATTAGAGAAATGAATAATTCTAGGGCATAATTATAATAAGCTAGAAAAGTATCGATAAAAATTTACACGAAAATTTATTTCAAAAATTCAATTGTAGATAAATATACTTCAAAATTAAAAAAAAAGATTTTCGATGAATTTGAAAAGAAATTTTTATAAAATATGAGGATTAAAAGAGATAACGGAAGATTAAAATGCAGTGTAATATTATTTTCGTAGTAAAGGATTAAAGATATTCCAGCCAGACTCTCACAGACTTTTATGTTTCTCTTCATCTTGGATTACAAAGAATATACTCAAAATGCATATTTTAATTTGAATAACACTTAAATTTAACGAGAACCTTCTTCTTGCGGGATTTGGTATATGCCATTAAACCGTTACGTCTTGCTATGATTGTGACAGTTAAATTTAGCATTATTTCCCTCCTAAAAGAGCTCCACGTTTAAAGCACTTTTTTGGCACCTCTGTAACTATAAAGCCAACTTATCTTTAGTTGAATCCTTATTTAATCTTAAAAAATAATTATTACGGGTTTGACAATCGAAATTGCGATACACTGCTCTCTGGATAAGGGTACTGTGTGTAAAATTATACCACTATGTCAAATTTTGATCGTGACTATTCAGTCCTATAGAGGCATGTTACTTGTCTCTAAAAAGGAAATATGCGTTATGAGGGAGAATCCCCAAGACTTTTTACTAGTGTGACCATCAACTCTTACAAAGGAATGTTACACATTTGCATATAAACAGCAACAGCAAATTCTGGCCTTTTTCCCCACATTAAAAGAGTACTGCAGAGGGTACTCCTCCAACATGTCAAATTTCAGTATTCACTATCCAGTTATATAGGCGTTATATCACACATCTCTAAAAACTGAATCTGTGTTAAAAAAACCAAATATAAAAATTCTATAATGTTATGCCATCATGAATCATGCTTTGTTTAGATCTTGACTTTTGTGAATTGGAAAAAAAAGTTTACATATTCCAAAAAACTACAGTAAATTAAGTCTTGCAGTTTAAAAATACTTCAAGGGTACTGTTAAATACCCCGCCATTCCATCTTTCAATTTTGACAAATGAACCTTAAATAAGTACGTTAAAATATCAAAACACTACAAATGCATTACGTTAGACTATTACAAGTATTCTATAATATACTTTGCAATACCACGTTTTGATAGATTAAATAGCGTGATATAAAGACGTTACACATCGCTAAAATCTGCAAATAAGAGTTAAGTTGGGGTATTAACCCCTTAACAATAGCATAATTTTCAAGAAAACAGTAAAAAATACTGCCTATTTTTTCCTGTTCTGACCTTTTTCCCCACATAAAAAGAGTACTGCAGAGGGTACTCTTCCAACATTTCAAATTCCAGTCTTGACTATCCAGCTATGTAGGGGTTATATCACACATCTCTAAAAACTGAATGTGGGTTAAGAATAGCAACTATAAAAATTCTATAATGTTATTCCCGGAGGATTCCAATTATTTCCATATCTGCCACATCTAGTTTTAAAAAAAAAAGCTATCCCCGATTACATTATAAATAGTCTGGTGCTGCTGACATCTGGTATGTAAAATAAGAAATAATTTTTTTTCAGGGTAAAATGAATATGTTTAACCGTCCACACCCGAAGGTTAAACGGTAAAAATCCGCTAGACACATCGACCCCACAGTAATCTTCCAGTCGGGGCCCACAGGCAGCCCGCAGGGAACAAATCTACCCCCAACCAGCCACCAAGTAGACATTTAATTAATTCCTAATTAAGAATCTATTTCATTCAGCAACACTGTAGAAAAATAATCGCTCGCAATACCATAGCTAAAGAATGATTAAGCTAAATTAATTTTATCATTACACTTTGTAAAGCATTATATCCCAAATATCCTAGCCCTTGTTCCTGGTTGCACCCAACTTTGGCCGAATTATACTTTCCTTTCATTTTTTTCCTCTTTTTTCTTTCCTCACATTACCCCCTTTTTTCTTTTTCCTTTTCTTTTACAATAATACAATTACACATAGTGTACACTAAAACAATTATACACAATATACATTGCAATAATACAACTATCCATAATATACAATAATACTATACATTGCAATAATACAACTATCCATAATATACAATAATACTATACATTGCAATAATACAACTATCCATAATATACAATAATACAATACAGTAACAATAATACTGTTAATACAAATATATAACAATACAAACATATTATATACCGATGCATATGTAGCAACAGATATACGACAATATATATAGTAGTACCGTCACGGTAACACAGCAGCAGTAGCTATTACATAAATATTACTACATCTTTTATATTAGTACACTAATTACATACACATAGCAACTTGATTTGGGTAGATAATGCAACACTATTTAAGTACACAATACAACCATTTAGATTCACAATGCAACATAATCTAGATATTCAATGCTACAGTTTTATATTTCAGTACTACAATGAATTGCACTACGCTACCATTTATGCACACCTTACTAATTTAATAATCATACAATACGCCATTGAAGAAAAAACACATTGCTCTGCAGTAGAAGCGATACAACTCCTTTTTTCAGGGTAAATGAAATGGATTGTTTTTAATCTTTTCGATGCGTAATTTTTGAACACTCCAGCCCGGAAATATCACGGCCACGAGAAACAGACGACAAAACCTCACCCCGTAATTTTGACGAGAGCGAGAAGAAAGGGGCTAATTGAGTACTGTAATGTTACTCTTATTGTTGGTTATCGGCCTTACAAAGAATGTTACACTTATCTCTCCCAGAAGTCACAGCATCGTTCAGTCCTTTTTTTCAGTCCTAAGTCACAAAATATGGTATGTAGTTTTTGAAAAGATTTCAATGAATAAATTTCTAAACAAATGTATTAAATCCAAGACCTTTATTAAGCGAGATATTTAACTTAATACTTCTTACCTTTATTACACCGATCGTGCAGTTTTCTTTCAAATGAACATCTCATAACTTTTCTCAAATTTATTCATCGGATCTTTTAGTTTCATAATTTTGTTCTCGTGTTTTTAACTGATATGTAAACAGAATTACAGTGAATTGTCTCATACGGTTGTATAAAATTATACTTTATTATTCTTAAAATATTTTTTGCATAATGCTAATGTCTACAAAAAAGAATAAAAACATTGTAAATTGTTCAATTCAGAACTGGATTAAACAGTTTCTTAAAGACTGAATTTGGATTATGCTTTATAAACTTTTAAATAAACATGTAAATAACGGCTAATTTTAATTGCGTTTATAGACATGAAGTTCTAAAAAATATTTATTGAACGAATCTATTTCTTTTAAACGAGGAGGGGATATCATTTAGTGAAAAAAATTCCATTAGAGCAGTCACTGCTATAACAGATTTTTGTCGGTTAATGACCTTAATGTTTTTTGACATTTATTCTCAGACACAGATATGTTTCATAAGCTGTCTCAATCTACTGATGACATGGATTATTGCCATGACAACATTTAAAATAAATCCAGGGTATTATAGATTTTTCAGATTGTTTAAGAACATACTTTTAGCGGTTTTCTGAGTAATGTTCAAAAATACAATTTGCTGTTTACGAAAAGTTTTCAGACTTCAATTAAATAAAAGTTTTTCTATAACATTTTTTTTAAAATTGCGGTTCACTTGTCTAAACCTGCCCACAAGTTTGATTGTATAATATACTTAAATTTTAAACTTTTTTCACTGAGAGATCTGTGAATCTCAAAAAGCAAAATATCCTTCAGCATAATTAGCTTTCTTAAATTAAAAACCCCCTACTAGCTCATATATTTAACTCAGGTTTTTGTTTATCTACAAAAAAAGACTTCTAAAGAGGTTGAAATTCTTTAAGTTCTTTTATGTATGCAAGTATTTAATAAGCTTTGAACTGTTCAACATATTTATTAAACCATTTGAAATTCGCTCGAGCCTAAATAAATAAGTTTCGTAAATTGATATTAAATAACGATATATTTCAAAATGGCCAGTTTCTTCAAACTTTTTATACGATTTGACTCATATCTACTTGTGTTACTTGAATGTATATCCCAATATAATTTGTGGAAAATGGATGAACAATTTTTGTCCTTCAAATTGGTCACGATTACCAGATGATAACAGAATTCAAAGAAATGGGTCATATTGTACGTAAATCATGAAACTTGATACAGTGCAATACCTTATTTTCTGGAGAAAATAACTAATACTATTATAACATAAAGTCACTAAACACATATGACTTATTGCGGTATAATTATATTTATATTTCGCTAACTTATCAGCGGTTGACAAAGTATCAGCCAAGATGCTAAATGTACATAAAATTCGGCAGCATATGCTTTACAATCACCACACCAGTTACTTCAGCCGTGTCCTAAATTTGATACATTACTAGTTCAGCAATTGGAAACAATCCATTCAACTGCAATTTTTTAAAAACTAAAAACAAAATCGGCGTGTACAATTTATTGTAAATTATTCTGGTTATAATGTTAAATTCAGCAGGTATTTCTTCTACAGAAACAGTGTTCAGCGCAAAATGTATTTGAACTTAATATTCATGTAAAAGATATGAAAATATTAAATAAAATGAAATAATCAAAGTTTGTAAAACATTGTTTTAAGACGAATATGTATTTTCTTAGTACCTTCCGATAGTTTTGCATGTTAATAAAAACCTTCGTTGAGATTTGTATAAGAACGTAAAATAATTATAACGATAAAAATTACTTACACACAATTTGTGAAGATCAGCACCATCGAAGAATGCAAAGTTGCATAATTTGACAATAACTTCAAAATAAATTATATTGAAAATACACAACATGGCGTAGACCTTTAAGAAAAGAGAAAAAATATTTTTAAAAGACAAAGGATAAATTTCACGTTACTATACAGGTTGTCCGGGCGAAAGGTATCCAAAACTCATGACTTATTTTTATGAAACTACCCATTAGAAATTTTAAAAAGTATTTAAATAGAAAGAACATCTCTGCAAGTTTTAATATCAGTTATAGATTTCTATCATAATATCATAGATTTCGATGTGTGCACCTTTTTGTGGACGACTATGGTCTAAATGGTTATTCTGTTTTCTCCAGTGTTTCGTAGCATATCAGGTGTTATCAGACTTTTTTTCGTGGGTATTCATTAAATCCATAGTGTATAAAAAAAATTTAAGTTGTGGATGAGTTGAAGAAGCGCATCATTCAAGCAATTCGCGTAATAACTCCTGATATGCTACGAAACACTTGGAGAGAACTGGATTACCGTTTAGACGTTTGACGTGCTACAAAAGGTGCACACATCGAAATCTATGATACTATGATAGAAGTCTAGGATTGATATTAAACCTTGGTGATATGTTCTTTCTATCTCAATATTTTTTAAAACAAATTCTAATGGGTAGTTCCGTAAAAATAAGTCATGACTTTTGGATACCATTAGCCCGGACACCCTGTATATGTTGTGAAGCAAAAACCTACTTCAGTTTGATTTTCACTATTATTTCTCATATTGAATACTCTTCTATATACTGAGCTTGAAATTTTATAGCTCAGTGTTTTATAAAATAGAACATTATGGATTAGAAATGACTGTCGAACCCTTACTTTCACAGACGTTCGCAGTTAATCCTAAATAAACACTGCAGCGATAGAAATCTAATCAACCTCATCACCTAAATCCACCAAGTCGTCTTTGTTACATTGGGGAATTTTCTATTCAACCCAGTAAAATTTTCTACAAAAAACTACTTAACGCTGGAACCATATTCTTACTAATCGTTTTCCTTCTGATTCAAGAGATTATCCTTCGGCTCGTAAATCACTAGTATTAGTAGTTAATAAAATAATAAGCATTAATTTTTATATTTATTACACCAATTTAGCTCACTAATAATTCTGAGAATATTATCGTCAATCTTATTACTTTCGTGCTTTGAGAAATTCTCAGATGTTTCTCTTCATAGTGTATGTTAAACAATTAGCAAAATCTCGTTTTCTAGTTATAATACTGAACATTTTGTATCTGTGGAACTAGCGCATTACTTTTGCCATTTTCAATAATGACTTACTTTTAAATATGTGATTCTTGCATTTCTTCTGAAGGACCATATGACTTCTAACTT
The DNA here is from genome assembly GCA_907164885.2 of Dolomedes plantarius. Taxonomy (NCBI): domain Eukaryota; kingdom Metazoa; phylum Arthropoda; class Arachnida; order Araneae; family Dolomedidae; genus Dolomedes; species Dolomedes plantarius. The sequence continues at coordinate 125,718,457 of OU015498.1, read as the reverse complement.
TCATTGAACCCCACAATAGATCTTGTTCAACATCCAATTTCTTTACAGACGATCCTACGAAATTCCAATAACTCCAACATTTAGAAAAAATGTCAATAATTCCACGAAATTCCAATTATATCAAAATTCAAAACAAAAGCAGTAGAATAATCAATCATTTGTACAGTTCTTTAGAATCTTTATTTGGAAGCTTTTAAATTTCAGATTATCTAATCCTACAAAAGACTGTTATTGATGAAAATTTATTTATTACTTTTGCTCCATTCTCGGAATAAATTATTAAGTACCAAGATAAATAATTTTTTTGTCAAACTATTTCATAGTTGTGTAATATGAATAGCTATATGTTATGAAACATACTTTTGGTAGCAGTTTTAGTATATGATTATGTAAAGTAAAGGTGGTCGATACTGAATTTACATAATCTCATCCAAACTTTACTTACAAATCATATACTTGAAGCTACCTTTTGATGTGTTTAACACTTATGAAACTGTGATTCAGAAAGAGCTCTTTATTTTCATTAAACATGTATATCAAAGAAGAATCATTATTAACTACGGTTTTCATACTATTTCCGTAACTCTATTTCTACGCAAGAGTCAAATTTTGCAGCTAAAAGTGTTCCTCAAAATAGAAATGTATTTTAATGCGCAATTTAGTGAAAATCATTTAAGAAATGAAACAGCATTTGAATACACAGATATGAAAGCATTCACTAATGAACACGAAACTGTAATCAAAGTTCGAGGAAATTGATAACTTTATATATATATATTTGTTTAATGGACTTAGATTTCAGAGCTCTTGTATTTTAAAGGTTGAGGAAATTAATCTACGGGGAATTTGGGGGAGTTTAAAGGCACTCTAAATTGTTCTTAATGTATCCTTCAAACTAAAAAGAAAGTCTTTAGAGTAAAAGTTTGCAAAAGATTATCATCATTAATTATAATTACATTTGTTCATTAAATATATATTTCCACACAATGATATTTTTAATGTTTTCTTTTCGGTATATGAGAACTACATAATTTTTGTAACATTATTGGCGTTTACCGATTCCGTAATAAATAACAATCTGTTGCAATTTATCTAGGGACTTTAATGAGAGACAGACATATATGAAATATACAACAGTTTATTTAAAATCTTTAAGTTACAAAACATTCCTTTTATGTATGCTTTCTAGATAATACCTTCTCTTTTGTGGAGTAGAAGCGAGTAAAAGCGGATAGAAGTGGACTTACTTTGGCACGAGGAAAAGTATAATATTACGTGTTAATAATAAAATCAAACTTTAAAAAAAAATTCTTTTTTGATAAGTTGTTGTTGGATCCACCTTTCTCGGAACGAGCGTGACGAAGCCGCATGAAAGGAACGTATTAATTATTAATTTAAGATAAAAAATTTCTCCGTATCAAGAAACTAATGCCGAAGTGGCATAAAGGAAAGGCGAGGATTCAACTTGTTGTCATTCAACAAGAAACACTTGCGCTACCGTAAGATTGGGGTTACTTTGTGACGGATTTCAAGTTTTTTCCTGTGCCAGCCGATCAGTTTTTAAAGCAGCCCAAAACGAGCAATTGCGAATCATTAGTACATTCTTTCCTTATGTAGTAATATATTGCGCGAACCCGGATCTTTAATTACCATTGAGAAATCAAACGTAAAATGTGTTACAATGTTGTCCCGCCGGACTACTTTGTGACATTTGTGTTTTCGCCTTGAAATCAAAGAGGGAAAATTACTTGACACATAGACAGTAAAACGCTTATTAAAAGCTTGATACACAATTATATATATATATATATATGTAGGACGGCGTCTAGGGGTAAGTAACTTTACGGAAAGAATTATACGAAAAGAAATAAGAAGATTAATATCTAAACTAACATTTTATTTACTTTTAAACACATAAAGAATAGACATCACGCTATTTACAATTTACAAAGTTACGAGAAAGGTAAATTAAGGTTTTACTACAGAGCATGGTTCACCTGTGAGATGGGGACTCCGAAATATCCCAATTCGTTTAGCGAATTCGATAAAAACGCGACGCGGGAAAGGCACGACTTTACTCGTCCATGTCAGCGGGGGGTCTGCGAGTGAGCTCCTAATACTCTCTCCGAAAAGGTGACGTCATGCGCGTGCAAAGCTTTCCTATTGGACGCTTAAGCCCAACGGAATAAAATTCGTTCAGGTCGAAGTCTCCATCTCTCACAAATCAATTTTCTACAAGTTCGGCCAGCCTGGAATCACTGACCTCAGTGATCTGATTTTACATAAAACGATTGGCCTAAAACATCACTAAATAAATGTACATCAAAATTTCCGAAATGATTTAGATATGAAAAATAACCATACAATTCGCGCAAATGAATTACAATGAGGAAATACAATAAACAAAATAAAATAAAAACACAGTAAACAATTATGAATAAAAAGAAAAAAACGTTTAATCCCTCATCCTGGTGAGTAGGATTTCATTAGATCGGCAGACGAGGAGGTCAATCTAGGACCCTCGTGGTTACCTACTTTCTCTAACTCGTATCTATCTCTAGGCTTTACTTCGATAACTCTATATGGTCCTAAAAATTTAGGCCTTAGTTTCAAGCCTGTTCCAAATTGCGTTCTTCGGATTACTACTAGATCTCCCTGCTGATACTCAGGGGCCTTCTTGCATTTCTTATCGTAGGTTCTTTTATTCTCAGCCTGGATCTTCTGAATGTTTCTTTTAGCATCTTGTCGTAATTGGTTTCTTTGCTCTTGAAATTCTTCCACCATCTCTTCCATTAGCAGATTTTTTAGGTGAAGGTCCTCCTTATTTCTCATGATGACGCCAGTTAATAGTTCAAATGGAGACCATTTAGTACTTCGGTTGGAGGTGCTGTTTAGAATTCTTTGCAGTGGGTCTACGGATTTGTACCACTTGGTAGGATCGGCGATGGACATCTTGGTCAAAACAGGGATAAGAGTTCGGTGGATTCTCTCCACTTGACAGTTTCCTCGTGGTACGCCAGTGGTGATCTGCAGATGTTGGATGTTCTCTTCGGTACAATAGTCACTAAACACTTTGGAGATGAAAGCAGAACCGCGATCTGTTATTATTCTTTGGGGATTGCCGAAAGTCTTTTGTTGCAATTTCAATTTATCGAGGGCATCTTCTGCGGTGGTAGATCTTACGGGATACAGCCAGGTGAACTTCGTGAAGGCGTCGACTATTGTGAGGATATGTTGGTACCTTTTGTTGGTAGAGGGCATAGGACCAATGAAATCTACGTGATAGGTGCTTAACGGTATATCTTCTTTCGGAATAGGGTATAGGAAACCTTCTTTTTTCACGCTCTTTCTGTTGGTTAAAATACACGGTACACAGTTAACGATCACGTTTTGCACTTGTCTGCTTAAATTAGGTATGAAAAATTCTCGTTTAACTATTTCTTCTGTTTTTGCAGCTGCGAAGTGTCCTTTCTCATGAGCTAGCTTGATTAGCTCAGTTTGCATATCTCTTGGTACTACTATTAATTCACGGCCATCTACGTATTTGTATAATATTTCGTTTTTAATGAAGAAGTCTGAAGTAGGGTTTGTTTCAATCAGTGATTTAAAATTTTGAGTGTTTTCGTCTCCTTGTTGAGCTCTTTTCAATCTGGCGGTGAGAGTATCGCTTGTAATTATGGCGACGGGGTATCGGCTTAAAGCGTCTACATGTTGCATTCTCTGGCCGGGTCGATGCACAATTTCGTAATCATAATTTTCCAACAGTAGTGCCCATCTCGCTATACGAGTAACTAAATCTTTTTTGTCCATAGTCTTTTGAAAAGCTGAACAGTCCGTTATGATTTTGAAATGTTGCCCTAGAAGGTAGATTCGAAATTTCTTTAAAGCGGTGACAACAGCAAGAACTTCCAGTTCATAGCTACTGTATTTCTCCTCGGATGGAGTAGTTTTCTGCGACATGTATTGAACGGGGTGTAATTTTCCGTCATCCGCTTCCTGGAGCAAAACAGCGCCATATCCTTGTTGGCTTGCATCGGTGTGTAGTTCGGTCCTTTTCCCTTGCTGAAAAATGCTTAAAACGGGACTTTCAGTTAATAGTTTCTTGAGCTTTTCGAATGCTTCAATTTGGGCTTGTTCGAATACAAATGGATTGTCTTTTCTTGTTAGATCACTCAGAGGTTTCGCTATTTTAGAGTACGCGGGAATAAATTTTCGAAAGTAGCCGGTTAGTCCTAAAAAACTTTCTATCTGCTTGACCGTTGTTGGCACTGGGAACTTCTTGACGGCTATCGTCTTCGCAATTGATGGGCGTATTGTTCCGTTTTCGATGACGTGACCCAAAAATTCGACTTTTCTACTTAGGAATCGACATTTCTCAAATTTAATTTCCAAGCCATACTTCGAAGCAACTTCAAACACTTTCTTTAGTTTTTCTAAACCTTCTTCTTCATCTTTTGCCGGAATTATCAAATCGTCCATGTAAATTACTACAATACCTTTTCGCATTAGTTCTCGAAAAATACTGTACACATATCTTTGGAATACGCTGGGACTAGTGCTTAGGCCGAAAGGTACTTTATTGAACTCGAATTGTCCGTCTGGAACAACGAAGGAGGTGAGGTGTTTGCAGTCTTCATTGACATCGACATGGAAAAATCCATTTCTCAAATCTAACGTAGTGTACACCTTGGCTTCTTGGAGTTTATCTAATACGTCTTCTATCAACGGCAATGGAAAACGATCCTTGACTAATTTCCGATTCAACTTTCTGTAGTCCACACACAATCTAGTGGTGCCATCTTTTTTCTTGACTAGCACAATTGGACTCGCATATTCGGATGAGCTTGGTCTTATAATTCCTTGTTCAAGCCATTCGTCGACTTGCTTGTTGACTGCTTGGTTCTCGGTAAAGGATAAGCGACGTGCAGGCTGGTAAACCGGTATGTCATCTTTCAAAATAATCCTCATGGACACGTTTGTCGTTTCGGTCTTATTTGGCTTATAGTTGGAGATCAATTCAAACAGTTCTTTTCTTATTCGTGGATTGCTAACATGTTTGACTTCAATTTCGTCTTCAGTTTTCGCTTCGTATACTTGCGTGTGCATGAACCAAGTTTTATCTTCATATTTACGGAACTGAACACTTTCTTTGTCGAAGAAGACGGAGGCTTGTTCCAAAATATCTGATCCGATTACTGCCTGAAATTCTAAACACGGCGTAGGTACGATGTGCCACGTGAGGGAATATTCTTTTCCATCCAATTCAATTTTCCGTTGGAACGACCCTTTTGTTTTGACTTCGTACTTCCCTAATCCAGATAACACTACTACGTCTTTCGAGAGTTCTGAGGGTTTGATTATTCCTTTGCACATATCTTCACGAATGAGCGTCGCTGAACTGCCGGTATCGATGAGAGCTTCAAAAGTCTTGTTACCCATGGTTATTTTCTTTGTTTTAACTCTTCCTTGAGATATTCGCGAGCAGACTTGAACCGGAGAGCTTGCAGATTTATTAATGTTTGGGTTTTTGGGTCGCTTTGTACAATCTACGGCATAATGACCTGGTCCTTTGCAGTAGCTACAGATTAGTTGCTTATTTCTTCCGACGTAAGGAGTTCCGTTCGATTGAAAGTATTTTTTTTCATGCCTATTGTTCCCAATTTGGAAATGTTCAGGTCTTCGAGAATACGTATCGTTAGATCCTCTGGCTTCATATTTTCCTTTAGCGAATGAGTTGGATGACTTCGGTTTTAATGTTCTTCGGACATCTTCATATTCTTCAAATTTTTTAGCTAGTTCGGCAGGTGAGTTAATAGTAGACCATTCGTCTAGAAAATGTTGCTGAAACTCGTAAGGTGCTTTCTTCTTAATTTGATCGGCTATAATTAACTCTCGTAGTTGATCGAAGGTTTCTATTTTCAAACCGGAAGTCCATCCGTCGAAATACGTCTGCAGTTCGTAGTGAAAATCTTGCCATGTTCGCTCATCAGATTTTTGGTGAGATACAAATAGTTGACGAAGTTTTTCCGGAGACAACTTAAATCTTTTCAATAGTAAATTCTTGACGTGGTCGTAATCATTACATTTGTCCGCTGGTTCTCTTGCGATCAGATGAGCAACGTCAATGGGTATCAATCCTATCAGTCTCTGTACCCAATCTTTCTTCGGCAAAAATATCAATTCTGCGTGCCGTTCAAATAAGGTGAGGTTCAAGCTGATGTCATCCTTCATATTAAACTTATGGAAAGTTTCGTGAATCAATTTATTCGGCGCTTGGACGTTTTCGGCGTTGTTCGTCGTATTGACACTCTGTTGAACCTGTATTCGTAATTTCTCGAGTTCATGTTCTCGCTGTTCTCGCTTCTGTTCAATTTCTCTATCTTCTGCTTCTCGGCGTCATTTTTCTTCTTTTTCTTCTGCTTTTCGGCGTAATTTCTCTTCTTTTTCTTCTGCTTCTCGGCGTACGCGTTCCTCAGCTATGCTATCGATCAGTATTTTGACATCGTCCTCTACGTAATTTGGACTTTTCACGATCAGTTCTTTTATTCGAAGTTTAGTTGAACCCTCTTGGATACTTAACGACAATTCTGAGGCAAGTTCTATCAGGTCTTCTCTTTTCTTAGACAGAAGAAATGCCATTTCGTATAAAAATAAATCGGAGTGGTAACCCAGAGAACAAATTTAATTTAAAACTTAGTTCAATATTTCTTCAAAACTTATTCTCAATGTGAGAAATTTATTTAGTCGCACTTAAAAAAAAAAAAACTCTTGCTCAACCAGGAAGAAAGATAAAACGTGAACAACAAAATGCAATCTCTTACGATATTCGAATAAAACATACAAATATTAGAAACTTCTGAAATCCGAAAATGGCACTAAAAACATATGCATAAACAACTTTTCAATTATTCACAATACCCTATTATTCATAAACAACTTTTAAATACAGAACAAAATATATATATTTTTTTTTTCGTTGCGATAAAAGAACATTATTTGAACTCGTGGTTTCACACAAAATGCAACACATCCTTTCTCAGCATTAGACTAAACAGAAGGAGAAATATAAACACCTGTCGCGACATTAATTCGCCTAATGTCTGAGAACGAGCGGAAATGATTTTTTTTTATTCTACTGTTAACATCTGATAGCAAACAAACACTCTGAGGGTAAAACTTTAGCTTTTCAATGTTCTATATCGAACAAGGCTGTATACCATAAAAATGGGTTAATTGATATCAGAAAAAGGTTAAATATTTAAATATAGACTATTCTTAATTTATAAACATGGAAAGATAAATATTCAAATGAAATTTCGACACTTATATATTTCATACAACGTAATTGTAATATCTCTCGAATAATATGACTATGTTAATACAATCAATGTATTGGCGATTGTTCTTTGGCGTTGTTTCCTTGGCTTAATAATAAACATCACTGACCTGGCGATGGCGATTTCTCGGCGATTGTTGTGCTGTCCCTCTTTCGCTGGCGGGCTGATTTCTTCGGCGAATCTGTTAGCTGTGGACTTAAAAAAATACATTAGCATAGGACGTTGGTCTGTGAGCGAAAACCGAAAAAGGTGAACCCGAAAGGAAAAAATGCTCTTAGTTAAAAATAAAATTATTTCATACCGAAAACGGAAGTAAAAGTATAAAATTATTTAAACCGAACACGAAAGTAAAAGTAAGGATGTTCCTAGGCAAATGCCTAATATAAGGAAGCAGGTTTTAATCCGGGCCGGGGCCCCAATTTGTAGGACGGCGTCTAGGGGTAAGTAACTTTACGGAAAGAATTATACGAAAAGAAATAAGAAGATTAATATCTAAACTAACATTTTATTTACTTTTAAACACATAAAGAATAGACATCACGCTATTTACAATTTACAAAGTTACGAGAAAGGTAAATTAAGGTTTTACTACAGAGCATGGTTCACCTGTGAGATGGGGACTCCGAAATATCCCAATTCGTTTAGCGAATTCGATAAAAACGCGACGCGGGAAAGGCACGACTTTACTCGTCCATGTCAGCGGGGGGTCTGCGAGTGAGCTCCTAATACTCTCTCCGAAAAGGTGACGTCATGCGCGTGCAAAGCTTTCCTATTGGACGCTTAAGCCCAACGGAATAAAATTCGTTCAGGTCGAAGTCTCCATCTCTCACAAATCAATTTTCTACATATATATATATATATATATATATATATATATATATATATATATATATATATATATATATATATATATATATATATATATTACAAATATTGGACAGCTTTACCTACATCTTTGATATCAAAGAGACGTCGGGTGCCCAGAGCAGCCATCAGTTATTTGAGAAGATGAGAAAATTCGCCTTTCGGCACATTCTGCTACTTCGGTTAGTTTTTTCCGGATAGTCAATACTTCTTTCCAGTGGTATTTTAGAGGACGGTAAAATGCAACATCGAGCGGCCGGAGGAGGTGGGTCGACTTTATGGGTTATTTTCTGACAGTGTCAATGTGTCCCAAAGTAACCTCGTCACCTTTCGGTATTTAGGTTAGGTTCTCATATCTCTCGGAAATATCACTACACAAAAGTTATATTGCTCCACAATCTAACCAACATATTCATAATAAAAAATAATTGCCTGTGGTAGTTGGTTGCATGAGGTGTTAGCCTTCAGCGCACAAAGTTTCCGAAGTTTGAGTCTATAGCTTGACAACAGGTTTGAACAATACACTGGCCAGAGAAGTCAAATGGTGCACAGAAGCTTCGGACACTGGCCACTAGGTGACTCTGTATGCCGGACAAGCTGTTGGCGCTGTTCTTTGCTTTTAGGTATCACGGGCCCGGCGCAAGATACGAAATGCGAAAAAACTACTATGTGTCACAAAGTTACCCCTGCAGTCATAAAGTAACCCCGTTTTACGGTATTTAAAAAACGAAACTTAGAGGTTTGTTTTTCAATGAAAACAGATATCGCACTAATTGACGATTATATCCACTGCGTCCGAGGCACTTAGCCACACACTTACTGCTGAAGGAACAGCTCGCATGTTCTCCGCAAACTCCGCAAAGCTAACAAGCCTTCTAAATATCAACAGACTGCGTTTATTCTACTCAATCGTTTATGAAAGGCCGCACATCGGAGAGTCAGATGTTTCAGACAAATTTTCCATCCATCAAACCAGATGGATCCGCCGTTTCGGTAATGCTAATTTCCTCATACCAAATAGATAGTCCTTTCACACGCATGCGTAGTTAATGTTAAACAAACCCGGCAGCGTCAGAAAGCTAATCAGCCTCATCACTTAAATCCAACGAGTCGTCTATGTTAAATTGGGGTGATGAAGTGATACTAATACACCAAATTATAAAAAAGGAAAAACGCAAAAACAAAATGCAAGGAACGAAAATTTTCGATAACATTCTACAAAGCTTTCTACAAAAAACTACTTAAAGCTGAAACTATACTCTCACTAACCATTTTCCATCTGATTCCGCAAATTATCCTTCGTCTCGTAAATAAATAGTATTAGTAGTAGTTAACAAAATATTAAGTATAAATTTTTATATTTATTAGACTCATTTAGCTCAGTCGTAATTTTGAGAATTATATCGTCAATCCTATTAGTTTCGCCCTTTGAGAAATTCTCAGATGTTTTCTATTCATAGCATATATCAAACAATTATTAAAATCTCATTTTCTAGTTCTACTGCTTAACAAGTCGCATTTGTGGTATTAGAGCATTACTTTTGCCATTTTCGTTAATGAGTTACTTTTAAATTTGTGATTCTTGTATTGCTTACCAAGGACCATATGCATTCTAACTTTCATTCAACTACTCAATGGATCTTGCACAACCTCTAATACCTTTACAGACGATCCTATAAAACTCCAGTAAGTCCAGAATTTAGAAAAAAAAGTCAATAATTCCACGAAATTTCAGCTATTTCAACATTCAGAAGTAAGGCAGTTGAATAATTGATCATTTGTACAGTTCTATATAATATTTATTCAAAAGCTTTTAAATTTGAGATTATATAATCCTACAAGAAACCTTGTTATTGATTTTTACTTTTAAATCCGACTTACTTTTAAAACTGATTTTGTGTAGCAGGAAACCACAAAAATGTATTGTTAAAACTTCGTTGATTATTTTTTTCCAGTTAGTCTGTGTATCAAATCTTATAGATTCCTACAGTACAGTTTAGAAGTCTAATAAAATATTGTTTCCAATTACATGAGAACCAAACTTGCTAGTAGCAAGAAAGTAGTCATTTTGTAGACATTGATAGAATACAATAGAAAATATTAAAATTTGAATATTGCCTTTATCCTTTAGCATACTGAATTGAATTGCCTTGCCCCCCATTAATTTAAACTCATTATTTCATTTTAAGATATCAGTTTTGCTATATTGCCTTATATTAAGGTGGCTGTGTACTACCCTATTGAATTCGCTTACCTCAATGTGAAACTATAGAAAAAATTCGTCCCAGGACTGCCGAATTGGATTTAAAGATTTTTTAAATTGTGGTTAGTAATAGAGATTGTGGTTCGTAATAAGAAATTTTATAACTTGGGGCATTTTCCGTTTAAAAGAAAAATGCTAGTAATATTTTTAAATTTCAATTATTCGGGGGGGGGGGGGAATCTAGTATAGTGTGCTTTAAACTCTCAAAAATTCTTTTAGCGGGCGAAATTTATAATATGAATCCTGTTGCAAGGCGCACAAAAGTTCAGACTATCTGAAAATACCATTTTTATTGGATTATCAGCAGTTATGTAGCTGTAAATTGTAGACACATTTTTTCAGTAGGGTAAGACTGAGGTGAGCGAATCCAATAAGGTAGTATACAGTAGCCTTAATTTGTAGTAAACCTTCATATATGAAGGTGAAAGTTAAAAAGGGTAGATCTAAAAATGCATTTTTTTTTATTTAAAAATATTACGAAATCATTTATTCAGAGCTAGCAATACAATTATATGTATTTTTTATGTATATATAACAGTTTTTCCACTTTTAATACCTAGGAAAGTACTATAAGTTCTAACTTCCCAGTTATTAACATCAGAAACAGATCAACGGGATTTTCAAACATTTTATGTTATGTTAATGGATATGAATATGTATTTCCCAAAACAACTCAGACTCCTATTTCAAATGTAAAAGGAAAGTATAAAGATATGTACTTCTTAGACAGACGTAAGTGTCTAGAAAGAATAGAAATAGTGATCTTGGAATATTGTCGAATTATATATTCAGTAACTTCTATTCGATTCTCGTTATAAATATTCAAGTTTTTGAAAACATTAAGTACTAGATGGAAATAAGATAAAGAAACTAACTACAAGTTATATTCAAATATTAGAACTGTATAGCGATGATACAGAAATTGGCAATTAAGAAGGCATATTATACAGATCAAAGGCAAGTCGATTAAAGAATGCTAAATAATAAAAAAACATTGTTAGTATGCGCGAAGTTAATATTATGTCACTCTAAAATATAGATTTTCAATACTATTTCACGCATATCGAACATTTACATAAGACTACTAAAGTTACATACCAAGAAGGGAAAACTGATATCTTATAGATGACACTGCAGCCTCAATTAAAGCTATCTTACTGCAGACATCTTGAATAAAATTATTACTAAAACTTTGTTACAGAAATAATTTCATAACACCTCTAAATTTGCAAGATCAGTATTGTAATATTTTCTTTCATTCAGAGATAAAAATAGAGGAAAAGATGCGATTGCCAATCAGTTAGTAAAGACTGGTCTTGTCCATGCACGTCTATCAATGCACTAAAACTCGCAATGTCCCTGCTATGTTTACAGCTGCACATGAAGTAAAATCTATCTCAAAGGCATCGAAACATAACAAATCAAGAGATCAGGACGTTTCTACCAAACTGGTGTTTAATATCAGAAGTATTGGAATCACTAATTCTCTGCATATATCCGTTCAAGATACAATACTTCTACTACCAGCAAGTCACCGTTTTCACGAACCGTAGACAACTTGCAACACTAGCTGTCAAGGAGTTGAAAGAATACTAGAAATGAAGTCTACGAGGCGGACGTGAATTTTAATGAAATGTTATCCGAAATATCGCATGATATTGATTCGACATCTGGTAGTGATGAAGAAAACTAAAGCACCAGTGAATGCTAATTGAAAATAAAACTTCATATGACTTTACGTGATCTACTTTTTTTAGAAACAAAGCGAAATTTGAAAGTTTGTGCGAGATTATTCAACTAAACGGTACATTAAATTATTACGAAATATTCAAGACATTTATTGGGATGTATAACTAGTTTATAAATATGATATTAGTGTGTTATATATCTACCGAAACTTCAAAAGCCTGTGCGTTTAAACTAAACGGTAAAAAGCCGCTATTCTGCTTTTCAGAGCCAAGGTTTCACTGATAAATCCAAATTAAAACTTCCCTGAGTACAAATGATTGAAGTGATGAAATACACTGAAGTGCCACTGAATTAGGCATAGCAAAGCTTATGCAAATTGTGTAGCGCTGCGCATCATGTATGCGCAGATGAGGGCGCTGTGGTAACTACATATATAGCGCGTACTGTAGTTGTTCTGAATTAGTTGTTGGAATTGCCAGTATGGGTAAACTGCCTGATTTAGACGCCTTCGAACGCGGACAAATCGTAGGTGCGCGACGCATGGGCCATTCAATTTCCAAAATCGTCAAACAGCTAGGATTTTCAAGGTCTACAGTGTCAGGAGTATACCAAGAATACATGGATGGTGGAAAAAAAAACTAGCTATCGGGCAAACTGCAAAGGACAATTAGCCTTGACAGTGCGTGGTGAGAGACGGCTCAGGCGTATTGTACGTAGCCAGCGAAGCCAAACATTAGCTCAAATTACCACCCAGTTTAATGACGGTGCCAGTCGTACAGTCAGTAAACGGACTGTGCAACGCTCGCTTCACCGTATGGGTTTCGGGTGCCGTCGACCTACGAGAGTACCATTGCTCTATACTCGCCATCGGGCTGCACGTCTTGCCTGGACAAGAGAGCACAGAGACTGGAGTGTAGAGGACTGGAAACGAGTAGCATGGAGTTATGAGTCTAGATTCCGACTACTTAACGCCGACGGGAGGCTGAGAATATGGCGTCAGGCTCATGAAGCCATGGATCCTGCATGCCTGGCTGGATCTATACAAGGGCATGGCGGCTCAATCATGGTCTGGGGTGTTTTTTTTGTGGCACAGTTTGGGATCTTTGGTGCGTGTACCAACCTCCCTCAATGCAATTCGGTACGTAGAGTTGCTGGGTATTCACCTCCATCCGTTTATGCTGTTCTGTTATCCGCACGGTAATGGAGTTTTCCAGCAAGACAACTGTACCTCTCACAAGTCCCGGTTGGCTACTGGCTGGTTGGATGAGCATTCCTTTGACTTCTCTGTAATGAATTGGCCACCTAGAAGCCCAGACTTAAATCCACTTTAGCATCTTTGGGATGTTTTGGAACAAGGCGTGAAAGGCCATCACACAGCACCAAAGAACCTTGCTGAATTATGGACAGCTTTAGCCAATATTTGGCAAGCCATTCCCGTGGAACGTTTCCAGAAACTTGATGAATCTATGCCTCGTCGTGTGGCAGCCGTTATCAAGGCCAGAGGAGGCCCAACTCGTTACTAGGTAGGTATCCCTAATTCAGTGGCACTTCAGTGTATATATATAAGTAAAGAAAAATTGATATTTTTCATCTTTTTTGTTTGAAAGCGTATCAGATTGACTCTCTTAAAATCACCCTATGATTTTCAATTTGCCGCCAAAGCTACGAATATCCTTGAAATTACTGTAGCACTCACCACTTGCGAGGGAAAGTCATTAGAAATAGACAGACTCTTCCTTTCGTTTGTCGACATACTTTCTTTGGGGAAACACCGGCTAAAAGCTTTAGAGACGTGAAATTCATCGCTTGCTGTAGGGTTGCTTTATTTGCATCCGACCTTTGGAAGGAATTATTATGGACCGATAATCAAATATGAACGAAGCCAGTGTCGTTGAAAATAAAAAAAAATAATTCCAGACCCACATACAGAATCATTCACCTCAAGATGAAAGGTGGTTTTATAAGAAGAAAAGTTATTGGAATAAAAAATGGGATGTCTAATCCTCGTAAAGCACATTCTTCTATTACGTTTCCTTGACAATGTCAAACCCATGTAAAGTACTCTTTTTGAACAGGATAACGATCTTCTGTATCTTTTATATGTCTACGTAATTTTTACTGAAACATTACATCTGCATACAATTTGTTTGAAGATCATCTAGGATATACTATAACTAAGCATACAAACATAAGATACCTATTTATAATGGTTTCTAATAAATATGCACATATCTAAACGCTTCTGAATATTGTACATGTCGCACCTCTGCTAGCAGAGTGTTACATCTCCAAAACTTTCGATTTTGAGATAATTGCACCACAATGCTGTATAAGAAGTGCTTCTCATTCTCTAATAACTTTATAAGCCTAGTACCAACACAATCCCTTACATGGAGCTTATTACCTCTTCCACAACTAGAAGGGAGAACTTGCTCACGCGCGAAGAATGAAAAAAAAATTTTTGTCAGTGCCTAATGTTGATGTATTAAAATGTTCCTGTAATAAAAATGTTCATTAAATTTTATTTCGAAAATAAATTTGTATTTTTTTCTCACCTACTGTTCATGTTATCAAGGTTTTTACTTTGTATTGGGAAAGTTTAGATAGATTGTGCATAGAGGTATGACAGTATTCCCTCAAGCTTTTCAGTCCAAGATTTATCTTGTAATTAAAATTCAAAATCATGCTTTAAAAATTAAAAACAACATTAATAATATATATTATTGCCTTCTGGAGTGATTCGAACAGTAAGTTTTCCCAAAATTGTCATAGGCATTCATAAAAAAAAGAAATGAAATTTCGACATATTATATCTTTTTTAGCTCTTCCTGAAAATAGGGCTATTTTGAGATGTAACACTGTTCTAGCAGAGGTGCGATGTATCCAAAGAGATACGTTCTGTATAGGTAGAGAAACTAATGTTAACATTTAGAATAATTTTTTCAATAACTGAAGTAACTTTTTATCAGTCATAAGACACAATAAGCTTTACTACATTTTAAAAACGTGTACAAGGAAATACACAGCATAATCAAATAAGAGAAGTTCCACTTTTGATGAAAGCAATTTCTCCATCGAAATTTTACTAGAACTGGGCCTATGGATTAAAGGATATTAACTAGATTTTACTAGTAGCATGAATATTTGAACGCATTAAAAATATGCAAATTCATTCTGAGGCTAGTAAAACTTCTCGTGCCAAATAATTAGTCAATTCAGATAATTTCAATTCTGCATAGACAGAGCATAATAAAACGAACATTTTGCGGCAAAAATTCTTCGAAAATTGGTGGCACGCTACCGACAAATATATTTTAGCAACAGATATTTTCAAACATACACTAAAGAGCTATTAAAAAGAGATTAAGCCACGGTGATACTTTGGTATCCCTTTTCCCTTAAATCGAAATAACTTCTCACAGAAAAGTAGGAAAATAAAAGTGGTGAAACTATGGTAGTTAAATTCTCATCTAATAGGGGCATTCAAAAGTTTTATCGTCATTGTTTTACAGTTACTATCAGAAAATCTTTTCGTAGATTTAATACAATGTTTAAGTTTTGTTTATCAGAAACAAATATGTCCTGGCTATATATTTTAAACATTTTATTTTTCTAAATTATTATTAAAGACAAAAAATAATAATTTATTAATGTGAAGTAGGACAAAAAACATTACCAAAGATTTTAAATAACTGAGACTAATTGCACTTTCTAAGATGAAACGAATTTAAACATTGGTTGTAATATACATAATTAAAAGAGAATAAAGCTGATAACTTATAAAAAGAAAGACTGAAAAAATAGATTATTCAAATTGATTCTCCATTAGCAGACACAATACAAAGCGGGGAAAGGGAATATTTCAATTATCTTATCTTTAAAAAAAGTTTACAATGCTTCTAAACTCAAAAAATTATCTTCTTATCTTAAAGGTTCCCGAATACATAGTATAAATATTTTATGATATAAGGCTGACAAATTTTAAGACACTTTTAAGACCCCAATATTTTTAAATAAATAATGATAACAAAATTTTAGTCCAATTTCGTGTGCACCGTTTATCAGATCTTTAGTTAAATTTTCATTTCATCACCCCTGTTTTTATTATTTCGATCTCCATTGTGTTCATAAGTCTATTTCTGAAAATCAATTTATTTAAACTTGTTTCTGAAAAAAGACGAGGAGAATGTAGGTATGGTATTCAGAAGTTGATATGCAATTACCAGCGGGATGATCTATTGGATAAGACGTTGGCTTCGAATCCTTAATTTCGTAGGTGTTCATAAGTTAAATCCTGTTCCTGACCACCAACCGTTGCGATTTCATAAATTTATGTATATCATAAGAAAAGGACAAAAAAAAAAACCAGTTTTAATCTCTCAAATTTCATTATAAATTGGTTTTCCCTTTTTTTCATTCCTCTTCCATCTCTTTTAGTTTTCAAGACTAAATCTGTTAATTATTATGGGAGCAAATCTTTCATTTCCTAAGATTAGTTGCATACATTGGGACACTTTTATGAAATTAACCTTCTACCAGAAGACACACGTTTTCTGGATTAATTGGTCTCTATCCACGAGAGACGGTACAATACTTCCTGATATAAATGTGAACTATTTTGGTTGCTCAAATATAGATAATTGTAAAATGGAAAGAAATATATGTTCTCCTCTTTAAAATATTCAAACGTAAAAGACTTACAAGGAAGAACATTATATCAAACAAAGATTTTTTTTTTCCAATGCAGAGGCACTTGTCGTCAGACATTCGCCTATACTACGCCGCAATTTTTACTGCCCATTTTATTGCGGGGGAATCATATAGGCTGACAGAATTCCCCCCTATGAAAGGACGACACGAACGGAGGCATTTTTCGTGGCGCGACGCTAGGATTCAATCCGATCACCCTCAGCACCAAAAACCAGCGTCAAACAAAGATAACTTCCTCGTGATATTGTTGCATGTGCCTCCAATAAATTATTGCAATGAAATTTTATTTAAATCTATTGACTTTAGGAATACGATATAAACTATTCGATGTATTATTAAAAAAATCCAGATATTTTATTCAAAACTGAAAGCATTAACACTGCGATAAAAAAAATTATTTAAAATGCTTATATTTGAATGCCTTAAAAATACAATTACATTGCATATGAAATATTTAAAATGCCTTGCACGCATACGTTCCTAAAATCACAGTTTACATTAATATGCAATTTATACCCTACGAAATCCTTTTTCATAAATGAATAATTTATTGAGAATGGAATACAAATATATGTTTGTATAATGAATAAGTTATTAAATTTCTTCAGATTTACCTCTAGAAATAAATATTAAACACATTAAAATATCTTGTTTTACACCGTTAAGCATTAAAAAGTGAATACTTGAATGTTACAATATTTAGTTTTCATTCTAGATTCTAAAGTTCATTTTACACAGCAATTATCGTAATGGAAAAAAAGTTAAGACGAAGAGAAAATGTTTTTGGGCAAAATTAAACTTTAATATATCTTTTATCTAAAGTGTTATTCAAACAAAAACGAGCTTTATAAGGATTTGAAAGTAATTTGTTTTTAGCTTTCATGAATTTAATGTTTTGTACCAGGCACTGTTTACATAAGATATTTCATAAATACTGTCTGCGAATAAATGTCATAAAGAAATTCTAAATTTCCTATGGCTGAATAAAATGATCAATTTTTTTAAACATATTATTTATAGAAAAAAAAAATATGCAAATACTTAGCATAACTAACGGTAGTTCATCTTGCACGTCTCTATGAATATATGCTTTACATCTTAGGATATAGCAATGAACTTTATATACCTTGTTAATGTACGATATATATATATATATATATAATGTGCGTGGGTGTGGGTGGGTGGTTGTGAGTGTCTATGTGTGTACCTACCTTTTGAGACATTCCAGATGATATATCTCCCTTATACAATAAAATCCATCTGTTCTAGCTTTTATAGACTAATGCTATTAACATAGATTTATTATTTACAAGGGTTAAGTCCCATTTTTCTTCGGCCTATGTTTGTTTACCGTGTCTGTCATTTATAGGAGCTATCATGTATAAGTCAATATTTTTAAAAGGTCATTTTCTAAAATGTATATATTATTTTATTATTTATATATTTATTATATATCAATTTGATATCTGTATCAGAATATTAGGAATAAAATATTGTTAGGACATAGAACTTTATACATAGATTTTTTAATCAGCGAAGGACACGTTCTAACAATTTTTCAAATTATCTGTTAGGGGCCATTCTCTAAACGCAGTTTGATCGTTACCATGTAATTCGCAATTGTTGTTATTGGAAAATTTTAGTATCTGTAATGAGCACCATTCTATCACTTTTAACTATTTTCTAAAAATATATATTGTATTCACTGACACGGTCGTGGATATATTAAAATTTTATTCATGAATGCTACAAATTTTTAGTTCTAAAACTTGTAACAAAATAAATGTAATGCAGTATATTCTTAACCAGATAATCTAGAAAAATATTTGTGGTAAATGTTTCAACAGAGATTAAAATCAATCATTTGCGAGTTTTGACAGGTATTCTGAGAAAAAAAGTATTGATTAACGATTAGAGAGAGCAAATGATCATGTTTAAGTTCAATAATTTAAGCAATGTATTATCAATAAATCTGTAAAAGAAGAAAATCATAGGGGATTTTTGCCAAAATTTCCCAGTTTTTCACACACGTCTTTTTAAACTTTAGTTTCATGTAACTTCATTTAAAATCACAGAATATTTTTAAACCTAATTTTTATAATACTTGCATTTAAAGCAGTGTCAAAAGAAAATAATTTCTTTCTGTTTCTTCAAATAGTTTCTCGTTGCATATAATATGGTCATATTTTTAGTAGCATTCATTTGATCACTATATTGTAAACAAAAAAGGCTAAATCTCAGCCTTTTTAATTTAAATAATATCTTAAACCTAGGTAAGATTACACATAATATGTATAATTAAAATCGGAAACTACTCAGATAAAAATTATATGGGTTAAATAATTCTAACTTTTATTTTTAATTCAAATAAATCTTAATTTTAAAAAAACGTCAGGTTTCACTTAGCTTGTAGTGCTACGGTCAACTTTCTGCTACACAAGGGTTAATTAGACTGGGACCTACAGTTTAAAGCCGATTCCGAACGGCTATAAACATCCCTGCCAACTGTGGGATTCGACCACACAGGATGCTAACCGAATGCCAGCGCCCTAGCCATTCGGCCATCAACTTGCCGAATAGATGTCAGGAGAAAGTACAATATTTTCATGTTAGACATTTAAAATATAAAAATAATTTTTTACAACCTGTTTGTATGAGTCATTACGTAAAGTTGAACAACCAAGACATTTAAATATACAAAATAAACAAACGTATTATCAAAGTAAGTTGTAGCATATATCATGCTAAATTATTATTGTTAAATATTTGTAATCCTTTTACTTCCTGGTTAAATATCTTAAAAATAGATTTTGTAACATTGCGTTTTGAGCATTTATGTAAAGTTCATGAAAGGCGACCTTAAATAAACCAATTAAAGCTCCTGGAATATCATTCTCCTTTATTTATTAGTTCAACCAACAAAGTAAGTGTGATTGTTTCCATCAAGCTTATGGTTTCCAATTTCGAATATTTCATAAATTTCCATGTTCATAGAAAATAATAATCAATATTATGACGTTCAATTTTAATTGAAGTACAACGACCTTTTGTAAAATCATTTAATGGGGTCCGCGACACATTAAAAAATTTATTTATTGAGTTAAAATATTGAATTTTTTTGTTATGATTAACCACATATTTTGTAAACAAAATCACACCATAAAACTTCTCAAAAAGTTTTTAAAACTTTTTTTAATTCAAATCTTTTTTAAAAAGTGGGGTAATTTAAAATCGTTATAACTAGAATTATTATTTGTCGAATTTCAAGTATTTTTCATTTAATTCAACTGAAATACTGTTTTAATTTTGATTCAGTATTGTTTAAAATATTAATTTTTTCAAAAAAATAAAAATATTTAGAGTAAAATTTTAAAAAATTGATGAAATTTATTTTTAAAAAATCATATTTTCAAAAATAAATATTTTTTCAAATTTGCTGAATCAGAATTAAAGTAAAATAATTGAAAAAAGAGATGTTCCAAGTTTGAACCATTTATCTATAATGGTTCTTGACTTTAATGAACAATTTAATACTAGAAACACGGGAATACTTTTCTTGCTAATAAGACTGTATGCCGTCATTTTGGAAATAAAATCAATAATATAAAATATTCAATATTTATTTTTGTTTTAAATGAAAAGTAACATTTTTCGGGTATTATTTTAAAGATTTCTGCCAGTTTTCTATATTGCCTTCAAATTGACTGCTTTCAGCCTTAGTAGGTTAACAACACATTTCTCCCCCTCTTTACTATGGAATATAATTTTGTAAATGTGTGTGCATATTTCGCGTAAAATTTGAAAAATTCATAAAATTTCAGAAGCCTGAGGACATAAATACAGACATAGCGCTCAATAGTATGTCCGAAACCGTCAAAATCATAGCAGTCGTCTTTCTAGTGTTGAAGAATAGATATGGTGAAAAAATTCATCATGTAGAAAAACTCACAGGTTTAAACAACGATTGGCAGCTATTAGAATGTTGCAAAGAAAATTAATGTATCCTGTTCTAATTAAGATAGAAACATTATTTAAACGTCATTCTAAGCGGGAAAGAACACAAACGTTTTTTTATGCAATACTTTTTTTTTTTTCAAAATTTGAAGAATATCATGCCCTGAACACCCGTAATCAATTAAATTTATGCGTTTATCTATAAACAATTTCTTAGCTTAGGCGGAAAAAAAGCTCAATTAACTATTTATGAATTTCAGAAGCTTCGACGAAATATTTTTTTCTCTGCTACCACATATAGTAGCAGTGCAGAGTAAAAAAGAATACAGCGATGTGCTGTGAGAGCTTTGTCACTGTCAGTTATGGAAGAAAAGTGAAGCGAGAGCAATTTCAATCTTGGAAATTATACGAAAATAAAATGTGTAATACCACAGAAGAAAACATACTGAATACATAGAAATAGGGGAAAAAGTAGTGAAGATCAATCCGGCACAATAAAAAATGAATACAGTCAAACCTGCTTTTGTGCGGTGTTTGGACCGCTGAAAAACATATTCGGAAACTTCATAAATAGCTATAGCAAAAAAAATTTCACAACATATTAAAGAAAAAAAATTTTATTCGGTGGAGAGGTACCACGTAAAAAAAGTCTCACTCAGAAAATATGTCAAAGCTTTGTGAAATAGCGAGAAAGTACTTTCAAAACAGAATAAATAATTAAATTACACATGGAAACATTTAGAAAAAATTAATTTCTCATTTTAAGCATGGAGAAATTTTCAAAATGTGCATAATTCAATAGTGCTCGTCGTGATGCAATATTTGCATACACACTGACAGGAATGAAAGTGATACCAACACCGTTGAGAATGACCTAACCTCACGGCGAACTTACATACGGCGACAGAATCTCGATACATTCATATACCGTATAAAAAAATCACATAAAAAAGACCGCAGAAAACAGACTGTAATTAAAGAAAAAATTTTGACTGAATTAAAGAAAAAAATAGGTTAAAAAGAATGATTAGAAAATATTTTAAAATAAAATTAAACAATGAATATGTACATAAAAAATAAAATCCCTACAAAAATACAACCTGATTGATTTATAAGCTGTACTTTGATAGGCTTTTCGTTATTATGTGTATAGGAGTGATGAAAACTCATCATATTTATGCGTCTTTACAAGAAGCGTGATAGACATATCATTTTCTTTTACATCTTACACGCTAGCATCTCAAAATAAGTAAATAATCCACTGCAAAATATGAATAATTTATACAACGTATACATTTAAAAGCACATAAAATTCTCTGATATGAACAGTTTTTTTCCTTTTATGCCACAAAATATCCTGCGTATTTGCATTTTTATGTTAAACTCAAAAGAAATATTTCCTTTTCCGTATCGTTAAAAAGCCTTTTTAACGATTCGAAAGATACGGCGGATTTAAGGCTATTTTCCTGTTAAGGAAAAGTTATGACTTCCTTCTCTCTTTCTATCATCCGACGAAACATGTAAGGAATCTGCGTTTCTTAAAAATTGAAATCAGCTCGTATATAACTGGATACTCCATTAACGGAAACGAAACAGAATTTATGTACTTTGACTTTTAAAGTTCATTTTAGGGAATAAATAGTATTAATAATAGATGTCTATGTTTGCCTTTTTAGACATAAAAAGAATAGAATAAAAGTTAATAAATATTTTTTTTGTACAATAAAACAATTAAAGATTGACTCTTTAAATAAATAATAGGAATTTGATGGTAATTATAGTTCTAATGGTATCTCTAAATGTCTATTCTCCATGCTTAATATTCCCCAATTTCGATTCCGTTCCCTAAAGTACGTGAAATCAACCAAAACAAATGACTGGGGGTTAAAAACATTTCACTCAAGCGTTGCATTTGACCAATAAATTCTCAGCGTTTGAAATTTTAAGGAGTTAATCGATATATATATAAAACAGTTAAGTGACCGACTGACTGACTAACAGACAGACAGATTACGCACAGATAAAACCGCTGGACCTAAAGGGCTGAAATTTTTCATGGCGATTCTTCTATAGTGTAGGGTTGCACAAAGAAAGATTTTTGAAAAATTCATCTTAGATTTTTAAAAAATTAGTTTTTAAGCTGTTTTTGTAACTTTTTTTAAGTTTGTATTTAAAATAATAATTTGAGGGTTTTAAAATTTATATCACGAGAAAGATCATAAAAATTTCTTTAAAATGAAATTTTTTTCGTGTCTTTCCCTCCATTTTCTGATTTTTGGTGAAATTTAAAGACTAATTTTTAGAATTTAATTTATTAATTGCTGATCACGTGGTTTCTTTTTTTTGTGATATTTTAAATTATTTTTGCTTCACGTGCATAACAACGAAATAAACTGACAAAAAATATTGAAATACGGTAAAATATAAAATTTAACCACTAGACTAATTGAGATGGAAGTTTTTAAAGAATTTAATTCAAATAAGTATGTTTTATGGATATTAAACATACAAATTAATTTCATCCATTGACCGTTGTATTTAATTTGAATATTTTCTTCTATATTATTTTGTATATAAAAATATCCGTTACGATTTTTTTATAAATATAGCTTTTGGGTATTTTTTGGCATTAATTGCATACATTGACCATTGTATTTAATATATATATATATATATATATATATATATATATATATATATATATATATATATATATATATATATATATATATATATATATATATTTGGGCATTAATTGCATACATTGTCCATTGTATTTAATTTGAATGTATTCCGTAGCGTAGCACGGGTGTTCAGCTACTTTAATCAACAATATATTGATCTGTTTTTAAAAACTTTTAAACGGTACTGAGAGTGCTCGGATCGAATCCAAACAAGCGCCGTTAAAATCCTTCGTGTCTAGTTCGGATATGGGCACGTTTCATCCGTCGACTGGAAGGTCATTCTATGATGTCAGTAGATGGGAAAGGTACGATCCCCGCAGATGTCGCACCTGCGGTGCTCGTTCAAAATTATTGTGGCACCTAGCCAAGTCGGACTCCGATCCTTGTGGTGCTATTATAAACTGCACCCGCACTACTCATCCAGAAGTTTATATGGACTTCGTCTGGAACTTCCGTTCAGGAGACATTAGTAACAACAACAACCCCCTCCCCTAAAAAAATCCCTTTTTTTCATACAAACTCGCTATTTTTCTAAATAAAGTTTAGGCTGTAAAATCCCATACCACATAAACAATACTCCATCATAATATATTCATATTATATACATTTGGGGTAAATACGAGTATTATGACCATTTTTTCAGCTTCCTAGAACTCATACAAGAAACTTTGCCGATTAGCCCCTCACAAGTTTCGAAAATTTTCACATTTATCAGGCTAATCGTTTGAGAAATGGATTCTACATCTCTCAAGTATACTCCATTAAATGTATTAAATATAAGTTGTTTTTAAAACTTTGCGTTAATGCTCTTCAACGGTGCTCAATTTTTCATTAAGAGAACTAAAACTAAGTTTTAATAACAAAAGCGTCGTAAGGTTTCAAAAGATATAAATGCGCCTCATTTATTTCGATATCTTCCTATTTTAATGAATCTTGAATATAATTTATAATGAAAGAAATCGATATACGTCACAATCGAACTTTGAATTTTCTCAGTCCATTTAAATTAATATTGTGGCGTTCGTTAGGCATGATCATTCTAATGAATCAAGTTCTTAAATTGAGAATTTATGTTACTAAAACGCATTAATATAAAACTTTTTTCCCAACTCATTTAATGATGTTGTACTTAAGAAAAATTTCTCTCATAATTGGGAAAATTAAAGAAAAAATTGTTTCTACATAGGAAAAAGTTAATATATTTAGAATATTTTGAAATAATATTAATTTCCCACTTGGATTCGCTTACTCAGAAGAGGGATTAAGGTTCAGTTGCAAAAGTTATGTGGTGTAAAAACATGGTGAAATTATACATTATATATATATATATATATATATATGTGTGTGTGTGTGTGTGTGTGTGTGTGTGTGTGTGTGTATGTGTGTGTGTAATGGTAACGCTTATCACTTGTCCCGTATTTTAAATTCTCCTCAATAAAGCTCAGCCCCTATTCCCAATTGTGACCTAGGAATAAACGAAGTAACCAACTATTCTATCTCCTTAACCGCCACGTGCGGTACATTAAAGTTATTTTTAGACATGATTTAGCATCACGCGTCTATCTCGCCGAGCAGCGCCTGTTTGAAAAGTCATGTAGTCAATTTCGTTTGCGAATTCCTCGACGTATTCAGCAGAGTACAGTGGAATGTTTGGAGAATGACAACGTGCTTGATAAAAAAAATTATTCACTCGAACTGCATGATAACTAAAGGCATGAAAGCTTTTCACAGAAATTAAAACTTAACATGTCGGTTCAGCTACTTCTTACAAAACAACAAACCAACAAATGATCAAATGAACAAAGGAATGAACTGAATGATCACACATAGAGCTTCGTAACTCTCTTTTAATAAAGCCAGTTCGGTACATCAGTCGTGACCAGAGGAAGGCGGAGCTCCACGTTTTTTTCCGAATTTTCATTTCCACTTCCCAAAAAGTCATGCGACGTTGAGTCATACATTCCCGTGGTTAGACCATATGTTTTATTCTAACCAATTATAGAATTCTTAAATTCTAGCGCTCCCATTGTATAAAAAGTTGTAGCAAAGACTTTCGCGTTCTTTCTGTCTCCGCTCTACCGTCCTTCGTGCGTCCCTTCTTTTCTAAACCTCAACCTATATGCGCTACTGTCCGATTCCGTCATTGTTAAAACTCCTGTGAACATTCTTTGATGTCTGCAAACCTACCTTATAGTGATGTGTTGAAATAATGAAATAATGTGCATCTCAACTATGTTGTGCGTGTTCTTCAGTGCTCTCCTTATGTGTGTGAAACCATCTCCTGTACCGGTCTATTAAAGATATTACATACAGTAGCTCCCAAAAGTGTTCGAACACTTACGATTTTCAATGAAATAGGAGTCTATCCATTGAATAAAATGAATATTTCATAATGGAAATTTACTAATAAGATCTATAATCCGTTCTTAACAAAACTACATAAAATATTTTGAAAACATAGTAAAACTTTATTTTTAAGAAACCAATAATCCAAAAGGTACAAAAACTTTATCTCACAAAAGTCATCGTATACTTGTAAAAAATCTCTACATATTAGTAAATATTCTAATTTTTCGTTAAATTAATATTTAGTAGGATATCCTTTAGCATCCACAACAGCTTTTAACGTCTGGGAATAGATTGATTTAGTTCTTTTGAAGTTTTTGTATCAATGTTCATCCATTCTTCCATCATAATTGTTTTTAGTTCGCTTTTCGTGTGAATGTCGTGTTTTCGTACTCGAACCTCCAGTACTCTCCAAATATGTTCTATTGGGTTTAAATCTGGCAATTGAGGTGGTTTTTTCAAAACGTGTGGAAAATTATAGAGACACCAGATGCGAACGTTGAGAGCCGTGTGCTTTAGGATCGTTATCTTGATAAAAAACAAAGTTGTTTCCAATACCCAAATTTTGAGCTGATAATTTTAAATTGTCTCTTAAAATATTTATAAAAACTGCATGATCCATTATGCCATCAATAAATACCAAATTTCCTAGTCCTGCTGCTGACATTCACCCCCACACAAGGATACCTCAACTGGCATTAACTGTTCCTATTAAGTTCTTGGGATTAAGTTCCTCATTTTCTTTCTTCTCCATACAATTATAGAGCTCATCAGCACCAAAAATGTTCATCGGCAAATATGACATTATTCCAGAAGGTTTGGGGCTTATTTATCATTGATAGTGTGAAGGGAAGCCTAAACTTTCTGTTTTTGTCACTCACAAAAAAGTTTCTATGGGCAGAACGCCCATGTAATCCAGCCGTTCTGAATACTCGTCAAAAAATTTCAAGTGAAATTGAAGTAGAATATGTTTCATTGAATTCTGCAGAAACATTTACAGCACTCAAACTTGAATTATTCACAAATTTCCTAATTATAAATCTCTGATCACGTTTTGTTAACTTTGCCGGAAGGCCTTTTCTTACCTTGTTTTCGATCCAATTTTCTCCTTTAAAACGTTTTTTTCACATACTCCACAGTAGAATGGGATAAATTAAGTAATTTAGCAATATTCCGAACTGATTTATCACTACTATGATGAAAAATAATCAATTTTCGAATGCTGTTTGTTGTTTCTTTACGACTACGAGCCATTTTTAAATAATAAATAGAATATTACGGAGTAGGCAAGCAAACTAAAGCCAAACAATATTTCAAATGCCACCACAATTCAAAAATAAAAATTAATCGCCAGATGATGATTTTAATTATGAATTTATCCGAAAATAGTTCAGTGTACGATGACTTTTGAGAGAAAAAGTGTTTATTACTTTTTGATTAGTGGTTTCTTAAAAATGAAGTTTTACTATGTTTTCAAAATATTTCATGTAGTTTTGTTAAGAATAGATTATAGATCTTATTATTAAATACCCATTCTGAAATATTCATTTTAATTAATGGATAGACCCCCTATATCATTGAAATTCGTAAGTGTACGAACAATTTGCGGGAGCCACTGTATATATTTTTTATAGCTATGTATATAAATATAAAAGAAAAATTGGCTGGAGAAATTATTTGTAGAAAACCTCAACTTTTCGAATAATTTAGCACAAAAAAATAGCCATGGGGGAAATGCTGTCCAAAGCAATGGGAGTCGGTATATGAAGATAAAGTGGTAATCAAACAAAATATTAGAAATTTTATTTTACAATGCTGTTTCTTTATTACAAAAATAATATTTCTTTTAAATTCTCAGTATTTTGGAACGAAAACGAATCAACCTAGGGTCATTAACCCGCAAAATATGAAGTTCGAAATTTTTTTCCAAAGAAAAAACAAGTACCCGATATTGTACCCTGTTTGTGTAAAATGATTTATCGATAAACGCCAAAATTATAAAAAAAAAGTATTGCACTAACTGCAGATTTGCTTAGCGTAAATTAAACTGTTATAGATTAAAGATTAAGAAGTTAGAAGTTAAAAGAAACTGTTATAGATTAAGACTGAACTGTTATAGAAGTTAGAAGAAACTGTTATAGATTAAGAAGTTAGAAGATTTAAATGTCGCAATTGAATGAGGTATTTTGAATAAAAGGTAGTTGATATTTTAATTTTATTTATGAACTGTTTATTGCTTTAAAGAAAGTGAGCAAGCTTCTTTTAAGGTGACTGACTACTAGTACATAGAAAATGTTATTTTTTGACTCATTTGGTCAATTTCATATTTTGCAAGAATCGTGTAATTCAAACTTTTCTCTTTTCAAAACCGTTTTGATTTTGATTCTCCATCAATTAGAAGCAGAGTTATAGCTATTTTAAAAAACATTGCCTGCTACAAAATTGAAGTGACAAACAACTTTAAGAGCGTTTTTCTGAGAATTTTTTTTAACACAAATCTCTACCGTTATCATGATATGTCACATAATAATATATATAATTTGATAAAATTTTCAGAAAATGTTTTAGATGCTATTGTTAGGGAAATTGCATATGATAATTGATGCATAATAAATAGTTTTTTTATTTGGTTCTCTTTTTATAAAGAAAGGAATGAAAAATCGGGGAAAATTTTCATATTGGAACATAAAATTGTGTGTATTATTTTTGCATTTTAAAATTTCTCTTAGATTGAAGGTCATTTTCAAGATAACTGTCATATGTATCATGTAGCTATTTGACCATAAAAGACAAAAATATTCTTTAAACAATGATTTTTTTTAAATTGGCTCTGAACGTAGGCAGTCACCTTAATTTTTTTCCATTTCATTCCCTCTTTCTTATACAATTAAAATTTTCTTTAAAAGTTAGTAAATCCAGGTTGTCTGTACTAAAGTACAGACAATCTAGAACTAGAGTTCTAGAACAAAGTTCTACAACCAGAAAATAAGAGGTTGCCACTCTTTTTTCTGATGCCATCTGTACAAATATAAACTTTTGGAGCAGGGGAAGGTCAATCCGCGCATTCATAGAAGCGCCGCTGGAGATCGTAAGAGCTGGAGTTCGCTGGGTGTAAACCACTTATCGCGGCAGACCGTAGAAGGACGATTACCCTATCTACTCCCGTGGGAGCCTAGAGTTCTGGGTCGATGTTTTCATACCACGAGACTAGAACGTTATGTTTTCAAGATAGTGAGATAGCCGATATACCCAAAACCCATTTTATAATCTTTACTAATAAGATTCCGAGATGCACAGATTTTATCCTGGTATTCTCAGATTTATTTGCAGAGTTTTAAAACGAGTAGACCGAGGAAATTCCCCCTTGAGGTAACCGATTTGGTTAGGCCTCCTGATGAAGAGACCAGTCGGTTGCCACGTTATATGGTTTATTTCTTTTGCTGCTACAGAGTCTTACATTTATGGTGCGTTTAGATCTAAGTTCGTGATTTCTGTCATTATTTGAGTTATTTTGTCTGCATTCGTCCTGTTAGTAAATGTCTATCTCTGTTCATTATTTACCTTTTAGTTATAATTTCATTGAAAAGTTAAAATTTTTCAACGCTAGAGTAGTTTATCTGTTAATTTGTTCGGCATTCTATGCCTTCTATATGTGTATTATTTCGTGTTGAATTATTTACATTATTTGAGTTATCGTAGGCCCGAGGTAGTCTATCGGTAGCATTCCAGTTTTCAGTACTCAGGGAGGTCGGATCGAAACCCGGCGTCTAGGCCGGTTATAGGCACGCTAAATCTTTCTATGAGGTCAGTGGATGGGGAAGGTACGATCCTCCCAGATGTTGCTCGGTCGAAATTGTGGTGACACCTAGCCAAGTCGGACTTTGACCCTTGTGGTGCTATTATAATCCGGAACCGCTCTACTAAGCTCGAATTCTATATGTACCTGGTACTTCTAATCAGGGGGGGCATGGGTACAACAACAATAACAAAAAGTAGTTTATTAAAGAAAAAGAAAATGTCTATAAACTAGCTCAGCATGCTTTCAAGCACCCGGTGAGCCAAAAGTTCGTAAAACTTTAAAAATTCATAAAAAGGAAAGAAACCATGATAAAGAAGTGCAGTTTTCAAGAAAGGGCTCAAAAGGAAGTCGGATTTTTTTAGCAGCAAAATAAAAATTTTAAAAAGTCACTGGTAGAGTCACTGGTCCAGTTTTGCGAGTACTGCTACTCCCCGTGGACGATTCCGCCGGCACATTATTCCACTTCGGGGCCGATCCTCCAAATCCTCATGTATCACGGTCTTTTATTTCAAGATTGATTTGCTTAATTCTGCTGAATCTGTCTCATGACAGTACCGTCTACCGGTGACCTTTTAAAACTTTTAAAACTTTTAAACTTTTTTTTAAAATTTTGAACTTTTATGGCTGCTAAAGAAGTTCGACTTTCTTGTGAGCCCTTTCTTGCAAACTGCTATTCTTTATCATAATTTCAACCTTTTTAATGAATTTTTAAAGTTTATACGAACTTTTGGCTCCCTATTTACGGTTCATTTAATCGCATTAGCATCTTCTTCTCAGGTTCTTTTAAACTTTCAGATATTTTCTGGGAAAAATTAAATTCTAGTTAATGAATTTATTGTTTCCAAACAGAAATGTATCAAAGAAAGCAAAACATTTTTTTTGCTCTTGTAGACATAGGGCCATTACATAAAGTAATAATTTCCTATTTTATTGATCATACTCTAACAGCCAAAAAATTGAAATAAACATGATAATTCGCTGCTCAAACATCTTATTCCCAGAGATATCCCTGTATGAGATAAAACTTAAGTTTTTTTTATAGTTACATACGCGCACTTTACGGTGGAACTCAGAGAGAAAACAGCACAAAAGGGCAGCATAAAGATGTCATGATGAACAATATAAATGAAATATGAGAAGAATAAATTTGAATAAATGTATTTCTAGTAAAATATAGTAATACTAATACGTGTTTTTCGCACAGAAACTATGGTCCGGAGACTAAGATGAAATTTACAACATCGAGTTTAAAAAATATATACATGAGAAGTAGAAGATAATTTCAAATATTTCGATACGAACAGAACTGAAAATTGTGAAATTTTACTAGAAATGAAAACATACTTACGAATGAAAATTCGTGCAGAAATATTTTTGGATAAATATTTTCAGTTTTAAATAAAAATCTAAACACAGGTTTTTAATACTAAACTGTTTTATCTAATTTTCAATTACTCTCTATCTTGGATATACAGAAAAATCATTTAATAAATGTTGTTGTTGGTGGTGAAGCCCCCCTCGTCGGAAGTGTTCCATAGGAGGTCCATATAGGGTTTCCGGGCTGGGGAGTGCGGCTCAGGTTTATAGTAGCCCCACATAACTAGGGGACCAACTTAGGTAGGTGCCACATCAATTTCGACCGAGCAACCCGAGATGCAACATCTGGAGGGGGGGGGGGAGATCATACTCTCCACCACCCTCTCTGAACCTCATATGTGGAATTTCCGGTCTACGGATTTAACGTGCGCATATCCGGATTGGACACGGATGTATTTAATGGCACTTGTCCTTTGGCTTGGTTTGGAGTGCTACGGTCATTCTACTGCACGAGAGATAATTAGACCGGGACCTACTGCTTAAAGCCGATTCCGAACGGCTCCAAACGTCCTGCCAAGAGTGGGATTCGAACCCACAGACTCTGGTACCGAAATCCAGCGCCCTATCCATTTGGCACTCGTTCGGCGGCGGTTGCCGAGATTTTAACCCAGTACCATCGGCGCTGAAAGCCGATGCGCTACCACTAGGCTACCTCTGGACGTAATGCCAAACTAATTTA
Source organism: Dolomedes plantarius (assembly GCA_907164885.2). Classification (NCBI taxonomy): domain Eukaryota; kingdom Metazoa; phylum Arthropoda; class Arachnida; order Araneae; family Dolomedidae; genus Dolomedes; species Dolomedes plantarius. Next base: position 125,686,755 of record OU015498.1, on the reverse strand, counting down.
ATTTGATATGTGTATGAGAAAACTACAGTGAAACTTGGCATTAAAAATATGTGTAGTTCACATGCCCTTTTTTTATTTCTATGTAATCCATAAGGACTTCAAATATTATTTCATTATGTGCATCGCTAAACTGAAATTTAAAATTTATGTATATATATATATATATATATATATATATATATATATATAAATATATATGTTGGAGCATAAATTACACCGAATATATAGTCGGACCTCTATTTAACGAAGTCGCTAAATCCCGAAGAAAAATTCGTTATATGGAAAATTCGTTAAATAGAGATTTACCTTTTGAAATACTTTAAACTACACAAGACTGATTTCAAATTCATGAACACTAAATATTATTAATAAAAGTAATTACTTGCACCTTTATTTTTTAAATTAATGACTATTTGTTATATATATCTTACCCATCAAACAGAAATCTGCAAGGGAAACAAGAATAAAATAAAACATTGTTCGGGAATACACTGTATTTCAATTAAAAAAATTATATTAAAAGTAATGAATTTTAATGACATTATCGCATTTATTATAACAAGTAATTTTAAGCTTACATTACCACATGCGCCCTTAAATTTAATTATTGGTAAAGTTTGTTAATTTTGTCTGAGTTTTTTGTTTAAAAGGTGCTTTATCTCATAATACGTCTCTGATCTATGCAATGCACCAAAACCCCTTCAGTCGCATTTTCTTCAAACTGTAATCCGCGTTGGAATGTGTTAAAAGAAAGTCAATGTGTTAAATATGTTAACAGAAAGAATTGGTTTAAAATGTTCAGAAATATTTAGAGAAATATGGAGAAAAAAATATTGAATCACAAGAAAAAGTTCGTTAAATAGAGAATGCACTTCACTATTTGGAGGTTATTTTACGAAAAAATTCGCAAAAGGTTCTTGGTTCCAGGGAAAAGTTCGCAAAATAGAGGTTCGTTATATAGAGGTCCGACTGTATTTAAATATATAAGAAAATTGTTGTTTTTAGAATTGAAAATAGTTGTTTTTAGAATTAAAAGACAGTTTCCATTATTCTTCAGCCATTATGAGATGTTACATATATAAAAAGGCTTATAAAATGTAAAGAGCATTATATAAGTAACCATACTTAGATAGTAAATTTTTTAAAATAAAAAATGAAACCCGCCCTTTAGAAAAATATGGGAAACATGACGTTTTCCTGCCTGGACCTTATCATCCGGGCTGCGGAATTTTCTATTCACCTATGGATGCTTTTACTGAATAAACTACTCTAGTGATGCCTCCAGGATTATGCCATCAAATTTTTATTTTGGACGACTGTCGTCTGATACTTCCTTTTTGGCTTGTTATCATGTATCCTGTATAGTTGCGAGACTTCCCTGAATTTTTTGGTTTATATAGTCAACTTATTTACCCCGAGTGTGAAAGAACTTATATCCATTCTCACTTAAACACAAGTACTTGGAAAATACGTATACCTAAAGAAGGAAAAATGGATTACCATTATACAATAGAGAACGGAGAGATGATTTGGTTAATCTGCTTTGTCTATCAGCATTTTTTGGTCTGTCGTTTAATGTTCGTAATATTAGATTTACTTGTAAAAAAACATTATCTCTAACACTCCAATGTGTATTTTTTTTAAACTATTGCTTTTGCAAATTCCAAAGAAGTTGTCATGGCAGTTTTGTTATTTTGCTAGCTGTCTTTAGATCAAGGTCAACAGATACCAAGTTTGCGAACTCGGAATCACTCGGAATTCTACATATTTCAGTAAGCAATCGGTATCTCATATTGCCCCTGATTGTCCACTATCCAACATCTGATCCACTATCCACGTGTCCAGTGTCTGATGTAAACCCTTTCTGATGCTTTCAAATGACAAAATCCAGTTTCCATGATGTTTAATGTTGTTTAAATGTAAATTATTTTTTTGTATGTATAACATCCTAGTTCCGTACTTTAAAGGGTTAATTATATTGTATTTTATTTACTATCTAAATTCGAAATTTTGTCAAATACACCCATACCTCATGTTTACTCCTGGTTAGAAGTTGAACTGTAACCGTCGTTATTTGGCGCCTATGAGATGGCTGCAACAAGTGTTTGAGCAGTTGAATTTTGTCTTTCGCTTGAGTAGGAAGCTTCATTCGGAAGCATCCCTAAATAAATGAGCCATATCGTTGGCTAACGTCAATAAATCTTTGATAACGGAAACTTGCCAGTTTATTTGAACTTTCTTCGTACAGTCCAGATCGACCATTATGGTCCTGTTACGGCCGGAGAAACGGCTAAAATTTGATTAATTTTTATTAATAACTTTCAATTTCGACTTACTTGGTGTTTGCAAGAACTTTGGAACTGTCTTCGATATGTCTGATTCAGATGAAAGTGAACCTGTGGATACATTAAAAACCTTGAACCGTCGAAAAGGTAACTTGAAATCTCGAATTACGAAATTAAATTCGTTTTTAAATGAAAAGGCTGCATCGGCAGATAGTTATAAGCTGCAGAGCAAGCTCGATGGCGTCAAGGACATTTCTTCTAAGCTAGATGAACTAAAGTTTCGTTACTATGAGCTTTTAGAGGATGAACAATTAGCGGATATTGATTCTCAATTCGACCTCATGGAAGAAGGGCTAGAGGATATCAAGGTGAGCTTCCAAAAATTCTTATTTGAATTAAAAGAAAATAATCGTTCTAATTTAAGTAATATTAATAAACAAAGTTCTAGTTATGTAAAATTGCCTGATGTAAGCTTACCTGAATTCCTTGGTAATATCGAAAACTGGCATTGTTTTAAGGCCCAGTTTGATAGTTTAATAACGAATAACTCTTCTTTAACTGATTCTCAAAAGCTGTTTTATTTACGTTCTGCTTTGAAAGGTGAAGTAGCCTTTATTGAAACTCCTGAGGATACATTTAATTCTTTAATGAAAGTTTTGATCGATAGATATGAGAATAAACGCTTGATTGTCAATAAACATGTGCAAAATATTTTGAATATTGAAAAACTTACTACTGAATCAGCTAAACAGCTGCGAAATATTGTTGATGTTGTTAATAAAAACTTGAGAGGTTTAAAATTATTAGAATTAGAAGCAAATGAGTTAACACAACAATTTTTAATGAATATCCTGTTACAAAAATTAGATAAGGAATCTCGCAAACTTTATGAAATGAGTTTAACTTCAACTGATTTGCCTAATTGGGATACTTTTATTGAATTCCTGCAGAAAAGATCACAAATTTTAGAAAACATGCAAGGAGCGCAAAGTTTCTCTTTTAAAGTTAAAGCTTCGAACATACCAAAAAATAAAACCTTTTTGTTAAAGTCTAATAGCGACTTGTGTTCTTTGTGTAAACAATCACATATGATTTATAGATGTCCTTCGTTTCTGAAAATGACTCCTATGCAGCGATTTAATGTGGTTAAAGGGAATAAACTTTGTTTAAACTGTTTAAGTGTATCCCACAAATTAACATCTTGCTCCTCTAAATACTCTTGCCGCTTATGTCAAGGCAAGCATAATTATCTGTTGTGTCGGAATGAAAATAATCAGTTCAATGAAACAAATTCGCCGGTGAAAGATTCCTCGCCAAGCTGGCAACCACCGGCCCAGACGTCTTTTTCGCCAGCTCCAATTGCAACCCCTCGGGTCTCCGATGATGTAAACATTTCAAATAACCAGGAAGTGTTGAGTTCTTTCTCGACCATCAATGAAACTTTGAACAAAACAGTGCTGCTGACGGCAGCTAATGTATGGGTTTGGTCTCCTACTAGACATAACTATATTCGGGGAAGAGCGATGCTTGACAGTGCTGCTATGTCATTCTTCATAACAACAAATTTTGCCTCGGAATTGGGTCTGGTAAAGAAAAAAGTAAACATTCCTGTTTGCGGTTTAGGTGGAATTTCAACTTGCGTCAAATGGAAAACGAGAGCATTAATCAGTAATAAAAATAATTCTTTTAAGCAGTTTATGGATCTATGTGTTGTATCGAAGATTACCGATGTCATCCCGCACTCGGTTCTTGACATTAAAGAAGTAAACATCCCACCGCGATTGACACTTGCAGATCCGCAGTTCGATCAGCCTGGACCGATAGACTTGATAATTGGTGCAGAATTATTTTTAATGTAATTAAAGATGGTAAACAAATTGTGTCAGATAATTTAATATTTCAAGATTCGGTTTTTGGTCTCCTTGCCAGTGGTTCGGTTATGACAAAATCTTCTAAAGAATATTGTGGGTTGATTTCTAATTCTGAAAACCTAGAGGATAGTATTCGAAAGTTTTGGGAGGTAGAAGAAGTGTCTTGTGATCGACCATTAAGTAAGGAAGAAGAATTCTGTAAAATTCATTTTCAGAAAACTCATAAGCGAAATGAAACTGGTAGATTTGTCGTTAAGATGCCAATTCAAGAAGAATGGAATATGTTAGGAGATTCTCGAAACTTAGCTGAAAAAAAGACTGCAACAAACAATTTGTCGACTCCACAAGAATCCGGATATGCATAGGCTCTATGATGACTTTCTTAAAGATTACGAGTCTCTTGGGCATATGGAAAAGGTTTCGAACGAAAATTCGTCTGCTGTAGTGTATTATTTACCACATCATGGAATTTACAAACCGGAAAAAAGTACAACGAAACTTAGAGTAGTGTTTAACGCGTCGGCCCCTACCACTTCGGGTAGAAGTTTAAATGATCTACTACTTACAGGCGAAGTTAAAGAGGATATTTTCGATATCATGATACGATTTCGTAAACATAAAATAGTGATAACTGCTGACATAAAGCAAATGTTCAGACAGATAATAATAGATCAAAGTCAGAGGGATCTATTGAGAATACTTTGGAAAGATAAAGAAAATCAAAACACCGTTGTCTTTAACTTAAACACGGTGACTTATGGCACAAAAAGTGCTCCGTTCCTGGCAACAAGGGTTATTAAACAACTTGCCCGAGATGAATCTGCAAAATTCCCATTAGCTTCAGAAGTTGCGTTATCAGATGTTTATATGGACGATATCGTTACTGGTTGCCCAGACGTTACTTCAGCCAAACTTTTGAAGGTTGAACTAATTGAAACGTTTCAAACATGCGGTATGAGCCTTCACAAATGGAATTCGAACTGTGAAGAACTTCTTGAAAATCAAAAACAAATTCTAGACGAGCATTCATTTGCTCCAGATTCAGAAGCTACGATCAAAACCTTGGGAATGGTCTGGAAATCTAAGGAAGACCAGTTTATCTATAAGGTATCTGTAAAGCCACAAAATTTCTATACTAAACGAGATGTATTATCAACGATTGCTAAGTTATATGACCCATTTGGATTAATCGGACCTGTTATTTGCAGAGCTAAAATTTTTATGCAGAAACTTTGGTTAGAAAAACTGAACTGGGATGATAAATTACCAGAAGAATTCGTCAATGAATGGCATTATTTTGTTAGCTCTTTAAAAGAAATTGAGCATATCACAATCAACAGGTATGTCTTAAAAGAGGAGGTTGAAGTTATCGCACTTTTTGGATTTTGTGATGCCTCAATCTCTGCCTATGGAGCTGTTGTTTACCTAACTTGTTACACTCGAACTAGATCTCATACCTCTAAAGTACTCGCTAGCAAATCTAGAGTCGCCCCGTTGAAGACTTTATCGATACCTCGTTTAGAATTATGTTCTTGCTGGTTACTTGCGCAACTGGTCAACAAAGTTCTTGTTTCTTTGAAAATGACCATTGACAAGGTAGTTTTATTCTCGGACTCTACCATCGCCTTGGCATGGATCAGATCACTTCCTCATCAGCTAAAAACCTTTGTTGGCAACCGAGTTTCCAAAATACAATCTTTAACCTCAAATCATCAGTGGAAACACATCTCTTCCAGTGACAACCCTGCGGATGTTCTTTCCCGTGGTGTTGATCCTAAAGAACTTAAAACCTTGGAATTGTGGTGGAATGGACCACAGCTTGCCTTTGAAGAAATTCTAAATTCTCCGAATGAAAGTGGAATGGACTCTCCTGATAAAGAACTATATTTAAGTGAACTAAAACAATCTTCGAACGCTAACTTGATTCTCACATCTAATAATGGCTTTATTAACCAAATTCTTGATTTAAGTAATAGCTATGTTAAATTAATTAGAATTCTTAGCTTTATTTTTAGGTTTCAATACAATTGCAGAAATAAAGAGAAAAAACGTGGACCTATCACTAAGGAGGAATTTAATGAGGCTAAACGATATTTAATCAAATCAGTACAGGTAAAATTATTTTTCAAGAATTAAGTTCTTTAAAGAAAAAGGAAAGGTTGAAGGACAGTCATGTAAGTAATTTAAATATTTTTAAAAAGACAATGATGGACTAATTCGTGTTGGAGGTCGACTTAATTATTCAAATTTGTCATTTGACCAAAAGCATCCTATTTTGTTACCAAGAGATCATAAGCTAACTATTTTAATAATGCAATATTTCCACCTAAAGGATTTGCACGTTGGTGCTCAAACATTACTTAATTTTGTTAGACAAGAATTTTGGCCTTTAAATGGCAGAAATAACGCTAGAAAAATTGTCCATAATTGCATTACTTGTTTTAAAAATAAACCTAAAATAGAAGAACAATTAATGTCATCATTACCAAGGGAAAGAGTGACGATTAGCCCTACCTTTTTTAACACGGGTATTGATCTATGTGGCCCATTTTTTTATAAAATATAAAAACCAACGTAAAGGTGTTGTAAGCAAAATTTATGTTGCTATTTTTGTGTGTTTTTCAACTAGAGCTATTCATTTAGATATTTTAACTGATTTGACCTCGGATTCTTTAATTTCAACTTTGAAGAGTTTTTTTGCCCGACGTGGTGTTCCCGCGACAATATTTTCAGACAACGCTACGAATTTTGTCGGAGCTAATTCTGAACTGAAAAAACTGTACAAACTGGTACAAAAGCCATCTGATGATTTAGCATCATACTTAGTATCGCAGTCAATATCTTGGAAATTTCTTCCTCCCAGATCTCCGAACTTCGGGGGATTGTGGGAGGCGGGAGTCAAATCTTTTAAACATCATTTAAAGAGAACAGTGGGAAATTCAAAATTGACTCTGGAAGAATTTTTAACGGTAACTAATCAAATCGAAGGAATTTTGAATAGCAGGCCACTTATTCCACTCTCTTCGGACCCTAATGATTTTGAAACCCTAACCCCTGGCCACTTCTTAATAGGTCGCCCAATCAATGCTATTCCAGAACCTGTATTAACCGATATGCCAGAAAATAAACTTTCTCGATGGCAAGAAATAACTAAATTTAATCAAATTATTTGGAAAAAATGGACACGAGATTATTTAAATCATTTACAGCAAAGAGGCAAATGGCTTTTTGACAAAAATAACATTACCACTGGAACACTAGTACTACTAAAAGCTGACAAATTACCAATTTGCACTTGGTCTATTGGTAGAATTCACGACACCATCCCAGGCAAAGATGGAAAAATACGAGTAGTCTTAGTAAAAACACCTCGTGGTATTTTTAAACGTAGTATATCTAATATTTGCATTTTACCTTTAAATAATATGGAGAGTTAAAAGAGTTAATTTTATCTATATCTTTAATTTGTATAGTCTACTGAAGTATTTGTATGGAAGTGTATTTATAATTATATAAGTGTATGGTGTTTTACTGTATTGTGATCTACATATTAATTTTGTTTGTAAATTTTGAATTGTATTAATCTATGTATAATTTGAATATTGTACAAATATGGCTGTAAAATTGTTATTTTCTTGAAATCACTAGGATTTCAAAGTCGGGCGGTATGTTTACGCCTGGTTAAAAGTTGAACTGTAACCGTCGTTATTTGGCGCCTATGAGTTGGCTGCAACAAGTGTTTGCGCAGTTGAATTTTGTCTTTCGCTCGAGTAGGAAGCTTCATTCGGAAGCATCCCTAAATAAATGAGCCATATCGTTGGCTAACGTCAATAAATCTTTGATAACTGAAACTTGCCAGTTTATTTGAACTTTCTTCGTACAGTCCAGATCGACCACCTCACTTTACGGCCTAGATACATTCCGGAAAAGTTGGCCGTAAAGCGAAAAGCCATATAACGAATCAATTATTTTGATACAAACCCATACAAATTTAATTGGATATGTTCCATTTTTTTTATAAAATAATATAGTTTAAGTTCATAAAACATTTTATTCTTTTTATTTCCAGTAAAAATGCTTATATAAAAATAAAAGTTCAAAACAATGTAATAACAAACAGAAATTCAAAAATAAACATATAAACAGAAAACAAAATAAATCACATGCAGATATGTATACATATAATAAAAAACAAAATAAATTGTTTAAAAACTGTTTTAATGTGATGACGAACATTAACATGAAGAATCACTAAGAGTTAATATGCTGCCATCATCACTTTCTGCTGTTGTGGCCGTATAACGAAACATTGTAGGCTGTAAATCAAAAAAGTGCCATAATTAAAAAAGGGCGTTATAGCGAAATTCCGTATAAAGAGCAGCCGTATAGCGATAAATGTATATCAGGCCACACTGTAAGCGTGTTTGATTGTAATATAATTATCATTTTGTTATTGTGCATGCGAAAAGTGTTTGCTGTTTGCTTATATTTTTGCTTTCACAGAAATCTTGGAATCAAATAATTAAATTAGTTAAAAAGACATACTCTATCGAAAACTTTTCATACTTAACAGCTGCACATATTTGAAAAGGAGATTAAATTTTTCTGGCTGACAGTTTAGAACCCAAGGTGTTTTTCGACTACATCAAGATTTTCGAACACTTCTCTAGTTTTAAAGGAAGAAAGTAATTAAACATACCACTTCGAGGTTTATCAAATGTTTTAATACTGTCAGATTCATTCGGAGATGTGTACAAAATCTTACAGGCTTCGAAAGAGGAATGTGGTTATTATCTTTATCGTATTAATGTACAGACAAAAGAGTCGTTTAATAACAGCTATTTTTATAAATAGGATAACACTTATAAAATATTTTCTTCCTCACCCTGTTAATTTTTTGATAAATTAATATTTGATTGTGCTTGGTATATAATATGAAATATGTGCTATATAATATATAATATGTGCTTGGTATATTAATATTTAATTTGTCTATATGCTGAACAGTTTAGTATAAAACAGTAAAAAGTTAATTATACAGTTGTTTTGTTATTCAAATTTATAATATATTAACTGATAATTTAATGACATTCATTTCCGCATATTTTGTTATTCTTTAAGAGATCTTATAAAGTTCAGGGAATACTTTGTCTCCATGCCCTTCTCGGGCATTGATAACACCCGATTAATCTAATTAATTCGTTTAAAATAATACTTAAGAATTCGGATGCCTTGCGGTCAAACGTTTAAATTAGATATTTGTCTTAATATATTTTATCCACAGATATCATTTATATTTTACTTGTTAGAAGTTAAAAAACTTAGATCAGAGCAGGTAACATGAAACTTTCAGATTATATGTAGACAACTAAAAAAGCGAAATTCACAAAATAAATTTTTTAGTATGTTTCCAATAGCATTTTTTGATTATTTTGTTCAATTCCTTTTTTATTCATGCCTCAAGAAAAAGAGTTAATGGAGATGAATGTACATAGAATTTATCAATGTCTGATACGATTGTGATGTACACGACACATTTTAGGTTTCTAACGATCCATTTTGCGGTTATAGCACAAAATGCATTGTATATATATTTTTAATAAACTGACACTACTCAGAGCCATCTGTAGCGCGATCTTTCCATCAAAATTGATAGAGGGACTAATGACGACATGGGAAATAGTTTCCGCAGAAAAAAGAAAAAAAGGTTTCAAAAGTCACCGATAGGGGAAGATATGGCGCTGTAATTTCTTGGCACACCCGAGAATTTGCATAAAATGCATGTAAAACATCAAAAATGGAAATTCACGACTACGTAATCGACAGTAGCGTCAGTAGTTTGAGGTATAAACATGGGTGAGGAATCTGTTGGTCATCAGTCGCTGTTTTCCACTTGCATGGCCACTTCGCTCCCCGCACCTAACCCTTGTGACTTCTTTCTCTGGGGTTATTTAAAGTCTAAGATATATCTTGGTTGAGTCTCGAACTTGGCGGCCCTAAAGGATAACATGTCCCGGAATGTGATGGACATTTCTGTATTTTACTAGAGTTTTGTGCAAATTCTAGGGTGCGCCGACAACAAGAGCGCTATATCTTTCCCTATCGGCGACTTTTGGAACTAATTATTTTATTTTCACGGAAACTCTTTCCCGTGTCGTCCTTTGTCCCTCTATCAATTTTGATGGAATTCCGGCTGATAGATCACGCTACAGATGGCTCTGAGTAGTGTCTGTTTATTAAAGATCACCCTGTGTATAGTTTGTAATAAATGAGAATAGAGGAATAGAGGAGTACAACACCTATCATGTCTATCCGGCAGTATTATCATGATCAGTTATTTTCAAATATTAAAGATTATACTTGTGTTGTGTTTAAAAACCAAAGAATGTGCAAAATGTCCGGGAGATTGCATGTTATGCAGTTTTCCTCCGCAATCATTTTCTTTCGTTTTAAGTATTAAACGTTTTAAGTATTAAATGTTTCATTTTAACATATTAAACTTGATAGATAATTTAAGGTATTCATTCAAATTTTAATATTTTCTTACATTTACTATTTATTTAAGTGCACTTGGAGCACTTGGTTACCCAAGACTTGGTGGATTCCATTATGATATTTTATACATAACACAGAGTATGATATTTTGTACATAAGTTTTAATTAAAAGCAAAATCTTTTTCTGTGACCACACTAAAAGTACCTCTAAATCGGGCCAATGACTACAACTTTTATTTTTTCATGTAGTTACAGCTTTTAAGAAATGGGAGATCACGCCACTGAACCACATTCAAAATTTCTTTTTTGCAATCTGACCTTAATTAAATTGTCGAAGTAGGGCGCTCAATACTCGAATGATGCAGCCATTGGTTTATCAGTAGCTACTTATCTCACAGCCCAAATGATTAAAAGCAATGCAACATTTCGTCGGGGACTGCCTACGTTTGGAGCACTTTAAAAAAAAAGCATACAGTACTGATTAAATGCATATATTTTAAGTTAAAAAGATAAATAAATAAATAAATATTTAGTTAAAAATATAAATTTTTAACTAAAAATTTTTAACTATAAATTTTTAGTTAAAAATAGATTTGTGATATAAAATCTTGAAAACAAATATCATTTTGGTAAATATTTTACAACATTTTAAAATAGAGGGAAATTTTTATAAATGTTTAGTGCTTACGCCAGAGATCTTACACTCGATTCAACTAAAGATATTTTAATTGTCTTTATACTATATACTACTGGGACAATTACCTGTGTTATGAACTAAAATTTTTACAATATTTCAAAAAATCATTGAAATATACGAAAAACAGTGAAAAAAAAACAGATTTATTTTTAAAGTTACCTTTTTTTAAGTACAGGTACCCGTAGAATGATTAAATTAACACACATCGCTTAGCTTTTTTGTTCAAAACATAGTTACAAACATGTAAAACACTTTTGCAAAATTTCATTGACATAAATTGAAAACTTTTAAAATTATTATCTTTCTCGTTTACAAAAGTAACTGAAAAATTAGTTTTCAAGAAAGTGCATTTAAAGATGCTAGTTCCGGTCTTTTATAATACAGCTTTCGGTTCATTAAATTGGCCATAAGTTCTCATCCAATGATCGTACGAATAAAAGTAAAGCAGTTTTAAAATCCTAAAAGATTGGCTTTTGAATTAAAGCAATAAAAATAATTTCGAAATTTTGCACCAAAACAGCCATTTCAATGAAGGTAGTCCCCTTAAAAGAATTTTAAGTTAAAATATAGAAATTTAAGAAGTTAGGAATGTAATATTTTATCTCTACAGAAACACCATCTCAAACACGAAAAGCAAGGGAATGTGTGTATGGTATTTCGGGAGACGCGATTTACTTTTTCCATAACATTAGTAAATTTTTAATTCATCACACTACATTATGAAAACATTACATTATTTTATTTTTAACTCACTCGTCTGAAACTGGATGTAGCTTTTACCTTTCATGAATATATGAATATTATAACCTCATCCCTTCGGGACACATAAGTAGGTAGAAATACAATGCCTTAAATCTCGAGTAAACAGAATACTTGGCATCCGTCCCTTTCTGGAACAAAGTCTAAAAATTACGGATATGTTAAAGTCTCATTTAAATGTCTAGATAAAAATGTCGGAAATAATTACAGAAATTGGGGAATGATTCAACGATTTTAAGACGGTCTCAAGGGAAGTAATGAAATATTTCTATTTATATACTCGTACTGCTTGAATTTCTGTTTTCAAGCACAGTTAAATAAACTGCAAGACAAAATTAAATTAGGAAATTCTGGGAAGTATATATTCTACGTCATATGTTATTGATCCAATGGACTTTCAAGGGACAGTCGTGCAAGCAGGAAAATAAAAAATAGTCCAAAATTTAAGTAGCGCATCTTCTTGAGATAACTGCGCCTAACAAAATTGCCAAACAAGCAGCCAAACAAAATTGTGAGCCACTGGATAACCTCAGAGTAGATTGAGCTAAAAATTTCAGACAGCAAATGGTGGTTTAAACGGATATTAGTTGAAGCTGTTTGAAAGTCATACGATGTTGACGCAAATTTTCCCTGGAAGCTAAGCATGGAAGCAAGGAAGCTATACTGCGGTAAGGAAGATTCTGGAAAGTCTAACGAAACACCATTGTGAGAAATGGCAGTATCCACTATTTTTCTCTGCTCCATACAACCGCAAATCGGATGATTTTCATAGAGTACAACGACATTGTGTCCGCGGAATTAGAAATTGGAAGAAGGAAGTGCAAAGAATAAATTGTAAGAAACGAGGGTAAAATGGGGGAAGCCTATGAAGCGCCACTTGTGAAAAGGGCTATAAAGATAACAGAAGGAGATAAAGAAGGGAGAGGCTCTTACAGACAGATGTACATGAAATAAATATGCAAGAGAGTGGTTTGAGTAGAGAGCGAGAAGAAAAGGTAATAAAGAGGAGCAAACTTATGGCCGAAATAAAAGGGGAGCCCACACGCAAAATTCTTTAGCCCCGGGTCAGGTTATGAAAGGGTCCATATCCGTGGAACGATGAGAGTGGGATCACGACAAGAGATACGGCCACAAAGCCCAATGGACTGAGTAAATATTAAGGATATACCGCAAGCCAATCAGATGGTAAAAGGGAGGGAGAGACAGTATAGGCAATAGGAAAGCATTGGAGGAGGTGCCCGAGAGGCAGAATGAGAAAGATATGGAGATGAAATAACAAAATGAAAAAGAGATAGCAACACGTTTTTATTGGCTGATAGACGAAGAGGTTGCTCAGAATAACACATAGAATACCTATAGATGTAGAGTGATATATGAGGAGGAGTGTGCTGATAGATGAGAGGCAGCAGTATGGCTTAATAGTATCGTACTGCCATTGAAGTCAAAAACCGGCAATTGTTGAAGAAACCACGATGCAACGGAGTTCCGCCATGAAGTGATGATGACGCCAGATGCAAGAGAGGTTCCCAATCCTGTATGACCTACCAGCCGATTAGTAGTTGTTCGAACTAGTGAGTTCATGTATGGATAATTCCAGCGTATGTTTCTATTAACAATCCTTGTGCCTCTAGATTATGCCATTCCCAGACGAAGGACCAATGCCCCTGCAATCTCGCACCAGCCACGAAAGCACCGTAATTCCCCTTTCCACACATTTGTGTACATAATCACTGCTTCACTCAATTAAGAATAGTTGATAATAAGAATTAAACTGGTAAGGCGTGACTGAATTAAAATATATAAATGAGTGGAATTATTATCATGTCAATAAATTGAGCCAGGTTAATATGAGTGATATTTGTTTAAGATGATGTTATAATAATTGAATGTGTTAAATATATGTGTTGAGTGTCATAGATAATTAACATAGTAGAGTAATGAATTTGTAAGTGATATGTGTAGATGAATTATGAGATATATAGTAGGAGTGTATTGTATAATATTATACGTGTTAAATCAATAAATTAATCTGTCAGTTCAAACCAGAGTTGTTTTGAATCGTTAAACGGCACAACGCAATTCTAATTTAATTCTTACAATGTACTAACGCTATACGAAAAGGGGATGTTCCAAATTATACGGAATATATTGATACCTTTTATATTGACATTAATAATTAATTAATTAATAAGAACCTTTAAAATTTGAAACCAATTTCCCCTTCACAGGTGGTTTCAATAATAACCATTGGTACCGACCAAAAGTTGCAGGGTGTTCAAGAGGACAACTGGGAGGACATCTGCTTTTGATTTCTTACTGCAGACTCCCTCTTTAGTGGTCAAGTTTTTCTTTTAGAAATGAAATCGTCTAGTAGTGCTGTACGTAAAATTCAAATAAAGCTGAAATTTCTTATAAACCATTCTTTTCAGGATATTAATATGGATTTTCGCAATTCCTCTATAATTTTTTCATCAACTGTGACCAGTTAATTAAGCTCATTAATTTAATAGTCATAAAAATATTTCACAAATCAAGTATTTAAAATCCTTTTCGTGAATTTTGCATTATATAGTTAAGTTATTACATCATATAACCTCAAGAGGAGATGATCAATGATAGTCTATTAAAAATATTCTGTTAAAAGTCCTACTTATTTTTCTTTAACGATTGATTTCAATTTTTATGGAATAAGAAACTTTAATATTCCTGCCACTTCCTCATACACTATTATACAAATGTCTTAATATATATTTCAATGCGAAATTAGAATTATTAAAAATGACTGAAGTTTGTTGTGAGGTACAAAAGAGAAGTGAATCTAAAATTTTAGCATTTATTTTATACTTTGATTCTTCGCCTTTTTGAAATGTTTTACGACTGTAGAAGTGTATTTTAGAAAGCATGAAGTGAAGGCGATTTTAAAAGGAATGTAAGAATGGGTCCATATTTCTTAGGACATGGAAATAGACATATAAAACCGCTGAAAGTTTTTCCTTTAAAAAAATATTTTCGCATAAAAAACCTTTCCCCTAGAGAGGTAATAAAGTGAATTTTAAGTTCTATGCATTATTATTTTGACTGTTTGAAGTGTTAAGATCAGAAAACTGAGCATTGTGTTCCAATTATGAATATGATATAGATCTGACATCTCTAGAATTTAAACAGACTACTGTTAGGGATCTATGGTCACTAACACTTACGAACACTTTAACTCATATTGGACCGCACCTAATAAATATTTCTGAAAATTTTTAAAACGATGTCTATATCTTTTAAATGGAGTAACTAAAGGTATACAACCAAAATTGTGATTAAATGTTTTTAATTTTTTAAGTAATGAGCTGTCCTATAAACAGTACAACGGTCCAAAGCACTACTATTATTATAAAAAATATCACTTACATTACAGGAGGGTGTATAATGAGGGAAATTTTGGGGAAAAATCAATGCAAAGTCCAACATTGCATTTTAATCAAACTGTTGTTGGGTTTTTTCTTACAGTTCTTTAATTGGCATCTTTTGTATCGTCCTTCGGGTTTTTTTGTCAGTATATGGTCATTGTTGAGATCGATGAGCTCTTTATTATTTTGAATCAGACAGAGTTGTCTCACGTTGTTTCTCGGGACTGTTTCACATAAATATCTAGTTGTAACAGATCTTCGGAACTCTAAGAAGCCCTCATCTTGATCAGGGGATAAAAATTTTGAAATTTTCATAACTGCAATAAGGGCTGTTTCAAAACAGTTTATGAAAAGCTTCCAGTACCACTTTTTTTCCCTGTATGGAAGGAAAATATGTGACCGTCGAATATGTCCACTCCATTTTTGTATTTATTGTAGGATGTGATACAAGATGGAATATAATTTTTATTTCTAACCTCTGGTCACTCTGCGCTTTAGTTTACTTTTCACTATCGTTACCCCGACATTAATGAGCAAAGATACCATACGGTTATCATTCCAACGAACAGTAGTCAAAACGTGCATTTGAAGAACCTCTTTCCGTTACAACAAACTGTTTCAAAGGCGCCGATGGTCATTTTGCCATTCGATTATCCCGCATAGTTCTGGTAGCACAGAAACCTTTTTCCTTCAAGCGTACAAATAGCCCATATGGGGTGAAAAAGTTAGCAATATACACACAATGAAGTTTCAGATTTTTCCCTACAGAAAACAAACTTTCCGCGACACATTGGAAAAGTGGCTCCGTACTCATATCTGTAGCACCTTGGTAAGGAATAATATGAAATGGGTACCCATTGTAAGTTGCCAACATTAATATTTTGTATCCCAATTTTACGAGTATTTTTTCATGTACATCTTGCATTCGTTCCCTCCAAAATATCTCATCCTTCAATCATCGATTTTTAGATTTTCCAAAATTAAACCAGACTGCTTCAAGGCAATATTGAATTTGTCAAGAATGGGTTGGATTTTATAGAAACGGCCTTCTAGGTCGATTTCAGAATTATTGAAATGAATATAACGCTTGGTCTTACCATACCGTTTTCCGGACATAGCGGTATTTACTAAAGTGATGCCTGTGTCTGGAGCATTTTCACAATACATTTTTTTGCGAGATAAAATATGGTACCTACTAAAGAAGATGACACCTAGAAAAAGCTTTAGTTCTCTTGCAATGATGTTAAAAGAATGACAGTTTTTTTGCGCTACATGAATGCAATATGAAGTAGGAGAAAATGGGGACTGGACCGTCGTCCTGTTTTTAGGACACCTAGTAAATACACACAAAATACATACGTAAAATATTTTTTTGAGCAAATATTTTGGGGTACACTGATAGCACTGCTTGTGTAGTATAAAAAACCTCTGCAATGCTTTGCATAAAAAAAATAAAGATGCTAAAATTATAGATTAAAAAATGACAATTTTTAAAGGGTTTTTTATAATACATGTTTTCAATAAAATTTAAGTTGATTGTATGCTTTTTTTGTTTGTATGTTTCACTTCTGTCTGTTTTAAGGAAGTCATGGTAAAATTCATCCAGAAAATACTTATTACTTTTTTTAAAATGAAATTTTATCAGCTGACCTATTTATAGGACGGCGGTCCAATATGGGTTAAAAGGTAATTTTTCAGTACGACTGAATATTATCTACGGGTATAAAGTACTGAATTTCCGGATTTCGTATCCCTCAAGTGCGAGACAATACAATATTTGTTAAAAAATGATGCCCTAGAAATGGATAGGAACAAAGTCTAACGTGTTTCATTTAAATAAAGCCAGATGTTTCTAAATGATACGCAGTTTTAGGGTTATGGTGCCGATAGCGTATTGTTTGCCATGTTTTTAATTTAGCGCATATTTTTGGCGATGGTCCAACAAAATCCCGTCCTTGAGATTAAAATAAAATCCAAAGATAGCCTTATTTTATGAAAATGTGTCAGAAACAGGGATTAAAATCAGAAATACAGCAACCTTTAATCACTTTTTATAAAAGCTTATTTTATTTATTTAGTCTACTAATATTTGAAAATTTTCAAATATTGTGCTTGACATCTACCGCATTTTAAGAGGAAGTCTTTATTTATCTTTTTCTTGAAAAGTAATGGTCCTAAGTCGATGATGATGATCTAGGACATTGAAAAAGAAAGAAAATGTTTGGTTATTTTTGAAAGATAGATAATAACCAAAAATATTATGATAAAAAAATATTTCAGGTAGTCTCTTCTAACGAAATACCGCGGGTTATTAACGTAGGATTTCTTATCGTTGCTAACCTCTTTTGTATGTATCTATTTATAAATGTGTTATGTATATATGTAACTATATATGCATGTATATGTATGTGTATATATATATATATATATGTATATATATATATATATATATATATATATATATATATAAATAAATAAATATATATATATATATATATATATATATATATATATATATATATATATATATATATATATATATATATATATATATATATATATATATATATAATTTTTCACACATTTTGGTACTTTTCTGTTTAACTGTTTACTGATTGCCCAAGCGATACAGGCTGGGTTTGGCGTGCTGTCAAAATTATAATTCGCGACGCAGGACATCTGAAATTTTGTTTTCCGGAACCGTTATGGAGGAACGTAATCCTACGTTAAAAAGGGATTCCGCATTGATTGGTAAACGTTGCAAATTTAAGAGGAGAAATTCTTCCACATTATTAAAATAAAATTCTTAGATAACTATTTAACGCACCCATATCAAAACCTTAAGTTAAATAACCTGAAAATAAAGCATCATTTTGAAAGAATATTGGACACTACTTCGATTCTGCCTAACCTGTGACTAGTGATCCAGACTGTGAATTATGGTTTAGAAACATCAAAATATTTCTATTTTAGAGTCCTTTATTACATTAAATTCTGATTAAGTGCGTTTATGCTGAAATAGATATAATTTTATCTATCTGAAGCAATATTCAATTCCGACGATTGTAGAATAATTACAAAAGTATCGAAAGTTGAGAGGGCAACTTTATATCTTTTAAACTGTTTGTTTGAATTTATTTGCTAGAATTTATTTGGGAGAATATGACTTAGTTTGCACCGAAACTGTAATAAATGAAAGCCTCTTTGGGTGCAAATAAAAGGGAATAGCAGGCAGGAAGCATCGCTTGATCTTAAAAAGTAGTCTGGTGGAAAGAAAGAAGTTAATGGAACTCGAACGAATTTCCTCTCTATGAGAAAGTTTTCTTTCTTCTGTGAGAGCAACATGATCT
Source organism: Dolomedes plantarius (assembly GCA_907164885.2). Lineage (NCBI taxonomy): Eukaryota > Metazoa > Arthropoda > Arachnida > Araneae > Dolomedidae > Dolomedes > Dolomedes plantarius. The sequence continues at coordinate 125,667,897 of OU015498.1, read as the reverse complement.
TGTTATAGCAAAATGTCTGCTTAAAAGGTTAAGATCAAAAGCGTTGACAATCCTGGAATGTTTGCATACGGGATAAAAAGATCTTTCCCGTGCACATTTCGAGACCATTATCTCTTACAGGTTTTTTTTTATTCATATCAAAGGCATATTCAGTGTCAGAATTGGAAGTCTGCATTAAAGGCGTGAAAGTATTTTGAGGGAAATTTGTTATACCCCTTTACGCCATTAAATTATACTACTAAAAAGTTCCCGACAGAGAAAGTTCTAAAATTTCAAATACACGTTGATAAGGGTATACACTTTTAGGAATAATTTAAAGGGTTATGAAAGGATAGCATGGGAACAATGTCTCTTTCTTGACATTTTGTCGGCAGACTTTTCGTCTAATTAAGATAAACAAAACAATGTATTTTTGCTATTTAAATTAAGAAATTGCGGTTCTTAAACGTATTTTTTTATTTGAAAGTTTGCATCTGTTATTAGCATTTTTGATGTCTCGGGTGAATAAATTACCATTATTTTCCAATTTATTCTCACTAACTTGATAAAACGGGTTGAGCCAATATTGGCCCATGATATAACTTGAATGCGTTCTTCTTATTTCTCGAGGAATTCCGGTCACAAAGGCTAAATTATTTTGTATATATTGTAAGCTCTTTAGAAGTAATTTTCTTTAATATTGCTATTCATTGACTTGCTTCAGATGGTAATTTATTTCTTATATACACAGTAGCCAAAATTCTCTAGCTATCTTTTCAACACATAGAGGCTAATTTTAACTATCCTTTTCTTCATATTTTGCTTTAGAAGGATCACTTCTAGTCATACACTCATTATTAGAGTCTGTAAGACAAATTATTAGAGACAAATAATTCTAATAATCTTCATAGCACGATTTGCCAATGTTTGCCTCTCATACTGCTTGATTTCATCGTGTCTGATAGAATGTAACTTTCAAGTTACCTAGAAAAATAGCAGACAGTAACGCTTGTGAAAGAGAAAATCATGCTATGGTTTGGTGACAGGGATCAGCATGTCCGTCCGGAAAGAAGAGTTTTATATCTTTGATTTCTGGGCTATTCAGATGTAAATTGAGTAAATTTTTACTTAAAGATAGTGAAAAATTGGAAAATGTGCGTTTTTGTGGCAGAATGCCATTTAAATTGTTATCTTGATTCAGGTGGAACTTTTTTTTTATACCCTCAGGAGTCAAAATTCTATAGCTATGTTGTCAACACACAAAGCCAAATTTTAACTATCCTTTTCTTGGTATTTTGCTTCAGAAGAGGCACGTCTGGCCCTACACTCATTATAAGAGTGTGTAAGACAAGTTATTATAGACAAATTCTCAAGGAATGGGGCTTGTGGCGGCCCTGCAGTACAGCGCGCTGGTTTATATTGCTATTCGGTGCTCGGATCAAATTCCGCCGTCGCTCCACGAAAAATGCCTCCGTTTTTGTCGTCCCTTCATAGGGGGTAATGCTTTTCCGCCTGTTTGGAGCCCCCGTAATAAAATGGACAGTAAAACTGCGGCCCAATATAGGCGAATGTTTGACGACAAGTGCCTCCGCATTGGTTGAAAAAAAAATTCTAGGAAAACAAATTATTAGAGACAAATTATTCTAATAATCTAATTAGTTCGATGTGCCAATGTTTGCCTCTCATACAGCTTGATTTCTTTGTGTCTGACAGAATGTAGCTTTGAAATTACGTGGAGAAATAACACACAGTACCGCTTGTGAAAGAGAAAATTATGATAAGAGTTGATGACCAGGGTGCAACATATCTGTCCGGAGAGAAGAGTTTTTTATCTTTGATTTCCGGGCTAGTCAGATGTAAATCATGTAGTTTTTTGTTTTTTTTAAATAAAGAAATATTGGTAAATGTGCGTTTGTGTGACAGTGTGTTTTTTAAATTGTTAAAAGTCTTTAAAATAATGTTAGAGTTCAAGTTTCGGAATAAAAGTCTCGTAATGAAGTATGTTATCACAACAACTACTCTGAATTAGAATCAAAAACAAAAATCAAAATTTATCGAGGAAATTTAAATTTTACCATATGCGAAAACTTATTGGGGCAACACCACACAATAATTTTACCATAGATTAGATATATGTCAGAAATGCAAAATGGTACCTATCAGTTTGGTTCTAACGAGCTGGTAAAGTAAAAATAAGGATATATTGCTCGATTTTTACAAGTAACATTCTCTGGAGGGCCGCCCACATGGTGTAGGGGTTAGCGTTCTGAGCTTTCACGCAGTGGGCTTGGTCGTTTCTGTGTCGTCCCCCTCAGGGAACAATAATAGCTCACCTGTATAGTACACCCATAATAAAGTAGCCATTAAGTCGCGGTGAGAAACAAAGACAAAGTGCCTCCGCATTAGACAAAAAAAATCTGTGCAGGGGGGGAAATGAATGTGTTATTCGAGAAAAAATATTCTAAAGGTAATTATTTTAACGAAGGAACAAAAGTAATGTTCTTTGACTCTTAAAAAACATCTTTAAGAGGAGATCAAAGGAATTGAAAAGTTAGAAAGGGGATAACAAATGTGAATTTACATCAATAAGAATGACAATGTCTTCAGAAATCTTCGCTTTTATTGTGAAAGGGCAAACATTTTTCAGTCTCACTTTAGAACATTTGCAACATAAAAGCCGTAAACTGTTACTTCGTGCTTTTCCAAATGGTGAAACATAAAATTCGATTTCTACATCACCTTACTAAAATGTCCCACTTTAAATCCGAATACTTCGCATATTTGCTGCTTCAATTTGCATTCTCTAACAACAGAGCAGCTTTAAACAGTAAAACACGAATAAGTTTTAATGCCTTGCGATATTCTTGAAGTTTTTATTCTGAAAGTTACTTTATAGTTATTTAATATAAAGCTGAAAAATAGGCAAATTTAACAGTGTATAGCTGAAAAGAATTTCACTTATAATATGAAAACCTTAAACAACAGTAAAAAACCTAGAGTTCAGCATTATTGACAAACGGATTCGAAAATAATGTTGGATTATTTCTGAAAATCATTTAAAAATTTTTCCCATTTTTTTTATATACTGGGCCAGGCCTTTGTCTTTTTGACATTCGCATATTACTATCCACATTTTTAACGTAGGATTGCGTTCCTCCATAACGGTCCTCCAGAAAGCAACATTTTATATGTCCTGCTTCGCGAATTATAATTTTGGCAGAGCACCAAACTCAGTCTGTATCGCTTGGGCAAGCAGTAACCAGTTAAACGGAAAAAGTACCAAAATGCGTCAAACTTTTAACATACATACTTATATACAGGGGGATTTTTTTAAACTGACACTACTCAGAGCCATCTGTAACGCGATCTATCAGCCGGAATTCCGCCAAAATTGATAGAGAGGCTAAGGACGACATAGGAAAAAAGGGTCGACTAAATTGGCGCTGCTGTCGCTAATTTAGTCGACAGCAGCGCCAGTATTTCGGGATATAAAGATAAAGGATGAATACCGAAAAAGTTGTAATCGGACAAATGAATAACAAAGAAATTTCACTGCAACACCACTTTATGCAGCAAATTCACTTCTCCCTCCTTAAATGGGACCACAGTCCTGATAGACGACACACTGCATCCTGAACACTACGTTCTAAACGGCCAAGCGTAACATGCCACCAGGAATGTTCATCAGAGTCCAGGATATGTTGTCCTTTGGCGCCGTCAACTTCGAGACCCCAACAAGATACACCTTAGACTTTAAATAACCCCACAGAAAGATGTCAGATGACTTAGGTCCGGGAAGTGATGTAGCCATGCCAGTGGAGAGATGTAGTCATGCCAGCTACTGGTGACTCTTTCTTCTTTAAAGCGAAGGCGCAACAGATTCCACAGCGATTTTTATAGCCCCAAATACCAGCGCTGCTGTTGACTACGTAGTCATGAATTTGCATTTTCATGTTTTACTTGCCTTTTATGCAAATTGTCGTTTGCGCCGACAACAACGGGCCATATCGTCCCCTATCGGAGACTTTTGGTGCTATTTTTTTTCTTTTTTTTTTCAGGGAAATTCTTTCACATGTCGTCCTTAGTCCCTCTATCAATTTTGGTGGAATTCCGGCTGATAGATAGATCTACAGATGTCTCTGAGTAGTGTGAGTTTAAAAAAATCCCCCTGCCTATATACAGGGTGTCCCAAAAGGTCGTTTACAAACTTAACATGCTGGTCTGTCATATCATGATGAACAAGATTTACATAGGAACTTGTGTCCGAAAATTCAAACTGCGACCGCTAGAGGGCGATAATTGCACGAAAACGGGAGAGTGGGAAAAACAATCAGGAGAAGGATTTTAGTAACGCAGTTTAGTAACGCAGTTTAGTAACGAATGAGTTTAGTAACGCAGAAATGGCCGACATGCATTATGTATACGGCGCCGCTGATGGAAATGGACGAGCCGCGGCACGGATGTACCTTGAGCGCTTCCCAAACAGACGTCAGCCAAGTCATGTTTTGTTTGGACGATTACACCGCAGATTACGTGAATCAGGTGCTTTCGTAGTACGTAGCCACATCAGTCGAGAACGTGCTACACGCACGCCTGTCATAGAGGAAACCGTGCTACAGGAGTTTGCCATCAACCCGCAAACAAGTCTCCGAGAAGGCGAACGTGTCTTGGGTGTAGGTCGTTCCACCATAATGCGCATACTGCACGATGACATGCAACACCCTTACCACTTCCAAAAAGTACAGGCATTGTGAGCTGACGATTATCCCAAATGCATTGCATTCTCACGCTGGTATTTGCAACAGCGGGTCGCACAGCCAGATTTTCCATCGTGGATTTTGTTTTCTGATAAATCCTGCCTTACACAGGATTGTGTCGTGAACCTGCACAACATGCACGTATGGGCGCATGAAAACCCAAGATGTACACGTGCCCATGCACATCAACAACGTTTCACCGTAAACGTTTGGGCTGGTATTATCGGTGACATGTTGATTGGCCCTTACCTTCTACCTGAACGCCTCGACGGAAATACCTATCGCATTTTTTTAGAAAGAGTTTTGCCGGATCTGATGGGTGACGTTCCAGCCGCTACACGCCGAAACATCTGGTTTCAGCATGATGGAGCGCCTGCCCACTTGCTGACTGTGGGCAGGCGCTCCATCATGCTACGCTGGCTACGCTGTTCGAGAATACCTCGATAGGACTTATCCTAATCGCTGGATCGGTAGAGGCGGACCAGTCCAATGGCCGCCGCGATCCCCCGACCTGACTCCCCTGGATTTCTGTGGGGCCCCTGTGGGGACACATGAAGTCCATAGTGTAAGAGACACCCGTAACATCGGACATGGATCTTATCGCCAGGATCGCGGAGTCCGTGACACTCCTGGCCAATTTGAACGGGTTCGTGAATCCATGCGCCGACGCTGTGAAACGTGCATTGTGGCGAATGGAAGGAATTTTGAACATTTGCTATGATGTAATGATGTTTTGTAATAAAAATCATATTAACACCGCTGTCGATATAATTTTTTTTCTCCTCATCCAAACCTGCACTTATCGCCCTCTAGCGGTCGCAGTTTGAATTTTCGGACATAAGTTCCTATGTAAATCTTGTTCATCATGATATGACAGACCAGCATGTTAAGTTTGTAAACGACCTTTTGGGACACCCTGTATATATACAGTGGCTCCCAAAAGTGTTCGTACACTTACGAATTTCAATGAAATAGAGGTCTATCCATTAATTAAAATGAATATTTCAGAATGGGTATTTAATAATAATACCTATAATCTATTCTTAGCAAAACTACATGAAATATTTTGAAAACATAGTAAAACTTTATTTTTAAGAAACCAGTAATCAAAAAGTAACAAAAACTTTATCTCACAAAAGTCATCGTACACTGAAATATTTTCGGATAAATTCATAATTAAAATTATCTTCTGGCACTTTATTATTTTTTTTAAAATGTGGTGGTATTTAAAATATCGTTTGGCTTTAATTTTTGCCTACCTACTCCGTAATATTCTATTTATTATTTAAAAATGGCTCGTAGTCGTAAAGAAAAAAAAACAGCATTAGAAAATTGATTATTTATCATCATACTAGTGGTAAATCAGTTCGGAATATTCCTAAATTACTTAATTTATCCCATTCTACTATGCAGTATGTGGAAAAAATGCTTTAAAGAAGAAAATTGGATCGAAAACAAGGTAAGAAAAGGCCGTCCGGCAACGTTAACAAAACGTGATCAGAGATTTATAATTAGAAAATTTGTGAAAAATTCACGTTTGAGTGCTGTAAAAGTTTCTGCAGAATTCAATGAAACATTTTATACTTCAATTTCACCTGAAATTTTTTGACGAGTTCTCAGAACAGCTGGATTACATGGGCGTTCTGCCCATAGAAATGTTTTTGTGAGTGACAAAAACAGAAAGTTTAGGCTTCCCATCGCACTATCAATGATAAATAAGCCCCAAACCTATTGGAATAATGTCTTATTTGCCGATGAACATTTTTGGTGCTGATGGGCGTATAATTGTATGGAGAAGAAAAAAATGAGGAACTTAATCCCAAGAACTTAGTAGGAACAGTTAAGCATGTCGGTGGATGTATCCTTGTGTGGGGGTGCATGTCAGCATCAGGATTAGGAAATTTGGTATTTATTGATGGCATAATGAATCATGCTGTTTTTATATATATTTTAAGAGACAGTTTAAAATTATCAGCTCAAAATTTGGGTATTGGAAACAACTTTGCTTTTTATCAAGATAACGATCCTAAGCACACGGCTCTCAACGTTCGCATCTGGTGTCTCCACAATTGTCTACAAGTTTTGAAAACACCACCTCAATCACCAGAATTAAACCCCATAGAACATATTTGGAGAGAACTGGAGGTTCGAGTACGAAAACACAACATTCACACGAAAAGCAAACTAAAAACTATTATGATGGAAGAATGGATGAACATTGATGCAAAAATTACAAAAGAACTAAAGCAATCTATTTCCAGACGTTTAAAAGCTGTTGTGGATGCTAAAGGATATTCTACTAAATATTAATTTAACGAAAAATTAGAATATTTACAAATATGTAGAGATTTTTTACAATTGTACGATGACTTTTGTGAGTTAAAGTTTTTGTAACTTTTGGATTATTGGTTTCTTAAAATATATTTTACTACGTTTTCAAAATATTTCATGTAGTTTCGTTAAGAATATATTATAGATCTCATTATTAAATACCCATTCTGAAATATTAATTTTAATCAATGGATAGACCCCTATTTCATTGAAAATCCTATTGAAAATCCCAAAAGTGTACGAACACTTTTGGGAGTCACTGTATATATAAACATATATATATATTCCCCTAATAGTTGCCGTGTTTTGTGTATGGATCTGTCATGTAACGCTTCCGGAGTGACCGCTTCATAAATATATCAGTCTATGGCATCCATTTTGTTTTATGATTTAGGTCTATCAAGTTATCAAGACTATCAATCGACTTTATTTTCGATTTTTAGACGGCTGTAATACAAGTATTCATTTTATATACTCATAACTTGAAAATGTAAACACGAGTGAGTCATTCATTCACCGTGATTCATTCATCGTTGTTAATTTAAGAAAAATTGAATCGGAGAATCTTCTCCACAATAAAACGGTTTTTCATTATATTATTATTTTAATATATATATTTATATTTTAACCATATAATATATATTTTTTAACCAGATATTACAATAATGTCAAATTTAGTATTTTCAGAAAGTTGCTAACCGCACTCATGCGTAGTAATATGTTCAAAACTGTGTACGGTAGAAATGAATATTTCTAAATTGCCAAAACACGTGTCTTTCATGTGCTCATACGTGGCTTTAATGTGATTTTTCGTAAAGCATTCTATTCGATGATAATTTTTTAATTTATGTTTAATATTTACTCTTAATATTACTTTTATAATGGATTGTATTCTATTCGATTTCTTATTTAAACGGTGTGAGGTAACATATAAGCCAGCTTTTTTTTTTTCATTTCGAAATATCTGAATGATTATAGTTGGATGTAAATTTCAAGCTAAGTAACTGAATTTAACATTTTAATTATATTTAAATGAATATTTATTTCCTTAATATTGTTCTTTTGTTCATACCGATTTTTCGTAAAGCATTCTATTACGATGATAGTGTTTTGAATTTATGTTTATTATTGTATTTTTGCACGTGAGTAATTTGTACGATTTTTTAATCTGATTTTCTTTAGTTTATATATTTTATTTTTCCTTAATATATGTATACATAGCTTATTTATACATGTATATAGCGTAATCCATGAATATATAATATATTTATATGAAATTGAAATAGATTGAAGTAGATTGTTAAATTTGAATTTGTTCTTATTTATTGAAATAGACTGCAAATTTTTTTTGCACGTGAATAATTTGCATGATTTTTTAATCTGATTTTCTTTAGTTCATATATTTTATTTTTCCCTAATATATTTATACATAGCATATTTATAGCATATTAGTTAGATTGTATACATAGCATATTAGTGTGCAAGTCGGATTGAAAAATCAGCGGTAAGCATGCTTTTTTTCCAAGAAGAAAGATGTTTTTTTTAATTATAACATCTCGGATTATAACATCTCGGATTATTACAACATTTTTAATTATAACATTGGACTGAAAAACAGCTAATATTCCGTAAAAATTTCTAATATTTTAACAGGGCTATGAACTTTTTTTTTATCATTGGAACTGTTCAATTATTTGCCGTCAAGTTTTGACGGGTACTATCTAGCTTATACAGAGGCTGTTCACACATTTTTTAGACGATGTATATTGTATTCACAAAACTAAATTACATAAAATTCTTGTGTTTTAAATGTTCTATTTGACATCCCTTATTCTGAACTATCTTTGGGCACCGCAATTTCCAGGATAATAATGCCTTTTGAAGTGTCAGAAGAGGTATTCTATCCCATTCCTCCTGAACAGCTTTCCAGAGTCCTGTAAGGGTTTTGGGACGACGCTTGGATAATGCCGATTTTATAAGTCCGAAAGCCCAAAAATCCATAGGTAATACATCGGGAGATTTAGTAGGGATATCAGTGAAGGGTATGGCCTTAATACCAGTTTTTTGTTCCATTTCTTTTAGGAAATTTACAGTGGATTTTGATGTGTGACTGCTAGTTTTGTCCTGATGGAGTATCACAGATTGCTGGCACTGTGCGTAAAGCGGTGGTATTTCATTCAGAAAAATTGGCGATAAAAAATGTTCCTGATAGTATTTGGAGTTAATCTTGACATTTTTTCCACTCTATTTATTTTTAACTTGCCATTATAAGAAAAACCAGCAACAATCATGAATTCCTTAGAAAAACTTTCTTTCGATTCTTTGAACCATGTACTTAAATTTTTTTCTCCCGTTTTATGATAATAAATGGCTCTTTTTTTTGTTGCAATCATTGTAATACACACATGATTCATCTATTGTGACAATTGTTTTCCATTTTTCTTTGGATAAGTGTTTCTGGTATAGAATTCTGCAGCGTGTCCTGCGTTCACCGATATGATTTGGAAGAAGACGATGCACATTGCGTTTTTTCGCTTTCTTTAGATTTGGAATCAACGTTTATCATTTTGTTTACAGTGGACACCGAGCATTTTAATGATTTTGCAACTGTCCTTTGACTAGGGGGATTTTCTTTTAACATTAAACAACGTACCTTTGCAATAGTCGAAGATGTCCATTTTTTCCTTGGATACTTGTTTGGAATTTTTGTCCCACTTGAGGCTCCAATTTGACGTTTTTTTTCCCTTTCTTGTTGACGATATTACCTATCGACGCTTTAGATATCACAAACCCATGACTCTCACATCGTTTTTGGATAACGGAGTATGCATATTTCTCTTCGGAAAGAGCATAGAGCATAAATTTAGCCTTCGAACCACTGCTTTGTTAAAAACACCATTTTGAATAAACACAAAACTTTCATGCCGCAGACGATAATTTTGACTTTTAAAAACATAGTACAATTTCTTTTGCAGCAAACGATTTTTTATTACCACTTATTAAAATCGTCTAAAAAATGTGCGAACAGCCTCTGTATATATATATATGCATAATACAATTTTAAACCATAATACAATTTTACAATCTAAAGAGAAATTCTCGTAAAACTTTGAAACATCTTCTCGAAAAATGAAAGGGTACCGTACATCAAACTAATTTTCGATCATACTACTTAAATTCCATTTAGATGTTATTAACAGTTTCGCGTTTTTTTCCATCATCGACATCAACGAATATATCATTCTACTTTGAACTATAGTTAGTTTATGGATCACAAATATTGCATCTTTGTTAAATATAAATTACTTGAAAGGAAACATACTCCATGTAAACAAAACATATAAACACGACAGAAATAAATGTATTTTGAGAACAGAAAAGCAAGCAGAATATATGTGTTACAGGAGGATTGAAATATTTCTAATATTGGAGAATAATAAACATGTTTAAAATAGTTTATCGTGTAAAGCCGCAACATTAAAGAACTCTACAGATGGTATAATGTATTGTCAGACATACATTGCTCCTTTCAATAAAACAATATATTATACATAATGTTCTTTGTAAAAGGAATATTTTGCTATGTTTGCAGCTTGTATAATATTAAGTATTATATTATGCATCATATTATCTATAATGTGTTTTCTAAAATGAGTATTTTGTTTTGTTTGCATAAATTATTGTTTGAAGCTTCTTTGTGTAGATTAACTCATCCCCAATGGATGCAATATTTTTTGAGGGAGGAAATTTATATTCAAGTACTTCCTATTAAAGCTCCAAACTAGAAATATTCGATAACATTTTTTTAAAATTGTCACAGTTAACATTATTTATAACATAATTGTCTATTATAAGGATAATGGCGATTGGTTTCCATTTTGTTTACATTTTATATAAATTTGTGAAGAAAGGGATTTAAAAGCAGTCATCCTAATGTCATCAGTTTAGCTGAGCTCTATATAGCATCATCTGGAGAATGGTAGATCACATCTCAGATAAGAACTAGCATTTCGTCGTTACGACATTATATATGCTTTCTTACTTTTGATTTAGATTTATTAATTTAAAATAGTTAAGAACATTTTTTAGTTTATGTTTTTAATTTTCAGTTATCAGAGCATTACCAAATTAGCAAGTATAAAATAATTCAACCGGTACTCAGTCTATCTTCCAAATGTAGAGGGCGATTTTTTTTAAAACTGGCACTACTCAGAGCCATCTGTTGCGAGATCTATCAAGCGGAATTACACAGAAATTGATAGAGGGACAAAGGACGACATGGGAAAGAGTTTCCGTGAAATTAAAAAAATAGTTCCAAAAGTCGCCGATAGGGGACTATATGGCGCTGTTGTTGTGAGCGCACCCGAGAATTTGCATAAAAGGAAAGTAAAACATCAAAATGCAAATTCATGATACGTAGCCGACAGCAGTGCCAGTATTTTGGGCTATAAAGATCGGTGCAGAATATGTTGCGCCTTCGCTTCACAGAAGAAATGGTCATCAGTCGCTTTTTTCTACGTGCATGGCCATGGGGAAAAAGCGACTTATTCCTCGGACCTAACCCATGTGACATTTTTCTGTGGGGTTATTTAAAGTCTAAGGTGTATTTTGGTAGAGTCTCGAACATGGCGGCCCTAAAGTACAACATATCCCGGACTTTGATGAACATTCCTGGTTGCATATTACGCTCGGCCGTTGAGGAAGTAGTGTTCAGGATGCAATGTGTCCTCCACCAGGACTGTGGTCATATTAAAGGAGAGAGAAGTGAATTTGCTGCATAAAGTGGTGTTGCAGTGAAATTTCTTTGTCCGATTCATTTGTCCGATTACAGCTTTTTAGGTATTCATCCTTTATCTTTATATCCCGAAATACTGGCGCTGCTGTCGACTAAATTGTCGTGAATTTAAAGATGATAAAATTATAGATTAAAAAATGACAATTTTTAAACGGTTTTTTAAAATACATGATTTTAATAAAATTTAAATTGATTGTATGCTTTTTTTGTTTGTATGTTTCACTTCTGTCTGTTTTAAGGAAGTCATGGTAAAATTCATCCAGAAAATACCTATTACTTTTTTTAAAATGAAATTTTATCAGCTGTCCTATTTATAGGACGGCGATGCAATATGAGTTAAAAGGTAATTTTTATACTTGCGCTGCTGTCGTTTACATAGTCGTGAATTTGTACTTTGATGTTTTACATGCCTTTTATGCAAATTCTCGGGTGCGCCGACAACAAAAGCGCCATATCTTCATCTACCTGCGACTTCTGGAACTCACATTTTTTTCCCTGAAATTCTTTCCCATGTCTATATCGCGCTACAGATGCCTCTGAGTAGTGTCAGTTTTAAAAAAAATCACCCTGTAAATCTTCTTTACCCTTCCAACGAAAATGATGCGCAGTCGGGGAAAGTAAGCCTACAGCATACAGGTGGTTAAGAAAATAATGGAAACACTTAGCTTTTTATTTACAAATATTTATATTTCAAGACAATGAATTCGACGGGAGATAGAGTAATATATTTATTTTAGACAATATTTTGGAATTATGTACCGTTTATCCTGGTACATGGTCTAAATGTTCCAATGATGTTGACGGTGAAAATGTGATCGAATCTTTCTCTCCAAAAGTTCGCGCAAATGTTCATGAACGTTATTCAATAAATATCCCGACCCAACCTTGCGGTTTTGCGGTCAAATCCAGAAGACATATCACGCGATAGCAATCCCGCCAGACCACATCAGGTCCCGCGGGACGAACGCGCACTCTTATTTCATTTTAATTCAATTTATAATCGTAAACTATTAACATATTTCCTTCACCGTTCCTTAGTTGCACCCGTTTCTTATATTTAAATATTCTATATCCGTTACTACATTGCTTTTTCATTTGTTTCTTACATAACTTTCATATTTTCAACACATGTACTAAGTTACATTATGTATCATTACTACATATTTACATTAATTACAGCTCTTTTACATTGTATACAAAACATTACTATAGCCGCAATGTACACTAATATAGATGAATACTATATATATTAATACGATATTCATGAATACCTTAACATAACTTTTACATCACAATACAACACTTTGCGACACATTACTTCGGCCATATACATTTTTGAATGATATACAACATTATGCACACAAATATGCACATATCCGCACTATACATGAATTTTTTACTGCCCTTAGCTATAAAATTATAATATCTTATTGCCACACTTTGTATTAGCTTTCTTAATTTGAAATAACTATACACAATATTCATTCTATCATACAAAATTCATATTACATACTTTTTTATCTCACTTTTCCATTTATGTAAACAATACCATAATTTACAATAGTCATAAACATTATTCAATATAATATACACGATCAAGCATACATATTTATTCATAGATACATCATACATATTTATTCCAAACAGTATAAACATTCTTTGCATGTACATTACGATAACATTACAATATCACATTATCTCACTTTACTATAGTTCCTTTTATTTCATATAACTTATATTTATAATGATGCACATAAATTCCATGATTACTACAATTCACGATATAATTCAATACAAAGATTCAAATAAATATGTACTCATTTCGTTCAAGCAAACAGTATACTATAACATACATGGTTCTAAATAAACTATAAACTATATTTACAAACTACTATAAAACTGTTGTGCAGCACGAGTAATTCAGCCCATGGTAATACCGTCACCACAGCAAATTTCTCCCAATGGGTTATGTATGCGCATCAGCGCCGCTGCGATATGCTTAATGCCCCTTATCATATGGTTTTTTGTCGACATTAAACAATGATATGGATTAAAATAAGAGGACCATAGAAACGAGGTAAAATGAAGAAAAATCGAGAAGAATTCATGGAAGGATAAATAAAAGATAATGGGAATGACACAAGAAACCGCAAAAGGTACAGAATTGATGAGAACAGGAAGCGGCACAGGTAGAGGTAGCCAATTCAAAGAGCATGGTTAACGATATGAAAAATGGATAGGGCTAAGAAGAAACGATTTAGAGAACCAGCAGGACGGGATAAAGGGGAAACAGATGTGGTGAAGCGATGGTTTGACTCGGAGATGAATGAAGAAGGGGACTATGAATGGAAGAGTAATTTAGTAGTATGAGAAGAACGGAAAATATATGTAAGTCCGATCGTCAATACCATGGGATAAAGAGGTAATGAGGATAGGCACCACGCCCTCAGAGAAGGTTTAATGGAATGATCGAGAAAGATGAGGAGGAGCCAATAAATTCAAAAAGAAAAAATATGGCTAATAAGAAATAAAAAGGTAAAAAGAAATCGAGGTAAAAAGAAAAATTTGCACACAATCTTGGTTTTTCTGGATATAAAAGGCGCTTTCGACAATGCTTGGTGGCCTTGCATTCTCAACCTTCTTAAAAAAGCGGAACTACCACTGAATATTTTTTCACTGGCTGCTGACTTTTTAAAGGACAGAGTAGCCAAATTGAGACTGGGCTCAGCTTCCGCTATCCATCGGCTTGAGAGGGGTTGCCCTCAAGGCTCAGTTTCTGGACCTGCCTTTTGGAATTTGATTATTAACGATCTCCTCATAAAACTTAATAAACTTGCCTGTTGTGATACTATTGCTTTTGCGGATGACCTCCTATTTTGTTTCCAGGGCAGGGATCTTCCTGCAACTTTCCTTTGTGCTCAAGAAACCTTGAACCTTGCTACCAAATGGTCAAAAGATTTTAAATTGGAATTTAACTCTGCTAAAACCAAAGTCATGTTTATTGAAAAACGCAATGTTCTTTATGACGCATTCCAGCTGTTTCTCGACGGAACTCCCTTGGCTGTGGTAGGGCAATTTAAATATCTTGGGGTTCTTCTTGACTGCAAGTTCTCTTGGAAAAAACACCTATCTTACATTTCAGAGAAGTGTGACAAATTGCAACGTGGTTTATGTCGCATCGCACGTAATACGTACGGCATCAGGTTTGATGTCCATTCGCTCATTTATAAGCAAGGCATTGAACCTTTTATTTTGTACGGCTCTAGAGCTTGGGGTATGGCGCTCAAGAAGAAGATTAATTGTAAATTTCTCCGACGCATTCAAAGACGTATTTTCTTGCGAGTCATATGTGGATATCGCACCTTAAGCTATGAATCTGTTTATGCAATTTCTGGTTTTCCTCCGATCGACACTGCCATTCTTCATAATATCGCCTTTAGAGAAAATTTCTCTACTTCTTCTACTTCTGGTTACGATTATGTTTTACCTCCATCTGATCTTCCTCATCCCACGGAGAGAAAGGCTATCAATGTTATTAATTATTGCAACAAAACTGCAGGTGATTTCCCTGTTACTTGCTATACTGATGGCAGTAAAATTGATGGCAAGGTTGGTTTCGCTTTTGTTGCCTTCAAGAATGGCATTGAATTCGAGCATTTTCAATTTAGAATTCGAGATGCATGCACTGTTTTTATAGCTGAACTTTTATGTTTAAACTTTGCCATTAAATGGATCATGAATCGCGATAGTGCTGACAAAGATTATCTCATTTGTACCGATTCACTTTCATCCTTGGAGACCTTAAAATGTATTTCTTCTGCCAATAGCATTATCGTCGAAATTCAAAGGCAACTCAAAACCCTTGAAAGTAAAAACGTCTCTGTTTTCCTTGCTTTTGTTCGTGGGCATACTGGTATCTTTGGTAACGAGCGAGCCGACTTCCTTGCCAAGTCCGCTACAAGGCGTGAAATTGACATTAGTGTCAATATTACCAAATCTTTTTTTAAGAAGGCCATGTTTGAGCGTATGGTGGAGTCATGGAACCAAGAATACGTCAGCTCAAATAATGGTAGTTTAACCAAGAAATTTTTCCCGTCCATTAGAATGAGACTCTCTTGCCATCACTTCTTTGCTAACTACAAACTGACTCAGTTCCTCACAGGACATGGAAATTTTAAGAGCTATTTGAGTAGATTCAAATTGTGTTCGGCGACCCCCTGTGATTGCAGCGTTGGTGGCGAGGAAAATGCTGAACATGTTCTGTTTTTGTGTTCGAAGTACCGCAGGGAGAGAAATATTTTTAAATTGGCTCTTAAGGACTTAAATATTAACTGGCCTCCCAATTTCTCTCTGCTCGTTTCTGGGAAGTGTGCTTTCGGCTTATTTTGTTAATTTATTGTAAATATTTGTAATTCTTCTTAGTTTCTTTTATTTGTTTTATTTTGTCTGTTTCTTATGTTTTCTTAGTGTTTTATACTTACCTCTGTAAGTCCCGTGTGATACTTTGTGGTACACGGGAATTTTATGTGTATTTTTTAATTAAAAAAAAATAAATAAAAAAAAATAAGAAATAAGAAAAGGTTGAGCCAGTGAGAATTGGTACAAGAGAATTTGTAAGCAGATAGAACAGAGACTCGAGATACACAGCTGAACAGAGACTCGAGATGCAGGGCTGGCCAGGGACTCGAGATGCAGAGTTGACCAGAGACTCCAGATGCAGAGCTGACTACCAGACGTAAATCTGAGCTACCATTAAGTAGATATGACGAGGAGCCATCACAGAGTCTAAGCCTATTGGAGAGAGACTCCGGACGCAGAGGTGAACACAAGACGCATATCTGAGCTGCCATGAACTAGACATAACTAGGAGCAATCACAGAGTCTAAGCCGATAGAACAGCGACTCTAGACCAGAGCCTGACTTGCTCAACCGGAGTGAACGACCCCGCACGTCGCCGAGAATTAAAGAGCCGATGAGTAAAGAAGTTTACTGCAAGTGTTTTAGCCAGCCCCTAGATCAACGACTGAAAGACACCCTCTGACCACATATGTCAACGAAGGTAATCGCCGGACAATGACTGACGAACTGTAACATCCCCTATTGAGCCCAGATAGCCACCGAAAGAGTTGAATGAGTATATGAGAGTGCCTCTACAAAAGAACTGTTTCACAAAGACGAATTCAGAGCCTACCTGACTAATGACTGATGCGACGTAACTCACATTATAAGGTATTTCTTATATTATTTATTGGTCACTATATATGCATTGCCTTACTGCCTCATGATGATAGTTAATTAGATAAAAAGAGATTAATAATTTAAAGATTTACGAAATTCTTCAATGATCGTGATTGCCTTTTGTAACAGAGAAATTTAATGATGAATTAGTTACTTTTAATATATTTGTATGACTTTAAGTGAATGCATAACGTCTCAGTCAAGTTAGCTGAAGCTAATTAATCAAGTTAAATTTAAGACGTACTGTAATTATTGTATTTGTGTTTGTCTAATAAATCCGTCTATTAAATTCAATCAGAAAGGCCATGGTAAATTTTATTCACAACGCAATGTATTATCTTTATTTGTCATTTTGAGCAATTAGTTCAATTAGTTATTCCAATCAGCCACCCCTATTTAAACCATTACATTTGCAGCCCCTTCCTTCTCTCTCTTTACCCATTATATTTGCTGCCGCGGCCATCTCTCTATCTATCCTTTTAAACCATTACGCCCCTTTTACAATAATAATAGCAAAAAAGCTCCCCTTATCCGAAATCTGTATATCACTCGGAAGTTGATTCCGATAATAACTGAATTGATCACATACAAATATACAATCTTCTACCGTTTGCTCAGCATCTTAAGACATGAACCACTTTTAACATGGAACCGCTGTTGATAGATTGCAAATGACCCATGGTTTATTATTGCCTGATTTAGTATTAACGTTATGGTTAGTCGAGTGAGGTGCATACGATAGTCGCAGTACTTCGTTACCTCATCCTCAGGCTCTTCAAACAGCATGTTGACATGACTCGCACTAAGCATGAGTACATTATTGTCTTGAAAATATGGACGGGCATTAGGCAATAGCGAATGCTCATCAGGATATATGTTGACCGTCAAAATGGTTCCGTAGACCTTCGATGTAATAGAACGCTGAATAACAATTAAGGGTTATAAAGAATGCCAAGAGAGGTCATCAAAGCAGTCTCGGCCACCGCTATGCTTCAGAGTGTTCACCATTCAGTCAGAATTGTACACTTCTTAAGGTACATATGATACCTTAAGGTACATGCCAAGGAACTTCAATTCAATTCTCTATTCAATTCTCTATTTTATTTCATGTACCACTGGGGACCAAGACATTGATATTAGATCTGATAAATAATTCATTCTAAACTTAAATGAGAATAAGAATTTAATAAATTTAGACTTTAATATAAGAATGAAATTTAAAAAAATATTTTTTGACACTACCACGAAACAGTTTAATTTTCTTATTATTTATTCAGACATATAAAAATTAAAATGAAATTGGAATCTGAACGACCATTGTTTTATAAAACTGTGAACAATAGCAGGATAGCAATTTCTGAGGAGAGAGATATTTAATGTCGATGCATTCATTAAGAATGCAACTGCAATATTAAAACAGTTTTCATGATAGAGACTGAATGTTACTGGTAAACTTTCTAAATTCTTTGTTTATCCTTTAATTACCCATCTAACTCTACTTTTAATACAGTGATAGTCTTTATGAAAACAAAATCAAACTTTAACTTATAAGTGTGATTCCTCCTGAAATAAAACTTGCATTTTTAATCTATATTTAACAGCAAATTAATTTTCTAAATAGATTCATTGCTCGAAAGACTGCGATAACTTTTCCTTACGCATATGCAGTAAAGAAAATACATGAAAAAAGAAATAAAACTATGACTTCACGTCCTGAAAATATTTGACTTTAATTATAAAGTATGTGTTTGCTTTTTGGGTGTGTGTCTTCATTTTGCAAAATTATTGGTCTTTTTGCCTGAATTAAAATGATATGACAACAATGAAATGCTTGCTATGCATTTAATTTAATGTGTTCTAATTTTAGAGTCCGAGAGGTATTATGATATCTTAGTTTCTAACCATAAATTTGTAAAAATAAAAATATCAGCAGCTTTTGCTTAACGAAATAAGCTTAAATACTTTTATAATTGAATGAAATATTTAATATTTTACAAATAAAAGTTACATATTTAAGCTTATTTAATTATTCCATTTTATTTTAAAGTTGAATAGTTAAGCTTTTAAAGATTCCAAAAAAATTGCTATTCTTCTATTGTTCCCAGTTTTTTACAACAATGCTCGAAAAGCTTTCTCTTTCGTTTTCACTTTCACGAAATTTTTTTTATAACATGATTAAAGTTATAGAGTTAATAATATTAATCTAACTACTCTTAGAATTATTATAAAGAATCTTCATTCAGATTTTATATCATCATTTAATAATCAAGTTGTTATTTACTCCACATATATCCTTAAATTCAATTTAATTTTAAGCATCAATGATACAATTTTCTGCCACTTCTTTGTGGTTTTGTATCTGCAATTTTGATTCTCTTTCGCTTCGTTGTTAAGAAAACCTTCTTCTGTTACTTCACCGACATCCTCATACACTGCTCACAAACTACTAAATCTAGAAATGGAATTCAATAATTCTCAGTCATTTCGTAGTCCCTTTAGTTTTCAAAACCTATATACAGGGTGATTTTTTTAAAACTGACACTACTCAGAGCCATCTGTAGCGCGATCTATCAGCCGGAATTCCTCCAAAATTGATAGAGAGGCTAAGGACGACATGGGAAAGAGTTTCCGCGAAAAAAATATTAGTTACAAAAGTCGCCGATAGGGGAAGATATGGCGCTTTTATTGTCGGAGCATCCGAGTATTTGCATAAAAGGCAAGTAAAACATCAAAGTACAAATTCACGACTATGTAGTCGACGCAACGCCAGTATTACGGGCTATAAAGGTAAGGGATGAATACCGAAAAGTTGTAAGCAGACAAATGAATAACAAAGAAATTTCACTGTAACATCACTTTATGCAGCAAATTCACTTCTCCCTCCTTCAATGTGACCACCATCCTGTTGGACGACACATTGCATCCTGAACACTACGTCCTCAACGGCTGAGCGTAACATGTCAAAAGGAATGTTCATCAATGTCCGGGATATGTTGTCCTTTAGGGCTGCCAAGTTCGATGCTCCACCAAAATATACCTTAGACTTTTAATAACCTCAAAGAAAGGTGTAACATGGGTTAGGTCCAGGAAGCGAGGTGACCATGTAAGTGGAAGAAAGACTGATGACCCTTTCTTCTGTAACGCAAAGGCGCAACAGATTCCGCACCGATCTTTATGACCCAAAATACTGGCTCTGCTGTGATACGTAGTCATGAATTTGCATTTTGATGTTTTACTTGCCTTTTATGCAAATTCTCGGGTGCGCCGACAACAACAGCGCCATATCCTCCCCTAACGGCGACTGTTGGAACTTTATTTTGTCACGTAAACTCTTTCTCATGTCGTGCTTAGTCTCTCTATTAATTTTGGTGGAATTCCGGCTGATAGATCGCGCTTCAGATGGCTCTGAGTAGTGTCTGTTTAAAAAAAATCACCCTTACTTCTTTATACACAAAACTTTTCAGATGTTCCTCACCGTTGCAGAATTACTTAATTTACCCATTCACAACTCTGTTTTTTACATTGATGTGCATAGTTATATTCTGTTTTACATGGATTCGTCTCCCCTTAACTCTGAAATTAACAATTCAAATAATCAGCTATTTAACTGCAAGTACAGAAATTACGACAAGTTTTACAAAGTATCATATTCATTTCAATAAATAACCTGTTCTATTTCATACTATCGTAATGTAAATAACTAAAAGTGTGTTTCAGTTGAACTGTTTTACACACTATGTACTATATAAAATAACTTTTCACACAATACAAAGCTAGGCAATTTGTAATGAACGAGATTTTATCATTCCAGACATAATAAAATTAATGGAAAATTAATTATTTTGTCTGGAATGATAAAATCATACTACTGTAATCTAAATAACTAAAACTGTGTTTCTGTTAAACGGCAGTTTTACACACTATGTACCTTATAAAATAACTTTTCACACAATACAAAACTAGGCAAAATCTATTGCACGTGATTTTTCATTCCAGACATACTAATTAATGGAAAATTTTCTTATTACGTTAACTGCAAGACTACGCTGAACAAAAAAAGCTTTAGAAACTTATGTTCGCTTTATAATTAACCAGGCTATATCTTTACCATACAGAATGTTCGCAAAGATTTTCTCGTGAGTCTATACCTTCTTTAAAATAACGACGGGATTGACCTCTTTTTCAAAGTGATAGCTCGTGCATCCTATTCTTTAAGGAAGTTCCTCATGTTTCATATTCGCACGGATTATCTGACGTAAACTTGCATTCTGTATTTTATGCCACTATCTAATTCGAAAGAATTGCAACGGATGCAGGGAAAACTTGTATCATAAAGTAATAATGTTAACTAAAAATAATAATTCCTGTCCCGAAAAATAAATTTTATCATTAATAAAATGTGTAACACCCTTAAGCATTGATGCATATAACGTGCCAATTCTTCATATTTGATATGGTTTGCAAACTTGCCAAACTTGAGAAATTTTATATCTAATTGCAATGGTTCTCAACCGGTGGCACGCGTACCCCTTGGGAGTACGCGAAAATCTGTAAGGGGCACGCGGTTGACTACCAAAAAGTATACAAAATTATATTGATACATGCTAGAATTTAATTTTGAAAAAAGTTTGAGTAATAATTTAAAACTGAAAACTATCAATAAAGTAGCAAGCAAACATGTCGCTCGTTACCCCTGTATTTGTGGATGGAGTAAACTGGAACAGTAGTGTGCAAGTATGCAACACAGAGTCACAGACAGGTAGAGCAGCGCTGGCTACCGGCACACTGCCGCAACGACGAGTCACCTCCACCGCGCTATCGGCCACCGTGTATTCATTTCCCTCTTTCGCCATTCTGTCTGTGTCTGTTTAGTCATCATTAACTGCTCAGTCTCAGTAACTTTCCAGTATCCAATCTTACTTTGTGCGAGGACCTATTACAGTAGTAATAGTTAAAGGTCGTATACTTTGAAAAGTGTTTATATATTTAACGGTAAGTGTTTATAATCATTAATTTACGACGATAGATAAATGCTATCTTTGTGCGTGGACAATTAAACTTTAACTAATATAACACATTTTAATAAAACTAAAGGGTTTTCGTTGGAGGTACGCATAGTTAATGAAACACAAAAAGGGGTACGTGGGTTGAAAAAGGTGGAGAACCCCTATCTAAGTGAAAAGAATGTTAGGTACAGAGAAATATTGCTTTTTATATGATTAATCTAGTCAGGTAATGAACAACTTGCTTTATCTTAGACAGGCAGCTTGGCGATACAGTTAAAATATAAAAGAATACAGCTTAATTTCAAACCTTTAGTTCCTAAATCCATAACTCAGTTGCTCACAGGTTAACAGGTGTAAATAGAAAAGATGATTAGAAAAGACGCAAGGGAGGAAGCGAATAAACGTTTTAGATGCTCCTTCATCAGCATACTGTCAGTGCAGAATAAAGTCACAAGAAGTTAGGGGAAAACATTATATATTCCTAGGTACTAACACTTCAGCCGACTGGCAGATTGCAGTGCCTCAGGAAAAGCATAAAAAGTATTATGCCATTGTATTTAATTTGAATGTACTCCGTAGCGAAGCACGGGTATTCAGCTAGTATATAATATATAAAGCATACACATTGTATACCTACACTGATATACATACATACATATACATAAACCTCATATACATATACATAAAACTCAGGATACACATATACATAACATAAAATATACATATACATAAAACTCAGGAATTTATTTTAAAGATTTATGATGTTCATCAAAATGACTTCTACTACACACTCCTGGAAAGTTTTCACAACCAAAATACATTAGCCGAGTATCTTCTCTAACATGTTTAGTTATACAAATACGGCATCGCTTTTGTGGACGTTTCTTTTGATATGTGTTTTTTGGATCTGAAAAACCTTGTAGTAGAATCAAGGTCATTACTACTCACCTCCGACCAGTACCATGTTATAGCAGTTGCATATCACCGACCAATCCGGTTCAAATAAGCACTCATTACTGTGTAGTGAACGACGTACAGGATGTACGTCCTGGTCGCTGATTACCATAGGCATTGCATAAAGTGGGGGGGGCACGTGCTCCCCAAACTTAACTTGAAATACATTAAAACGTTAATAGAAGTTCAGTTATAATCGGAAAAATGTAGAAAACTTTAAAGAAAGTTTGTTTTTTTCTCGCTTTTTCAAACTGTGAAACTGAAGATTCCGATTATGTCTTCAGCCTTAACATAGTTTTTTAACAATGATATGATCCATAACAAAAATTCGATGCTATTTTTTTTCTCTTTTTATACATATATTATATATATTTTTCTTATTGATAACTTTTGAATACTACTCAATCATCAATTCTATTGTTATTTAATTTTTAAAAAAGCATAATATTTCATATTTTAATGACCGTCCGGAGTCAATGCGCTGAGAAGGGCCCTAACTGAATTTAGTTTGTATCCTCCCCCCCCCCCCCCAAAAAAAAAAAAAAAGTTAGAAGCACGCTACGCTTATGCTGATTACTGAAATGAGAGGACGTGCGCTTCGTACGTCCTGGCAGTTCTGGGGTTAAATGAGGATTGAAGTATATTTTTTACACGTCTAGCATAGA
This sequence comes from Dolomedes plantarius, assembly GCA_907164885.2. Classification (NCBI taxonomy): domain Eukaryota; kingdom Metazoa; phylum Arthropoda; class Arachnida; order Araneae; family Dolomedidae; genus Dolomedes; species Dolomedes plantarius. The sequence continues at coordinate 125,644,172 of OU015498.1, read as the reverse complement.
TATTAAAAGCTTTACCATTCCTTAAGGACAAGAAATGTTAAGCAAAATTAATACTTTTATGATTAAAAGCTGCACAAACACAATTACCAATTTGGGTGACTAACCGATGAAATAAAAGAAAAATAAGTATTAACAATGAGGTTAAAAGTACTCTCAACTTGAAAATAAAAAGAATGTAGACAAAAATGTTCTTAAATCAAAGTTTAATTGGAAAAATAGTAAAATACATAAAAAGAAGAAATTTAACTAAATTAAATAACATTTATTCTAAAAAATGCATATCAACATTTGAGGAAATCATAATCAAATATAAAAGCTTCCTGTAAAAGGCAACTAGAACGAGTGAAATACATTTTTTTTCAAAATCCAAACGGTGAAAATCCGTATAAACTTTTCCTTACATATGCCAAATAATTTAGGACGTTTCCGTTGTCGGGAATCTCACTCCGACGGGAAGACAGTACAGTGTTCGCTATGAAAAAGACGTGGTTTCAATGTACTCATATAATGGTAGACAATGATTTGCTTTTCTGAATTTTATAAGCACTTAATTTCTTCCTTGATCATGCCTCATCGTCCAGGATTCCATGGAAGAGCCTGGTTGAGGAGTACCAATTCCGACAGGTATGATTATTATAGCGACATAATAGCCGAATGGATGGTAACTCAGCAAAACAATGACGGAATATTCTGTGGACCAGGTGAAATCGTCAAGACTGACGAACCAAAATTCGGTAAGTGCAAGAACTGGCCGTATTCAGAATATTTCGTTTGGCTGAACCTGGATCGAGGCGATTTCGTTTAAAAATATGAAAAGACAATAAATAGATATTGAATCACTTATTCATTTTATTCAAAAGAATATCCTACCCGGCCATCAGGAGGAAATCATGTTTCGCGTACAAGGTTTTACAGCAACTGCTTACTGCCATCTCAAGGTAAACCACTTTGAGGACGTTTGTAGACCCTAATAGTGGAGAACATATGCAAACTATTGAATCATATTGACGCCCAGTCAAAAAAAATTCTCTTCAATAGCGGCGATGTTCGACTTACAGAGTATCTTTCGTGGGTCAAAATGAAGATAAAGAACCGTTATCCAGCTACTAGAATATACTCGGAGCAGTTATCCGATTTTCTGAGGGATGTTTATATATTTATTTTTTTAACATCTTGAAAGCCTTCCCTTATATACAGTATGCCCACTAAAGTCCCTTCCCACCCTCTTAACTTCGGAACGGCTGTTGCTATATTCATAAAAGTGGTGTCTAGGTATAGTAAAGTAGCCATGCGCTACTGAATGAAACCACCTACCGCGCCACCTGGTGGAAAACTGCGGAGTTAGCATTCCTATCTCGAAAACGGATCGAGATAGGGAAAAAAAGTGATTTACAAAGTTGTAGAAAATCCTCGATTTAGTACGAAAAGATACCTTGTGTACATTAATGCAAAGAACAGAATGGTTAAAACGCGCATTTGTTTTTTCGGGATTTCTACACTGTGACGTCACGAAACTTAAACGAAAGGAGAAATGATTATCTTTCGGGCAAAATACGACACTGCAATGTACACAGTGGTATATCGCTTTTGATCCCCAAACAAAAGGACCGTGGTTCAAACCTCGAGGGTTTCATCCTTGTACTGATTGTCTTTATAAACAGAGTAGACAATACGTAGATCGTGTAAAATATTGTCGCATCAACTCAACGCAACTTGCGCTTGTTGTTCGAAATTTTTGCAGTATACAAATACGTAAGAAACGTCACGCCTGTTCACCTGAGAAAGCTATAAAAGAGACATCTTCTTGGGGTTGTAGTATGTTGATGCTCGTGGTCATGGCTGAGTATTCCAAAGCTGAGATCTCCAGTGAAACAGTACCTCGTCACGGAATTCGGGGACCAAATAATTGGGTATGGCGGTTTCGAAGAGTGGCCTCCACGTTCGCC